>CAJVRC010000848.1:127066-149738 GCA_911456345.1 Penicillium egyptiacum | reverse complement strand
GGCCCCCCCCCCCCCCCCCCCCCCCCCCCCAAATTGGCGGTGATGGTGCGCCCCAGTGTAAGAACAATTCCCGCCATAAGAACAAATCTGACACTATTCACACTATCTATTAACGCACTAGATGGGAATCATAGAAGAAAGTCTCTTCTGCTTCACGAGCAGCCCTCGGCGCTTCGATTGATCTCTCACTTCCCTGTGTAGGCATTGGCGGTGGTGGTTGACCATAAACCTTTGTATACTGTTTGGTCAGCCGCTTTCCCTCCTGTATAGCCTGTTCTTCCTACCTCTCCTGGATTGAATGATTGGCATTCTGAAGATCGATTATATCCATCCTACTAAGCGGTTTGGACCTGGATACGTTTAATATCCTTCGTTTTCTGCTTCACTGGTGATAACTGCATGCTCACAGGAAGACGGTTGAAGAAGCGATACACCCAGTTTTTTGCCGACAAAGTGATCAAGACCAGCACGTTTGGGCGAGAGATTGGTCATATCCTCTAGTAGCACGGGTAACCAGCATATGGCAATCGTTCAATGTCAGTATCCACCGCCTCAAAATTTCCTCCTGATACTCTTTGAGAGCCTTATTATTTAGTTTTCTGGCAGTGCGAGCCTGCTTTCCTGACGAACCCGTCCCCGCAGCACGGCATACGAAACACCATATTCCCGCGCAGTCTTCACTAAAATCGGATATTTTGGGCACGGGCGGGTTCGAAGGCCACGGTAACACGGGAATTGCCAATTTCACACAGATTTGGCATAGTGGGGGACTGGGAATAGCTTCAGGAAGGTTGGTGGTCGAAATTTGTTCTTACGTTGGGGCGCTCAGTAGGCACTGCTACCTACGATCGGTGACCCCTCTAACCCGCTTCAGTAGTTGCGCATAAGTCCGAGATTCTGGCAATCCCCGCGGTGCTATTTCTTAACAAGCATTTTGCGCCTCAGAACTTCAGGAGCCGCTCGAGCATTCTCCTCGCGATATTTGAATTCAACAGTGTGCTCTCGTTGTGCAAACGGCATCCGTACCGGATTTGAATGGATCGGTGCCTGTACTAAGTAATTTTCATTGGACCTATTTTGGGCTGGAATTTTGAAATCGGCTACAGAAGTTTCAGTAAGACGCTTGCCCGGCTACGGGAGCTATTCATGTTTACCAATCGGCAATATTCTGTGTTGGAGAATAAATGAAATCTACCCCAATCTCAAATTTCTCCATCTCTCCCTCAAAAAAAGTCATTCCCGTCCGGTATCTTGTCATGCTCCCATCAGGTCAATTTCTACAAAGCGATCAAGATCGAACATTAAGCGGAACAAACCTGACTGCCTGCGTATTCGCGTAAGCTCTGGTCCCCAACAAACGCGAGAAGTTTGAGATTCTGACGTCCAATACGAACACTCCATCTCGCAATCCTCGATGCCGACATTCCCGCTCGGGAGCTGTATGATGCTAGGGGTCTGTACAGCGCTCAATTCCGAGACATATTGTCCAATGCTTTTTCTCGCATGAACGCTTCAGGTGTGAAGGAGGCTCCTTCCGCGACAGTGAGGGTTTCTGCATGGGATATTCACGGTGGCTCTTATCCACCTTATGATATCCTGCGGCAGAAACCGCCAGATCGATTGGAGCGCTGCTTGACCCCGTTGTCAACAGACAGCGGGAGTCATGCCCTAGGACCGGTAGATGCGATCCTCATTACGGGTGCTGCACCCGGGGTGTACGAGATCGAAAGACACGCCTGGATGCAGAATTTGGAAGTTTACATCCGGGTCGTTTTTCAAAACTACCGCCATGTCCAAATTTTGGGTTCCTGCTTTGGGCATCAAATAATTGCGAAGACCATTCTCCCAGACTTTGGAAGCACGTATCAGGTTGGCGTCGAAAAATGCCCCCTGGGTCGAGAGGTGGGCATCTATGAAGTCCAGATGAATCATGCATTTACCCGTACTTTTCCCGTTTTGAATAAATTGCCCGAAGGTAAACTACGGGTGCAGATGATGCATGCGGATTGGGTGTCGGTGACTCGCAGAGACTCTGATAAGCGATCTATGTCTCTACCTCACCCGTGGCAAAACATTGGAAGCACCGCCATTTGCCCAATTCAGGGACTTTATTACCCAGGCAGAGTTTTTACCGTTCAGGGTCATTTCGAGACTGGATGCTTTTGCGATGATCAAAGTATGTGAGGAGTTTGGTCCACAGTTGGGATGGTCCGAATCACAGACGGCTTTGTATCGCAAGCAAATTGGGCTTGACGTTCAGCCTCGTCAAGACGATGCGGAGATACTGGCCGAGGCAATCATCTGCTTTCTGGCAGGTATCGAGGTTGCTTCTGTTGATAATAAGTAGAAGGTTCCAGAAAAGTTGAAACGACAGAGAGGTATGGAGCTTGGTTGTTCTCTCTGCGAAGAGATGTATAGATAGACCTTGGAAGAAAGGATACTTTTCAATGACGTTTTCTTCGCCCAGCCTGAAGACATCTGGGCATCCTGCAACTTTTACCCCGTAATGAGCCTCTACGAAGCTCATCGACGGAAAACATACTAACTTGGGCCGGCCTTACTGTACTTGGATTTCCAAAAGCTTGAAGTAACGGCAATAAACCTTTATTGTCCATCTTCTCTAAGGCTCTCAGTCAAGAATTCTTGAGCACGAATGCTAATTAGACCGTGCGTCGTTACTAACTCATCAATGGCGCTTAAAGTCGCTGGATTCGGTTCATGTAGCAGAAATCGTATGTTCTGTATTTATGGTAGGCCTCATCGATTCAGGGGTTCTGTTCCGTGAAGCTAACATTCCATCCTGTTTTATCTCTCACTAGGGTGCACATTCTGTGGTACGTACAATTCCTCCGAAAAGGTAATCTCTTCGTCACTGAATCCCACTCCCAGGCTGGCTACAGCTTCATCAATACGCTCCTTACTTGCCAACCCTAGTATTGGATTATCACCCACCCTCAAGGACCACGCAAGAGCACCTAGACCACTGCAGCGCCTTTCTTCTTGGCTAACTCCTCAACACGATTGCCTTGTCAGATTGAGTCTCTCGGCTGTCTTGGTTATCTTTCCGAGACGCTTTGATGCTCCGCGGACTGTACTAGGGGCATGCCAAGGGCGAGCGAGCCGACACGCCTCGTGCTAGCGGCGACCAAGATATGAGTCCAATGCCTGCATCCTGGCAATATGGAATGATTTCACGTTCTTCCTCACGGTCAAGCAGATTATGATAGTTCTGCATTGAGATGAATTGATACCACCCATTGCGGACAGCAATCCCTTGAAGAGACTGGAATTCCCAAGCTGCCATCTAGTACGGGAGTCAGTACAGAAGCCATCTAAGTTTCCATCACTGCCCGATTTACCGGGCCTGCTCTCCCCATCAGGAATGTCGAGAAAGAGCGATGTTACCGAGCTAGCCCTAACGTAGCGCACCTTCCCACTCTCCACTACATCATCCAATGCTCGCATGATTTCCTCGCGTGGTGTCTCCCGATCCAAGCGACGGATCTGTAGCACATCAATATATGTGCGTAGCCTTTGGACGCTCGCTTCAACAGCGTCAAAGATGCGTCTCCGGGACAAACCAACAGGATTTGCCCATTCTCCTTGATCCCCACTTGTAACGGATATTGATGTTTGTTTGCCTTCTTCCTGGACACCGAAGAAGCGTTTGGTGAGAATTGTCACGCGACTGCGTGGAATGTTAAATTTCTTAAGGGCTTTCCCAACAATTTCCTCTGACTTGCCGTGAGGTAATATATCAGCCTGTAGTTAATGTGAGTTTAGAAACAGCAGAGAAACGAAGTGGGGAGATCCACGGTATCCCAAGTGTTGATGCAACGCTTGTAGGCGTGTTCAATCAGACTGAGCGCCTCACCTCCCCCACAACAAATCTTGCCATTGTTTGGTGCCATAGGACATGCAGCCTAGGATAAGGCGGGACACTTTTAGCCCCGACTTGCCCAGGGAAACATATTCCATCTTGATCTCGGTCCTAGTGATCTTTCTTATGGCGACGAAACTCAAGTCCACCGGTATGGCTCAGTGCAAATTGCCTCTTTGGCTGGTGAAAATAAAAAGAATTCCTGATGGTGAATGTTGCTCGAACGGGAGCTTATATACCTTGAAATCATAATATCGGCCTCGATCGCGCTCTATTAGTCAAACTTGCATCCACTTAGCTTTTGGAGTGGTGCTTTAAATACGGGTAGTGCTATTTGTTAGAGGCTAGAGAGATATGGGGGTTTACTTCATTTGATAAGCAAGGCAAGTTTTGACACCTATCATATATAGAGTAGGGTACATCAACAACACATAGTCTAGACCTATAGAAGAACCTATAGGGTCCTAGTCGTTGAGGCCGTTATGCCTACTAAATGGGCCTGTCCTCTGTTAACTAGAGACGCTTCTGGTACAAATTCGCAGCGAACCTCTTGCTTGGATTAACGCCAGATCTGCTTCCTTATATTGGTGTTCTGAACCAGAAGATCACCAGAAAAAGCTCTAACTGAACACTCGATAAAAGGAGAATAACCCCCTAGTGGAGTCTCAGCAGGCTCTTAAGGAGAGGGCATGGTCCTCGCGTGGCTTTCTAGCGTTGCAGTCGGCTTTATGTTAGTTGGAAAGGCAGATGAAGTCCCTGAGACCCCCGGGATACCAGGTGAAAAGATCAGCGAGTGGCTGCCGCAAGTGCTTGTCTGCTCCAAGCGAAGGGTGGATCTTTCAAACGTAAGTGACCACGTATCGCTTCTTATAGGTCGTCACGTCATTCGCTTTCTTTAAGCTCATCGACGAGATTTTAAACCTGAGGTGTACATACATGTAGTCGCGTGGTCTACGGCATCGTGGACATGCGTTGGCAATAGAGCAAGAGGAGCATCAAACTTGGATAGCAGAAGAGGAACCGAGTAATACTAGATAATCCAACTCTTTCCCGAAAATGCCTACAACGAAATAAACACGCTCTTTAACTGAGTCCAAGTGTCCAAACAGGCCTTGCTAAATTCCCTCCCTCCCGCACCACTTTGCTTCCATCCGCCCATCGGTAAATCAACAACCATGAAAGGACTTGTGCAGTTAACGCCAACTGCACCAGCCTCTAGCGCTTTGGCAACTCTCAAAGCTCGCGAAATATCGCTCGTAAAGACACTCGAGTACAGACCAAACTCGGTATCATTGGCCCTCGTCAAGACCTCCTCCTCGCCAGTGAAGGTATTGACCACAAGAACGGGACCAAATATCTCTTCTTTGATCAACTTATCGTCTTCCGGTACGTTGCGAACAATAGTCGCGTCCACAAAGTAGCCCTTGTCACGAGCCTTGTTTCCGCCAAGGGCGATCTCGAAGCCCTGCTCTTTTGCGTGATCGAGATAGGACAGTACGCGACTGAACTGCAGCTTGTCGACTTGGGGCCCTCGCTTAGTATCGGCAAGCGTAGGATCACCCGGCACGCCCATTTGGGCCATTGCCTGTTTAAGAGCTTCAATGAATTTGGGGGCAATGCTTTCCTGTACGTAGATCCTAGTACTAGCCATGCAGACCTGGCCTGAATTGTACAGAATGGAGAAGGTAGCGGACATAACTGCCTTCTCGAGAGGTGCGTCGTCGAACACAAGCAAAGGACTTTTACCGCCAAGCTCCAAGCTGACGTCCTTCAAATTGGACTCACTGGAAGCTTTCTGAATGGCCCTGCCAGTGGCGACGGAGCCAGTAAATGAGATCCTTCTAATATCCATGTGCTTGGCAATAGCCTCACCACAAGGTTGACCGAATCCACTCAGGATGTTGAGTACACCTTTAGGAAGACCGACTCTCTGGCACAAGGAAGCGAAGACTATCGATGCGAACGGGGATTTCTCCGACGACTTGAGCACCATGGTATTTCCAGCTGCCAAGGCTGGCCCAATTTTGGTGATGAGCATAAGCAAAGGAGCGTTCCAAGGGATGATGCCTCCGCACACGCCGTAGGGCTGACGGATGGACATATTGAGGTAGCCAGGAGTATTGAGAGATGTCTCTCCAGTAATATCCATGGCATGGCTGCCAAAGTATTTGAGGTATTGCTTTGAAGTGGCTAACACGACTGTTCCTTTGTCAATAAGGTTGCTTCATGGAACCTGATATAGAAGTCCGCAAACGGGAGGGTACGAGACGACTAACATTTCATTCCAGACGGTGGCATTCCCATGGTAACAGCCTCTAAATGAATGAATAGCTCCTCATTTTTTTCAATCTCATCCGCCAGTTTGGACAAGTAATCGCATCTTGCCTGAGCTGAGAGAGCTGACCATGCTGGAAAGGCAGCTTTGGCCGCCTCCACAGCACGGTCGACATCTCCAACATCGGCTTCATGAACGGAGGCTATGACCTCCTCAGTCGTGGGGTTGATTATATCAAACTTTTTGCCGGAGAACGAGGGGACGAATTCGCCATTGATAAAGAGTCGGTTCTCCTTGAGCGAGTCGGTAGCCATGACGACCGGATACAAAAGCAAACAATACGTTGGCTTCGTCTTACAAGTGCAACTGAGCGGAAGAATAATGCTGGGTGATAAGTTGAGACTAATGTTGATACGAAAAGAAGTGACTGGCGACCTTCCTTTTATGCGGGTGGTATGCTATGCGAGATGAGACCCGGAAACCGCCCCAGGAGGGTTCTCGACGGTACGGCCATGAACTAGCACAATAGTAAGTGTCCAGTTGATCGCATAACGTCTTCCGAGTCCCCGGACGGATGTGGTCTTCGGGAACTTGGGAGCGTTGCAAGTGGCTGCTCAGTGGTCGATTCCATCATGTATCTCCACTTTATAAGCTCCCAGGCGGGAACCCGCTGGTTATCATCGGATTTAAGAGCGTAGACCGAGAGAGAGCTAGAAAACCGGCAAGCCCGAAGTTCTACTTCCGGATCCATCGTTCCGAAGCTGCGCAGTGATTATTGTGCAAGAAAATAAGCGAAATTTGTGGTGTACAAAACCCCAAAAGCATATTCATGTTGGATCCTCCCGCCCAGAAGTCGGCGATGCTTCCGCTGACTAAGCGGCATGATGGTCCACAGGTCCACGGATGGTTGTTGCCAAAGCAATGGAGGCTTCTGTTAGATATTCTTGAATGTATCTTCTTACAGTGCATGCATGCAGTTGTACTTTATGCCTAATGGATGTGTATCTGCCAAGTTAGCTACACAATGAATGACTTTAACTGACGATTCCCTGTTACGTTGCCCTAAAATATCTATACATACGTAGCCATACATAATCTCCAAGCAGAAGATTCGCCCTCATCAATGGACGTATCGTTTACAGTCCACGACTTCGACAGTGAAAAGTGGAGGGAATTTGAGGCATTAAGCCTAGTAATGTCAGTAATCTTCCACATGATTCCTATTTCTACGACTGCACCATACGAAATAAAAAGATCATCTTCCGTGCTCTAGCAACCTCCTCGGCGGACCGAAGACTCTCGTATTATAACACTGCTCCGGAACATAGTTTGGCAAAAGCGTCTTCTTTTGGCTTCTTAGCGGATCCGGTCAATGAACCTAACGGTGTAGGACTGGCTCCAGTCTGCTCTGGCGGAGATGTTTACAAGGCCCTACGTACTTGTTGCAAACTTTCGGTCATTTCTTTCGCTCCACCCCTCCCGCAGCAAAGCATAAACCTCAACATTCTTTCATCATCCTGAAGGATACTCACGTCCCAGTTAGTAAGCGGATATTTAGATTCCGTCCGGCTCCTTGAGGATCGAGTTATGAGAAGCCGGGCTTGGGTCCAATTTTTGCCAACATGCAACAGTGGACTGTGGGTTAGTGCTACAGATAAATAAGACACTCTCCTTCCCGCCAACGGTGCTGGATATCCTTGCAAGTATTTTGTCTTTACACCCAGAATCATACGTTCCTGCTTATCATGTTGGCCAAGACAGCTAGCTTGCTAGTAGCGGCAAGTGTTGTTGCTATCCCTTCCCTGGCAACAACGACCCCTACTATTCAGACTATTTCGAAAGATGTGGTCATTGTTGGTGGTGGTGCTGCTGGTGCCTATGCCGCTGTCCGGGTCCGTGAGGATTACGGGAAGAGCATTGCGTTGATTGAGAGAGAGTCACATTTGGTGAGTAACTGCAAAACCATCTTTCGTACCCAGTGATTAGTCCTAAACAACAGTACTCGTCCGACAGGGTGGCGCCGTTGATACCTGGACTGACCCAAAGACCGGGGTACCCTACGAGTTGGGTGTTGAGGCTTTCCTGGATTACGGCAATGCTACAAAGTTTTTTTCGCGGTTTAATGTATCTGTGCATGTGTCCGAACAGGAATCAGTAAACACCCAGTATGCGGACTTCAGCACAGGTCATTGGGTGAACTACACAGTGCCCACAGCGGCCGAACGACTTGCTGCATTTCAAAAGTATGCAAAACTTGCCGAGCAATACGAGGACATGATGTTGCCCGGGCTATGGGACTTCCCTACTGCTGACAAAATACCCGAAGATCTGCTTCTCAACTTTGGCGATTTTGCGAGGAAATACGGCATCGAAGCTGCAGTTCCTACAATCTGGGATGTAGCGGCTGTAGGCTTAGGAAATCTGGAGACTCAGCCAACCTTCTACGTTATGCAGTCATTTCCAGCGCCTCTGGCGCGAGTTTACACTGGCAAGGGCCGGACTCTCTACGTGGCGTCCCACAGGAACCAGGACATATACGACAGAGTGTCGGACCTGCTAGGGGATGATGTCTTCTATTCAAACGTTGTTGTCCGTGCATTGAGAACATCCAATGGCGTAAGCGTTATTGCCAAAGGCACGGACGGACGTCAAACGGAGATTCACGCAAAGAGATTGCTCATCGCTATCCCACCGACTGTATCTAACCTCGCGCCATTCAACCTCGACAAAAAGGAACTCAATATCTTATCCAAGACGACATACACCCGTGCTTACGCTGGTGGGGTCGTTTCTTCGAACCTGCCGTCGAACACTACCATCATTAACTCCGCCCTTTCTGGAAACTGGCTCAACTTTCCGGACCTGTCGTTCCTACAATGGTACAAAGCCCTAAATTCGCCTGCGCATTATCATAAGGTCATGATGTTTGGAAATGAGACTGTGGATAGCGACGGGTCAAGGGGGCTGGTTGAACAGTCTTACCAGCAGCTTGTCAACGCAGGCACTCTGTTAAAAGAAGGTGGCGAGGGACTTGAATGGCTCCACTTTGCAGATCATGGAGCTGTCAACGTTCGGGCCTGCCTCAAGGACTTGAAAGCTGGGTTCATTCAGGAACTCTATTCTCTCCAAGGGCATCTGTCCACTTGGTACACGGGTGCAGCTTGGTCCGCGCAGTTACATACTCCCACATGGGCTTTCTCGGACTCTGTCATCCCAAGGCTGGTAGAGGGCCTGTGAGATGAAAACTCCCACAGGAGTTCCGTCGAGTACAGTGGAACAGTTACCTGCAGCTTGCTCCTATGGGTTTCTTCATGTTGATGAAAGTGGGACAGTAACTTACAGCTTTCTCTCATTCATCACAAACCCTACACACTTTTGTATATATATATATATATATATATTTTTGGTGTTGAAATTGGGATTGTATCAACTGTCGATATCTCTCATACAGCCAGGCAAATGACGGCTCTCCATGTCATACTGGCTTTAGTCTGTGGTCTCTTTCTTCCAACGCATAGTTCTACGCTCACCATACAATACCACATTATACTATCTGATGCTCTCATCTACCTGTGGATTCTAAAAGCAAATTCCAGTATCGCACCATTAACATTCCCTTTGATTTCAAATCATTTCATTTCAATCGATGGACTATTCAATTCAACTGGTGCCGTTGGTCAATCTAGCTCTATCAACGGATACTAGTCAATACTGCTTTTTAGCTTGCTCGAACACATAACAAAAGTAAAGAAATGGAGGGCCTTTGACCTGGTGCAGTGTTGAGCTCATTTCAATGTCAAACTACCAACCCAGTCAATCAAGTTCCACGCATTGTTATGTGTTCCAGTCACTGACACCGCAGAAAGTCTCATAGAAAGAGAAAAAAACGAATATGTATATCAAGAGTACATAGGCCATAGCTCTATTCTATGGACATATGCGGTACCAGAGGTACTTCTGTATATCCATTGGCATGTCCGTACGGCGAGATCGGCATTACAAATACTGGGCGATTTTGTGAGAATCTCCATCGTGTCAGTGACCTTTGAAAGTCCGTCCATTTCCTGCCATGTCTCGTCGAATCAGTTTCAGCCTATGTAGGCACGTGCTACATGAGTACTCCTCGGCATTAGACCCCTGCGTTCCAGTTAAATAACGTGGCGAATCCATCGAAATCGTGCTGCAACCGCACGGCTTGCTAGCCCAGCTTATGACTTGAATGCTATGAGTGTCTCCTCTCGACACATGGCATGTAAGACATGCCGGGAACGAAGAGTTCGCTGCGATGGCGCGGCCAGCCATCGTGTGAGAGATGTAAACGGTTTGGGGAGACTTGTGTGTATGTTCCGCGCACAAGGCAAACCAAAGGAGACCTCATCGAGACAATTGAAAGTCTGCAAGAGCGACGTGGTGAGGAAAGCCTTACTTGTCGTTGCCCGGTAGTGATCCATCCTGCTGATCCTTTTCATTAGCCAGAGCCGAAGCACAGCCCAACCGCAGTTTTTCCCATTACTATGGAACTCCCTGTATCCCGTACCTTGTCCGCCGGGACCTCCGCACCTCCTACATCCCACATGGGCAATACGAAGCCCTTCAGTAAATTTCGTTCCCTCTAATGCCGACGCATCGTGGGCAGAGGGTGTGCCTGGAGGTACATTTCCGGATCAGGATGGATCCGCAAGCGTGCTGAGTCCCATTACCACTGCCCTAGGCTCGGACTCGGATGAAACTTCGCTCTTCCCATGGTGTATGCTGCTTGCACAGATGGTCAACGAGTATGCGTCTCCCGATCTGACACATATCGAAACGTCCCACCAGCCCGCACCTACCGAGTCTCCGCGACATCCGCACTTGGAATGGGCAGCAGCTATGCAAGGACGATCCAGACGCGGGGACAGTCCTCAGCGAACTCATCAGGTTCGTCTCGGCTACATTCACCAACCAAGCCCACATGGGTGGAATGACCACCGCTGTGGCAGATTATCTGGCGTGGGCTCGCCGGGCCCCGGACGTCAACTACCCATTCATTCTGGAGATCCTTGAGGCCAGGCTGCGGTAGACAGCCGAAATCGCCAATACCAAACACTGGGTCGAGTTTTAGAATCTTCGGGCTTCGCTGGCCGGAAACATTCAAACCGAAGCTTAGTATGCTCGAAAATGAGCTCAAGAACGCCGAGTCTAACACGACACGTTAACTCAGCACACACTACGATATTCACTCTACAGTTGACCTTCAACTGCGCTCATGATTATACGTTTTCACGCTTTCGGGACGAGACCTACGCTGTTTTCGAATTTTTGCAATGCATATATATGAAGTAAAGACTAGATATATAAGGGTATACATGAAGATAAACCTTTCTATACAGGACAGCGTATCTTCAATGATATAGCGTTGATCGTAGTCTTTTTCCCGTAGTGTAGCAGCTTGACCTCTGGATTGCGGCAAGGAAGCCATACCGTGACAAAAGCCGATATCGCATTGGTAATCTAGTGTACACGAGTCATAGTCGCCAGGAATACAGGGTAAGGATTTCCTTTCAGCTACCTTCGTAGCAAGTAAATCTGAAAATTCTGAAATTTACCCACTTCTCGAGTCACTTGAGACATTCCCCGCTGATGTCCTGCGTCGTGTTGGGGGCCAGATGAGACGAGCCCCCATATATACACCCATATATACACTGCAACTCTAGTATGAAAATTCCTCGCCTACTAGCTTCTCGCTCAACCTCCACAGTCTCTCCGCTTCAAAGCTACTGGTCACCCACGGCTTGACTGTATCAGACAGTGGGTCTGCCACATGGGAGTCAATAAGATAAGCGCCGTTGTTAGCTACCGAGTCAACCTGTCAGTATGCTCTCCGTCTCCCGTCTATCCGTATGTAACATACCTTTAAGAGCCGGATCAAACGCAGCATAGATATGAGTCGCCGACACCTCGCTCCAACGGCTTGGCATCGAATTCTTTCCAGCCCTCCCGGTTGCCCAACGCCTTGTCGGCGCTCCCTGTGGTAATGTTAGCGGCCGTGCATTTGATGGTCATGGCTGGTACTTACGAAGTCCATCCAGATCCACACTCCAGTCAAGGTGGTTACCCAGATTCGTCCAGATGACGCCCGGGTGCAGGCTGAATGCGAGAAGGCCGTGTTTCAGGCCGAGCTTCTCCGCCAGGGAGATTGCGAACAATATGTTGGCCGTTTTGCTCTGGCCATAGGCGAACCATTTGTGGTAACTCTTCCCTGCCTGGTCGATATTTAAGTACGGGTGCCTTACAAAAGCAAAATCCCATGCATCACTTACATCAAAGTTGTAGTCATCGAAGCGGAAAGGATTCAGACGATGACCGTCGCTGCTAACCACGACGATCCGAGGACTCTTAGAAGCCAAAATCTTCTTGATAATCAGATTTGTGAACAGAAACGGACCTAGATGGTTGGTTGCCAGGTGAGACTCAAATCCCTCCGGCGAGAGCTGATAATCAACCGCCATGACACCGGCATTGTTAACCATCACATCGACGAGTGGAATATCATCCCAGGAATTCACCTGGGCAGCTGCATCACGCACACTCTCAGCGAACCCAGATCGACTTTCAGCTTGCGGACCTTGACATCCGGGTATGCGGTCACGATGTCGCTGGCGGTTTGTTGGAGTTTTTCGGCGTTGCGGGCGCCCAGGATGAGCCAGGCGGGTTTGGCTTTGGCGATGGATCGGACGAAGAAGCCGCCCAGGGAACCGGAAGAGACGCCGGTCGTCAGGACGACCTTGTCCTTAATGAGATGGTTGTAATCGTTGACCAGCTCGTTGGCGGTGGTGTCTGTGTCGTACGGGGCTGGCATGATTGCGATGGCGATGGCGGGAGTTTCAAGCGCAGCAGGTAGGGGTTAGGGGAAGAGAGAAACTAAACAAAGAAGAGTGTTCAAGCGGACAGTATATAACTCCACCCCCCTCCTCTCCCGTATCCCTCTACAACTTGGCCTGATTCATAGTAGAATGGCATCAGGAGCAATGAGGTCGTACCCATCGATGTAGTTAGCGGAAATATCTCTTATGACCGATCGGTCATTAGTATAAACTCCATTTCGGGCCGGACTCTCCGAGATGAAGCAAGCAATCATCTTCCAATTAGGTTGGCTTGGAAAACGCCCTGATGCACCATAATATGGGAATTTGTAATTATCTTGACGTGATCAATGCCGCTAGTCCGCAGCTGTCACTACGCGGCAGAATGACCAAAAAGGTCTAGATCATATTAAATAATAATCTATTGTGTGGTCACACTAGAATGAAGGTGTGCTAAAAAGGGAATTTAATTAAATTAACTGGGGAAGAGTGTCCAAGTCAAAGACATCCCCTGCGATCCATTAGTAGTTCTGATAGCACATGTGACCCAGGTGAAATCTGTCCATCACGGTGGCTGGAACAACCTTGGACTGCCTCGTCTTCACCGCCAAGCCGTTCTCATGCACGATGATCCGCCCATTGCTAACAAAAGTACTGTGCTCCAATTCTTTCAGCGCCGGATCCGCCACGACAAAGGCGTGTGCCCCGGCTATTACACCAAAGTTAGTTTAGTTTCGGTCGGCAATCACCGAGGCTAAAAGAAATTCGTGGGAAGGAGAAGCTCACTTGCGTAACCAAACGGGGACGGTCGCCATGTCCGGCTGATTTCCGAAGATCCTTTTGACATCCGGTGCCAATTTGATGACGCCTTTGTAGCGGAGTCGATGGAATGGGCTTGTTCGGTTCTAGTCCTGTGATTAGCCGGAATCCCTTGATTCATTGGCATAAGAAAATAATTACATGGCGATTCCCTTCAGGTTGATACGGGCATGTTCCCCATCGGGGTCGAAGGAAAGCCAGTCAGAAACCCAGGACACGTTGGCCTTGAACGCAGGCTCGAAGCCCGGGACAGTTTCGATGGTTCCCGTTGGAGTGCCCTGAAAGCACCGGTCAGCAGAAGAAGCAAATAAAAAGAAAGAGCCAGGGTGGGGACAGACTCACGTAGTGGGTTAGATTAGATCCGGTGTGGATGAGATACCCTTAAAAGGGCCTGACCTGCAGTAAGGCCTGTTGGTAACAGTAAGGTTGAGAGACAGATCGTTGACGTTGGAAACCTAAGAACTATAAGGCAATTTTACCCGGAACGCTTCTAACCTAACTGTGACCAGTTTACAGGGCGTAACAGGACGACAAGTAATTTGAATCCTAGCTGGTTCTTCAGGCCCAGCTCTAATCCATGAGCATCGTTGGGCGCTGCCGCGCAGGGAACGGAGACGGCGGAAGGCTTCCATTTCGAGTATTGCGTCAAGTGTCTCCAGCCCACCCGGGGTGTGCCAGGGGAACAGTGTCGACACTGGCCACAGACTCAGCGTAGGGCCTGTTGCCTTGTGCGGTAGTTTGGTTGCTTGATATTTGCCCAGATTCCAAGCGCTCAGCAGGAAGGAGTGGGTCTGCGATTGAGCCAACAAGGGCTGTATGGCCTCCGTGATTGATCCAAATACAGTGATTATTTCATGTAGGAATAGGGACAAATCAAAGGCTGGTACTGCTACATGTAAATCATAAGTGACTCAGCTACTTATATATCATGTGATAGTCCATAATAGACGAAACTTATGCTAGTCACGGGCTGTATGTCTCTTATGAAAGTGTCGTACTACATTGCTGGATTGATGTTGGGCCCGACGGCCCGATGGTGTGGGCCAACCGGGATAGGAATGCTATCGATCTCGCAGAACCGCTTCTTGTTCTGCCGATTCTCCAGCTGGGAACCAGGCACCGTATAAAGCTGGAAAGCTAGAGATAGGTACAATGGGTCTGGTCGCCGGCGTATGATCTCATCCAGATCTAGTCGATGAAGGATGTAGGGGTGATGAAGAAATGGTGCGGCCATGATGCGGCGCGGCGCGGCGAAGAGCGGGGCGAGACGTTGCTTCGGTTGTGGACCCAGCGCTACAGGACACAATAGCCAAATTATGATTCATAGTGCCTGGAGAGCGCCGATAATGCTATGCCTAAAGTCATTATCCCCCCATCTCAGTACTGCCCAGAGATAGCGTAAGAAAACCAAGGAGTCATCTCTCATGGTTACTCTCCATGTCCCAATGCAGCTCATATAGAAATCTTCTTCCTTCGGTTTCCGAAAATGGAGCCACATTTCATGGATTGGGCCTTCCGTAGTGACGGAGAAGGCCAGGTGTGAGACGGCTTCGGATAAACTCGGACTCGGCTCAGCACCCCTTCGACCTTCCTCCAAGATTTGGGCATCCTTTAGTTCCACAAGATTTCAGAGTATTTGAAGAGCTGCTGGACCGCCCACCGCAGCTTGGTTTTGTGCCTGGTATAGATTCCCACCAGTTGCCCCAGCCTTTGCCTCCACAATCAAAAATGGAAACCAGGCCCATAGGGGTGACATGTGGATCGCTAATCAGACTCCCAGTGTCCTGCAAGTCAAATAAGAAACTTCTCGCGGCGCTGTGGCCCTTCCGGGGCTCAAGGTCAACTACTAGACTCTTATCTGACAGACCAGTGCAGATATCGGGACGAGGGGCTTTCAATTTGAATATAGGAACGGTTGGTAGTGGGGAACTTAAGTCCGTTGCGCGGGGCAAAGAAGATACAGAGCTTCCATCAACAAGGTTGGTTTCCGGTACGGGTCGGTTTGACTGACCACGTCTTCGTGGAACGGTCGGCGGAGGATTGTGAACCGGAGGCTTCAGATCTTCACCCCGGCCTTGTCGAAATGTCAGCAGAGTTAGGCCAGGTGATTTGTGAAACCTATTGTAACTTACCTCGATTCCGTACAACCTCAAGTCCCGGAAACTGCAACTCGTCAATTGCTATATGTAAGACTTCGGTCCATTCTGCTTCCCCCGATGGTTTCTTCACGAGCTCCTTGGCTTTTTCCCAAAGCTTTTCGGACACAAGGTCTAAGTCAGCATCGTCTATGGCAGCATTGAATATTTTCTTTGCGTAATTCCAGACATCGGGCGGTATGTCATCATCTGAAGATATTTGCGCGCCGGAGATGATTGACACGATACTGTGCATCGCTCAGTCTGGACAGACTGCTCGATCGATCGTTGCGAAGAGCGAGTGGAAGGAGGCGGAAATTTTGGGGTATCTGCAAAGCGGGGGAAGTATCTTGCGAAATCATATTGAACAACGTGAATGGTCATTATCGCGTAGAGCATCTGCGGTGAGTTTACCGGTCGTAGCAGCAGTCTTCCGTTGCTTCGAGCGTAAATAAACCGGGGAGCAAGAGCGTGTCCGCTTCATCGAATTGGTGTTAACTTGCTCGTACGCAACGTGTCACATGGCTCCTGGGTGGGGGTGGAGGTGGAGGACCAAAACATCAGGGGGGTCATGTGACGTTCTGTCAAAATACCATGAACTACGGTAGGATCCCAAAAGTACAAATTAGGTATGTTTTGGATAGCAACACCATACAAAAGGTACCTAATGTGACGTCCCCCACCGCTATTTGTCCTTGTATGGTATAAATGAGTGGCCGCATAGACCCAATCAATGACTTGCCCACTCCATTAGAGCCTTGGCGTCGTAACATCCTCTCTTTTCCTCACACTTATCCAACTTCAAATATCGCTTGGCTCCTACGCACACACCGAGGAGAGCAGTCAAAGCCGAAATTATGGCTTCCCAAAGGCAGAGACTAGATATCGGATTACGTGTCGATATCATACAACAACCCGATGATATCATCCAGGCTTTTGACTGCGTGTGCGAGGCCTTTGGCCGCCAAGTGCAAGATGGGATCTGGATAGCCATGAACCCAGGATGGGACACACCTCAGGGGAGGGCATATGGAGCCGAGAGGATGATCGCCCGCTGGCGCCACAAGACCAATGACAAAGACGGTCTCCCGAACACGATATTTCTCAAGGCTACACTGCCGTGTCCGCAGTTTGAAGACAGGCGTATTATCGTGGGCTGCGGTATTTGGGTGCAAGCTTCCAGCGTAGAGGGTCATGGTGATCCTCCAGTGGAAGATCTAGCCAATTCGATGGACCTCAATACACTATACCCTGACAATGAGCCTGAACGGCGTTACCTCTGTCAAGTTATTTCCTCTCTGCATAGAAGACGCACCGAGGTAATCAAACAGAAAGCCACTGCAGTGCCACCAACCGTTATGATCCTAGACATGTGCGCCGTCGATCCAGCGCACCAACGCAAAGGCATCGCACGAGAACTTGTACAGTGGGGCATCGATGAAGCACAACGGCGTGGGAATCTGGAAGCCATAACGGAGGCGTCCAGTATGGGTCGACATGTATATGGACAGATGGGGTTCCAAGCGGACGGGCCTGAAATCGAATATGTTGTGGACGCCGAATTTGCTTCTCGCCCGAAACCACCGAACCTGTTTATGCGCACCCATAGAAGCGTGGTTTGATCTGACATTGCTGCCAAGACCTACACTCCTGTTGGTTTACCTGTTTCCCATCCTTCATATCCTATTAAATTTTCCATCTTCGGTAGAGAATATCAGATAAACTCCACTTCGCTTTTCTGATGTCACCATAGTGTTGGAGGCTATAAGCTACCAGGGCCTGGGAGATCAAGAAGGAAGAAACTGCTGCTATTCAGACTAAGGAAGGAAGGCCTTTCTATAGAGGCCGCATGGCAGGCAAGCGCTCGGTCTACCACCAAAAAGAGGCATCCATAGAGGATGGGATGGTCTCAACACATATGACTAACGCTTTCCACCTTCTACTATTCTTTGACCTTATCTCATCAGACTCACATATTTGTAGTTGCAATCAAGTTTGAAGCACCTCCAAGACACGAAAAGCAAAACTACATATGTAGGACTAAGGTTATATAGCGGGGTATTAGCACCCCAAACGGAACTTCCAAGCCTAAAAATGGCTTAGTGAAATCCACCTCCTCATTTTGGATGAGACCGCATATCTTTGGGATGGTAAGACATGGCGCGGTGGAATACGAGGTTGGTTATCAGCTCTACGTAATTGAATCGTTAGACATATACCTAGGTAACCTTGAGCCACGCCCCTTCGTATTTGTCGACACGAGACAGCTCATCACGCCTAAAGACTCCATGAATAAATGCCTATGGTTCGCGTCATAGAATGAGACATTGCCCTGTCGCTAGAATGTCGTTAGACATGATCGAGGCTTCTTGTATTACTCTTTGTTTGTTTCATCATGATTATTGATTTCAAAATAATTAGACGGTTCGCGGGATTCCTCTAGAGAAGTGGATTTAACTAGTGAAACGATGTGGCCGTTCATAAAGGCAGTTAAGCTTACCTACAATTCTGATTTGCGTCAAATTTTAATCGCCAAATGATGCAGTACCTTATACGATGATTCATATAAGGCAAAATAAATCTTAGGCAGGTTAAATAAGCCATAGATAGACCGCAACCAGACTGCACGGCGAGAGACACGACCTAAGCCTAGACGCAACCACTAATATCTAAGACGAGAGTTGAGTGGAAGCCATAGGTTGCCTAATGTCTCAGACATCATATCCATAAATACATTACTCGAGTTGTTGGACACCCTTCTGTGGGGAAACTATGTTTGTTGTGCGCGTATACCATCTCTATCTATAATTGCATTTCCACCTTGGACAGTGAGACTTGTAGCTTCTCTTCGTTATTTAAATCTCTAAGACGCAATCTTGTTTGATAAAACGCATCATCCAAGGTAGAAAACAGGAACGTCTTCATTCGGCTATAAAAGCTACTCCAGTAATGCACGTAGATACATATGAAATGGAAACAGCCTACCAAGGCTCGCCTGATCTGTATACGAAGGGCTGCGCAGATCAGCTACCGTGTTCTGCTCTCAGGCAAACCCAGATCGGGTGTGGCAGGTCGTGTCATCCGCTAGATGTATACCGTTCGAACGTCTAAGAATAGCATGGATGACAAGATTATGGAGACTTCAGCTCTCGGTTAAAGCTCAGCATTCCGGTAGGAAAGGTATAAAGTCCGCCTTCTTCCTGCGAGACGAGATGCCTTTCACTCAGAACAACATCAGACTTCAACTGTGTTTTCAAAGCTTCCAACAATTCATTGCTGCAAATAACATCATTGCATTTTGCAAAGTTTCCTCCAAGGACTTCAAAATGAAGTTTACCATTGCTGCTATCATGCCTCTTGTGGTAGTCACTGTCTCTGCCACGCCTCTTGAGGTCCGCCAGTCCAACCAAGTCACCGCAGCTCTATCCAATGACCAATCTGGAGCATATGCTAGCGTAACATTCCAAGCCGATGACACTTATAAGAGCATCTTCTCCCTCTTCAGTGGTACCTCTGTTGGGGCAGGTGGTACCGTCAAGGCAACCGCCGCCCAGCTCACCAACTTTGCGCAATCTATCAATTGTGTTATCAAGAACAACGACGCTACCATTGGTACCTTGACTGCCCAGAAAACCTATTTGGATCTAGATGGAAGTCCCCACGCTGCCATTCCAATCAACCTGGACAATGCTGAGATTCTCTGTCGTGTTTGAATCCCTGGCTCCTCACAGATGCCACAACTTTGACCTGTTGAGTGACAGGATGTACTGAAGCTGAACTGGGATCGATTGTGAGACAGTGGTTCATTGTTTTCATGTCTTTTGTATGGCAAATGTCTTGTTGTGGTCAATACATGACGAGAAATGCATAGTTATTCAATTTATTGAACCTGGGCCTTCTGATATATCTTGACGGTGCCACATTGTAGCACCGGTAGTGGCTCGTTTTCATTAACTCTGCGGTATTCGCTTCTGATAAAAGCTACTGCCCGCCTACTAGTTTTGTAATTCTTCTTGTCTTGGTCATCTCCCGAATAACATCGTTTATCTTATCATCCCCAAGGTTTTTAACATCTAAAATGGCTCGCAAGGTCCCCGAAGATGGAAGCATATTTTTTTGATTCTTGGACATCTCCTTCAGTGGTGTTTGAAAATAAAGAAAAAGTTCTGTCCCGAATGTTGATGTGTACAAACTCTGCAAAGTGGAGGTCTCATCTCCATGTTATGGATGACACTGAGGGTTGCGATAATGGGTATTCCGACCACAGTCGGAGAATGTATGTCCTCCCCCTGTTTAATCTTCTCGTCGCGAGGCCCCAGTGGATGATGTAGTTAACGAGTCAACAGAGCGGACCTTCGAGTCTTACCCCTCCTAGTATTCGGGTTTGCTAGCTATCAGCTTGACAGAACCAACATTGCTAGCGCACTCACAGGGAACTTTGCAGCCGTCATATCTGTCGACCAGGACATTATAAATCTCGGGAATCAACTGATGTTCCTGGGTGTTATTGTACTTGAGATACCATCAAATCTTATTCTACACAAGGTATGTCACATCCCTTGCCGGATGATACGCGTGTCAATAAGTCGAATTAGATTGGTCCTCGCCAATGGATGAGTGCACAAGTCTGCGTGTTCGGGATAGTAGCATGTCTACAAGTACTCGTGCACAATAAGTTAAGCTTCCTGCTCACTAGAACATTTTTGGGTCTTGCTGAAGCTGGGTATATTCCCGGTGCGATGTATACACTTTCTACCTGGTATACGAAGGAAGAGTTGACGAAACGAATCGCCATATTCTTCTTCGGCATGTTTGGTGGAACGGCCGCTTCTCCGCTTCTTGGAGCTGCTCTGTTGAGGCTGGACGGAAAGTGTGGGCTTTTTGGCTGGCAATGGATCTTCCTCGGTACGATTGAGGCTCTCAACTATCAGACAATGCTAACGAATTTGTAGTTGAGGGTCTTTTCTCCGTCGCAGTCTCTATTTTTCTCTTTTGCTTCCTTCCTGAGCACAAGGAAGTCCCTAGGTCATCCAATCAAGTGGACTTTAGTGGGCTTCGCCCAATGAAGGGACCGTTGGCTCACCCTAGCAAACCGCATATACCATTCAGATTGGTTTGGAAGACCTTGACAGACATGCGGAAATGGCCGCATTTTATTGCCACAGGCTGTGTCTTCGCTACATGGAGCCCTCTCACAACATACACCCCGAGCATTTTCATGGAACTGGGTTTTGCTCGAATTAAGGCAAATGCATTTTGTGCAATCGGAAGCTTGCTCACTCTCCCGGTGATTCTTTTTTTTGCGTGGATGAGCGACAAATTGAGCAAAAGAGGCCTTACCGTCATGGTTGCTATCTTCGTGTACTTGATCGCGTTGGTAATGTTGAGAATCATGATGCACCGTGTGGATAAATGGGGTAAGCTCGGCCTCTGGACAACAGTCAATGCTTTGGCTGTAGGCTATCATCCAATCCACAATTCTTGGATCCAAATCAACTGCAAGAGCTCCGAAGAGAGGAACATAAGCGTTGCGTGAGTAAATCTTTTCCTACGGGTCGTTCTTCAAACAGATGAGCTGAGCTAACAGTCTTGCTTGAAAGAATGTGTAAGACTATTAGCCCTATCGGGGACTGTCCCTTTTTTACTAACTCAATGAAGTCGTCATGGCAGCTACAGGGGGGCTCATGGCCGGAACCCAGATATTTCGGGCGGACGAGTCAGCTATATTGTAAGTCCTATATATGCGGATCTTACCCATAGCACACCACTAATGACGGATCTATTGACCCGGTAGTTATCCGAGAGGGGTGTCGATCATGATCGGGTTAGTGATTTTGGGACTATTTCTTGTTTCCCTGCAGATCTCAATATTCTATACCCAAAACAGGCGTATCAAAGCAAGATCTGGCAGCAGGATGTTGAACGTTCTATAGTAATCGGTAGCCTTCCTATCAGGTCATATTTCTCACGTGTATCAGACCCGCTCTATACAAATCTAAGATAGTCGCTTTCCTGGTAGTTGCGCAGAAAAATTAGAAAATAGAAGATATAGCTATGGAAATAAATGAATGAGAGATTCACTAGAAGCACAAACCACGTACATTAAGCGAATGCCAGGCAAGAACCATTGACATATTGAGCAAGCTTTGTTCCTATATTTTCATTGGCAATACGAAGGTAGGGAGAGAGTCGTATAGTTGTATTCGGAAGAGACAAACCCACGAACTCTTTAACTTGAGACACCCGCTCCAACATATTACAAGAACCCCAGTCCCTCCATCACTTCCCTGGCTATTCTTTTAGCCAAAATCTGCTCTGAGGAATCCACATTATCGAGGAAATCACCGCATTCTTTTTCCATCGCGACTCGACGACGGTCTATGCTCTGATCGATGCCTGAAATCTCCCTCAGGAGGTCCTGCATCTTCTCAAAAGCCCGCATTGGAGGAAGCAGTCCCATTTTGACCCAATTCAGATCCGTAAGACGGTATTTTGTGGAAATTTGCAATGTCGTGCTGATAATTGCTTAGGTTCGGCTTCGGTTATTCAAGACTCTGTCCATGAGCCTTGGTTTGCAGTTGACGCGCAATTCTGGTCGCAACAATCTCGGCCAGTGATGAATATACCAAAACCCCCAAAATGCCAGTTGCGGAGCGCCCTTCATGTTCACCGTAGATGGAACCGAACAACTGCCAGAGAATGTCCCCGACAGGGTCCAGAA
>CAJVRC010000848.1:457-114336 GCA_911456345.1 Penicillium egyptiacum | reverse complement strand
TACGCGAATTATAGAGGTTATTACCCCTTTTCTCTCTATTTTTACCGTTCTAATTCTATCTCTATGATTGTTAGTAACTATGTAGTCAAGGGTTTTGAATATGGAAGTTTTCTGCCGGCAAAAAAAAAGGTGGGTCTCGAGCCTAGCGAAGTACCGGGGTTTAAATATTAATGAAACATGACTGTAACTATCGAGGGTTATTTACATAACGCATTCGGTAAGCGAGCTGGCCACCCCCAAAACACATAGTAAATGCGATAAATTACAACTTGATATCTCAACGACGGTAGTCTATATAGAGATTTCCTTATGACCTACTGCTTTTCAGGTAATATCTAGCCGCTGTAGGGAGTTTGGGAAATATATATATGACTTAGAGATTGTGAGATATATATTTCAGGCTTTTAGCAGCGTAATTTTCGATACCATGACAATGCACCTTTTCGATTCTCTTAAGATTGATATATAGTATTAAACATCCTTATCAATAGCTATCGACAAGTAATGGAGCCAAATAAAGACGTGGTTGTTGAGATACCAACTCGCATTTACTATGTGTTTGGGGGTGGCCAGCTCGCTTACCGAATACGTTAGTTAGAGGGTGCTAATTCCGGTATTCAGGCTTCCAAATCCCTTCCTAAATTGGACCCTGAGCGCGATACCGCTTCGTAGACTATCACAAGAGTAGTCCAAACCGAAGAGAAGACAAGGAAGCCGTGGATAGCCGGAGGATTTACGTTGACTTGACCATTCCACAATCTAGGACAACGGCCTGTCGTTTTGCTGTGCCTTCCTCGGAACCTGGACTCTGGAGGAATTCATTGCATTTGATCACCCGGGCCGATAAGAGCGATCGGCAACGCAGGTCGGATTTGTAGAAATTGTAGTGAAACGTTGTTTTTTAAATTGCTCCTCGGTGTGTACCTTGACTAAGAGCTGGTTGAAGAGCTGCTCATGTTCGGTTATGTTGAACTTGAACATGAGGTCACTTGATCATGTAGTAACGAAAGTCCAGGAAGAGGGTCGGGAAGAAGACCAAGAAGATTGGATTCTTGTTAGGCTAGTTCCCACCTAACTATATGTACATATATGTAGGTATTCGGGTCTGTTTGCAGACCGCAGGGCTCCTTCCACTCTCTACTTGGTTATCCACCTCTTCCATCTCTGTCCACCTATCTCTACCCACCTATTTCTACCTACTTCCTTATTCATAACCTCGCCACCAATGACAGGAGGCAAAATACAGATGGCACCTTCGGGAGGTTCCACATGTCATGGATCCGAGCTCGAGCGGCTGGCCGTCTTCACGTCATCCAATGGGTGCATCCAACATTGCGTGAAAAGCACGAGATTGGTCTACACCTTGAAAGCCGATCAAATTTCGTTGGACAGGGTTAAAAACTATGGACAAGAGCCAGGGGCGCCTGTCCAAAGGAACAAAATTTACCAGGATTTAAGTGAACTGGTCCGATGCTCTCCTGTTTCTGTCAAGGCTACAGGACACACATATGAAATCTGCACTAATAGGTAACACACAGTTCCCGGTTATCCATGGCAGTGCTGGTGTAGTCGATATATGAAGCATATGTGTGGCAAGGGCCGTCGGGGGGTGGGCAAGGCAAAGCAGACCCCTAACACACCAAAGCCTACTACTCCATTTTCGCCTAGGCCATGCTTCGTCACACATCCAGGAGACGTTCATCCGAGTCAGGTGCTGGCTCTGTCAATCGTCGAAGCGCCAAAAAAAAACCCAAGTGCCCAGATCGAGGTTCCAATCAATTCAACTCTGAGACTCCGCGAGGCAGACGCTAGGCCGGGTCGCGAGAGAAGCACTCAACGTTATGAGCAGAGGTCGACAGTTCAGTCACAACAGATTCGGCCATAAAGACCCACTCTGCTTTCATTCTCAATTGGCTGAAAAACACGGGCAAGACTGGGACGGACATCACAAGCCATACGAAAGAGATCCAGTGTTCGATCCTCGGATGAAATGAAACTGGATACACGAAGAAGGAAAAGGAAATCCAGCCTATGTTTCTCGGGTAAAGCCTAGGCTTCAAGCAGAAGATGAAACGGATCTGGACAAGAGAGTCCTGGTTTAGATGTCGACTCCATCCTCAACATGAATCTTTGCGGTGATGAAACTCGACATAGGAGACACGTTGACGGTTGAAGAACAACAATCCGTGGAAGATTGACCGGATTCCCGAGATCATCTCTGATTCATGCCCAGGTGCCATCGAGGCATGCGATCCAGGAAACGTTCGTCCGAATCACTAGGATGAAAACCTTGGAAGGACTTCAATCGGGCATTTGGTGTCTCTATATGAGGAAAGGAGTCCTCCACGACTGGCCTCTAACATTTAGGAAACCAATAAAGCGCCTATCAAAATGACGTCGGTTTCCTAATTGAGCGTCTGCGCTGAAAAAGCCTCGCAAAAGGAAACTTGAGTCATTAAAGGTCGTATGAGGACAAGTAGCCGTAGGTCAGAGTCTTGGTCTCTTCCATTACACCCTCATACACAAAGTTCTTTCATCCGCATATACCCGCATACCTCACCACGGCAATCGATAACGTATTTTCCTCCATCGCCACCACCACCAAGCATCTCAAAGCCAAGTATCAATACCGTGTCCAAGCTAATGGATTGAAACCGCTCTTACGAGAGACCTCCAAGAAGCAGAACATACGAAGATCCAGCTCGACTGGATATCTGAACATCGCCAGGAGATAGGACGGGGTAACAATATCATTCAAAGGGAAACGCACATCGGTGCGATATCTCGGCACTATGAAACCCAAGTTCAGCGTGAAAGCCCACCAGAACCTTCCAATCTGAAGAAGCTTCAGGAGTGCAACCTCGAGCTCAGGCTACTTGACATTAAATACTTTCAGCACCTGGAACGGATGGCAGAACTCACGGAGCGTAAGCCACTAGGGCGCCTTGTTCATCGGTATACAAAAAGTCTGCGCCACAAGCCCAGACAGCTCTGGAATATCGAACGGACCTACTACCAACCCCGTGGTGGCTGCTGCGCCCGTGACTGTGGTCGCTGTGAGCGACCTTGGCACACCACTCGGCACCTTTCTGGAAAGGTTCGATATATGCACTGCACAGGAAGTTGTGGATGCTGCACCCGCCACCGCGGCTATTCCACAAGTGTGGTTGTCAATGCAAAGCCTGGCATCTAACCTAACGAGCTTTTGGCCAACAAGCCAATAAGGAGGGCCTTTTCCTTTGCGGAGTTGTGTTCGATTTGAGAATAGGAGGAGGGACCGACCGGGGGATTTCTCTTGCCTGCATAATCTGGGGTCTGGACTCTTGGATTCTGGATATTTTTTTTGGTTCTTATTCACATAGTCATGATGTTGCATGTTTCGAGGCCGACCTGCAAAAGAGGCGAGATAGATTTCATGTTAGAAGGTGGCATGTGACCCGAATATATCCCGCGGCATTCCAAGCTTGTTTCAGCTTAGTATGATCCTTTGACCCCAAACCGGGTCGTGCTGTTAGTGTCAACGAAAGAGAGCAAGAAAAGCGCAGTAAATCGAGCAGTCATATTGCAAGCTAACAGACAACTGGAGGAGGAGAGAACAAAGACAGAGAGAAAGGAGAAGCCTTCATGCACAACAAACAAGCATGACTAGCCTGAACAATCAGGCAGTAACGCAGGTCAGGCTCCAACCTGTGGACAGTTAGGGAACGATGGCCTTTGGTTGGTTGAATCTTAACTAGTATATTTCCTATTCTGGTTTAGTATCAACTTCCAAGGTTTCCCCATCCTTTCTGATACGACCTCGGGAGGTCTTTTTATTACTCTTCACCTACCTAGCTACATATGTAATGTAGCTAGTCTCTTGCCCAGTCTCTTATTTGTCTACACTCCGAACTGTCTTTCCCGTTGGCTATGCGCTAGGTATGGACTTGAAAAAGGGGTCGGAATATGAGGCGCCGTAATGGTGGATATCACCAGAGTCAAGGCCTACACGGTCGCATAATTTTGCAGTCTTATCTTCAGGTGCAAGGCTAGTGGCTTACCCCAGGGTTGTACCTTTGTCCGGGTCTAACTATCGTTAGGTGGCCACGGACCCCTCTACTGACCAGTCATTGATCAGAGATATAGCGGTTTAATACCGCGTGGCTGAGAGTGTCTGTACGACGGGATGAAATTGTCCTGCGAGAAAGATTTAAATATAGCACATATTCCTGCTGGTCGTTTAATTTTTATTCAGCATTTTCCCTTTTCAGTGTCGTACAATATGGCGACAATAGAGACCGAACCCCACAGCTTTGTTGGTGATCAACATCCGATCAGCGAGAAGGGCAAAGTACTTAGAAATTTGGTGGAAGCCGATCTGCTGGATGATCGTTATACAACCACCACCAAACGTGGTTTGAAGAATCGCCATGTTCAGCTAATGGCCCTAGGAGGCACGATCGGAACTGGTACGTTTGCAGGTTGGCGACATGGAAAAAAGGCTTACTCACGCAAATTCAGGACTCTTCGTGGGTTCCGGCCAAGCCCTGGCCATTGGAGGCCCCGCCTCGCTTCTTTTAGGTTACATCTTCATCTCGGCCATGGTTTATGGCTTGGTCACAGCTATCGCTGAGGTTGGTGCCTACCTTCCAGTACATGGTGGAACGATGAGTTATCATGGATTCCGCTACGTGTCGCGGAGTATGGGTTTCGCCATGGGATATCTGTACTGGTATTCTCTCGGAATCTTAGTGCCGTACGAGATCACAGCTGCTGGTCTGGTTATTGGATACTGGGACCAGAGTGGATCGATCAACATCGCTGTGTGGATCACAATCATGATGGTCATCATTATCGCGCTTAACTTTATGCCCGTACGAATATACGGCGAGACGGAGTTCTGGTTCGCCGGGGTGAAGATTGTTACTCTGATCGGCTTGTTGATGGTATCCTTCATCCTCTTCTGGGGTGGTGGACCTAATCGGCAGCGACTAGGTTTTCATTATTGGAATAATCCGCGCCCATTCAATGCGTATCTCACGACAGGAGATTCAGGCCGGTTCGTGGCCTTGTTGAAATGCACAGTATCCAGCGCCATTGCGTTCATCTTCGCCCCAGAGCTGATTGTGATCAGTGGTGGTGAGATGGAGTCCCCTCGGCGCAATGTACCCCGCGCAGCTCGGAGATACATCTACCGACTGGTCTTCTTCTATATTTTTGGTGTGCTAGCCATTGGTGTTATTTGCCCATCCGATGCTAGTCGTCTGACCAAGGGCGACGGCACGGTGAGCTCCTCTCCATTCGTGATTGGCATCCAGAACGCTGGCATTCCCGTTTTGGACCACATCGTGAACGCTGCGGTCTTGACATCCGCCTGGTCCGCAGGAAATTCCTTCCTATACATGTCTTCTCGGTCACTTTATTCCTTGGCTATGTCAGGCAACGCGCCGCACGTGTTCAAGACATGTAACCGATGGGGGGTCCCATACTGGGCTGTTTCGGCTTCAGCATGCTTCTCTGCATTGGCGTATCTTGCTGTTGGCAACTCCAGTTCGATCGTGTTCAACTGGTTCATCAACTTCACAAACACTTCTGGCTTCATCTCATGGATCTGCTGTTCTGTGGTGTTTTTCCGTTTCCGCAAAGCCGTCCAAGCACAGGGTATTGAACAACCGTACAAATCAAAGCTGCAGCCGTACGGGGTTTATTTTGGCCTCGCGGGTGCCACTCTCATGGCGCTCATAAATGGGTTCACGGTGTTCTTCCCATCGGAATGGTCTGTGAGCAACTTTTTCACCGCATACATCGGTATTCCTGCTTTCTTGATTCTTTACTTCGGTCACCGGGCACTGTATTGGAGTGATCCATGGGCATGGCGCCCGGAGGAAGTTGATATGCACACTGGCTTGGATGAGATTATTGCTGCTGAGCAACCGCCAAAACCACGGGGACCTTGGTGGAAGTTTTGGTGATATACATCATAATATGAGGGGACCTCATGAGTAGTGGACTCACACTTGATTTTCTCCCCACTTGTCAGGGATGACCTCGCCTTGGACATAATTACGTGGACGCTGCCCAGGTGGAGAACTTTTGTCATGTTTTTCGGCTTATGAATGTTTGTACGGTTTACGTTGTCTGCAGTGTTTGGCAATATCATAACATCGATATCCGAGCGGGTGTGTTGTTACCACTGATCCGCCTTATCGCCCTACAATAGTTAGCAACATTGAACTTACCTCAACATGTTATTGCTCCGCAAAAGGTTCCGAGTCTAGCTTATCGAAACATTCGCTTGGCAAGTTAGCCAGTGACAACCTCTTTATCATTCCCATTGTCCCACATATTCTCTCTCATATTCGGTATACGCCGTTGACCGTTCAAACCTGGTCTTGAGAACCGAACCCTTAGTATGATCAAGGAGTATAAGGACTATCGTGTAAAACGTATATAAATGTCCTATTTCGAGCTGTGAACTTGAAAACTGGACGAAACCGAAACTATGGCGGTGCTACCACTTACCGTCTGTCCGCTCCAACCTCCTCCGGGCTCAAGCATCGATTTCGGAGCTGAGATTCAAGGCGTCGACTTGGAAAGCCTGACTGGTTCGTGGATCTACCAACTGCAAGAGCGCAAGCTAATGATCATACAGAGGAGCAGTTTGGGACGATTCGGAAGGCCCTCTACGAGCACCACGTGCTGGTGTTCAAACACCAAAAAGGGCTATCACCTAAAGCCCAATATGAGTTGACCAAGCGCTTCGACCCAGTCTCCAATAACTATGGACATGGAAAGACCATCGATACGAAGCGAAGCATTCTCCATCCTGATCTGAAGACTGTCCCTCACCAGCCACAAGTGCAGGTAATTGGAAACGGGCACGTCGATTCATACGAGGGTCTTAAAGATATCACACTACGACACCCTCACCACCGGACATTCCACCAAGATCACATCCCAGACGAGAAGGACTATGAATTCACTCGGTTTTATCGTTGGCACATCGATGCTGCACTCTACGACCTATACCCGCCCCAGGTGACAACGCTTATGGCTGTGAGTGTGCCTAAAGGCCGCCGACAGACATTATTATATGATGATGGGACCGGAGAAACAATGGATGTACCACTTGGCACAACGGCGTTTGTTAGTGGCGAGCGAATGTTTGAACTTCTTTCCCCCGAGGATAAGGAGTTTGCGAAGACGAGCAAAATGGAATATGCCCCCCATCCGTAAGACCTCCTATGGTATGCCCATCTCTCTGATCATCGAGCTAACCGCCAAGACAGGTACATCTGGATGAGTCAAGCGCATTCCCGATCCACGGGGCTTGGTATGCACTCAGAAGGCCTTGAGTTGCCCGACTCAGAACTGCCACCTATCGACCCTGGGAAGATCATGGTCTTCCCAATGACCTGGAAAAACCCAGTGACGGGCAAGTTGGCTCTGCAGATCCATCCCTCTGCCGTGCGCCGTATCCACTGCGCCGATGGAACCACGATCGACGACTTGGCCCGTGTGCGGGATATTGTTTATAAGTTGCAGCGGCCGGCCATCAGCCCTCAGTATGTATATCCGCATGACTGGGAGGATAATGACTTTGTATTATTCAACAACCGCGGCGTGCTGCATTCTGTGGTTGGTGCTTTCAAACCTGACGAGGTGCGATTGTTCCGTCAATGTAACTTGGCGGCTTCCGAGCCCCCGGTTGGAGCATAAGTGCTTTTGATTTTGATTTGACGGAGATTATGGGCCAGCACACCGCACGGGATCCCCATGCGGCTTGAATTGTATCAAACGGGTCGGCCACGCGTTGACCTTGTCCTCCATTGCACTCGGATGAACGGACGGGATGAAATGATGCAATCGGTAATAGAATATCAGTTACATTTGTTTTCATAGCCTTGGAATATATTCAAGCTCACAGTGACAGCTTCGGAAACGGTGAAAATCATGAATATTTCATAATGAGATTGAGCACTCTAGAAACTTGCTGGTTGGTAAATCGCGGATCAATGACGGAGATGAACGGGAATAAACCGTGGAAACTTTCCAGGAGGACATCGAAAGCGTTAAACCGGGATTTTAATTGCCTGCCACTCTAAAAACCCAAGTCGAACTTGTAAATGCCCAAGAATGTGACAAATCATAAAAGAAATCCAAGTCCACTGCATGCCAAGCTGGGCGTTGTGATCTGGTTCGAGTTATTTACGCGCCCAATTCGGATCCAAATAGGCCGCCAAGGAGGTAACGGAACATGCAGGCGCCTCGCCACGTTGATTACTGGTATGTGTTTTCTATATTCTCGAGAACTATTCAGGTTGTTGATGTATACAATCTCAGGCATCTATTGCATGCCTTAGGCTATAACCAAGCTCGGGCCAATCACCATTCTCGGCCCCCTGAAAATAAACAGTTGAGGGGACTCCGTGAGGATGTAGAAAATGTCTTCTGGTTATTTAAGCCCAAGTTATCCGTCAGATTCATTTCACATCAGGCGGAAGCCCGTGTCAAATCCGAACTTGCGAGCTACGGCGCATGCCGATCAGCGAGAAGCAATAGCTTATGCTGCCAGTACTCGGTCTCTTGTGGCCCCATCATCACAGCCCCCATCATATACGGACCTTTATGGACCACCACCTCCTAGGCCTGTAAGTCCAGGCTCACTGCCGCGACCAAGGACAGCAGGGCCAACTTCATATCCGACTCCTCCGCCGACGCCTGTTCAAAAGGCATACAGCGAAGCCCGGCATTTCCTCACTGGTCTAATCAGTCGCCCGACGGAATCAAACAAGCATGTCACCATTTTACGACATTCCCATGGGCTGATCTTTTACCGTGGACCCACTACATCGGTCGCTATATCAATCTTCTCTGATTTCCCCTTACCACCTGAACACACCTTGTGGCTGCAGAGCAAAGGTTGGAGCGGGAAGACCGGGATGCAATTCAAGTCGTTCCTCCGTCTCCGAGATAGCTGGCTTGACGTGACCCCGGGTATGCCGTTGAGGGCCGACCAGGTATCTCCGGATGATGAACGAGCTTGGCAACGCGACATCAAGAAATTTCGAAAGAAGGCCCCGCCCCGTCCGCGTGATACACACCAGCTACGTGAAACTGCCGTTGTGCGGATTCCAGCCGAAGCAGGTGATGGTTACTTCCAGCTAGTTCTCTGCCAAGGGCTCAAGAAGAAGGTGCTTGGCAATAGCCCCGTGTTCCGGGTGCTCTCTACATCCACTGCCCCCAGCTCTATCCGTGGCGCAAGCTTGAGCACGCTGCCTCTGGAGGTTGGGGCTATGGTTGTGAGCCTTTACGCCCAAACTGCAGCGCGAACCGCGGCAGGTCCGGCCGCCATGGCTGTTAAAGCCAAAGCTGCTCCGTTTCGTCCGTCGTGGGTGACAAAGACTGCGATCCAAAAGGCTTACACGACTAGTGGTATCGAGAACCGCGTGGGCGGTATTATCAATGGCCCTAAAGGACCTATTGGGCGACCTCAGGTAAATCTAGCAGCTCCAGAAATAGCTGGAAGCAGCTCGGTTCCTATCGACGTCGGTCCTCAGCCACCGTTTCCTATGACATTCAAAGCTCGCTGTCAAACCGATCAAATCTCATACCCCAACAACCCCGACTGCATATCGAAGTTGAGCTTGACTAGAACGCCCGACTGGGTGACGGAGCAGCTAAGGGGTTACTTCTTCGGCTGGGCTCGATTCGAGACCGGGTCGAGCAAAGGTCCCTCGACTGATGAATGGTGCCCAGCTATCTTGTCTGTGCGGGCATTGGATCCTCTCCAGGCGGCGAGAGTAAATCTGGCTCAAATATCAAAACGCGTGGTCGCAGTTCGCCTCCTCGAGGATGTTCCTCTGCAAACAAGCAAAATCGAGATTCGTGTTTTGGGATACCTTCGCGCTGAAATTCCACCACCCACTGGGACTACGAGCAAAGAACTCACCGAGGCGCAAGCGGCAGCTGCAGAGGCGGCTCTGCTCGCTGATGTATACGACGCATCTGTTGTACAGGATACCCTGGCTCATCCCGCGTGGGCCGCGGAACACCTGGCCATCTCAAACTTTCAAAAAAGCTCGAATTGGATTGATCGCACAGTCGAGGGATATACAGATATCCTCACCCGTGGACAGAAGTTGGTAGAGCAAGTTCCATTACACCTGATTGGAGTTCGCTCTGTCACCGACGAGCTCAGAGAGAGCCAAGTTGCCGTAAATGGGTTCTATGTTGTCCGCTAATCCTTGTCAATACGCCCATGAATCTTTCCAAGGTTTACGGATGCATAACGAATTCTAATATGTACAACATCCGACATCTGGATATATAATTTACTCCAATCCTTCATGATCCTTTACATATATCCCATAATCATACATTTCAACGGACTGATTATGATCGGAGGTCCAAATGATACTATTGAGGTGGACACGCACAGTGAAGTAATAATTTTGCAGGCACATAGGCTTGGGCGAGTCTGGGACGTTCAAGACGTATTTTATTCGCACAATCCAAGTTTACGCTTAGGCTTAGGAAGAATGATGCAATATAATCCACCGGCCTCCATAAAAATACCAACCAGGGCTCCATTGTCCAGCTTCATCCCAAGTGAACCTATATAGTCCGTTGGCGTTCAAAACGGACCACTAGTAGCTGAGCGCATCGGGCTAGAGGCCCTCGGTAATGGCAACAGCAAGGTCATCTCTATCGGAGAGGATATCAATTTCCTCGAGTCCCTCGGAGTCATCCTCTGTGTCCTCGATATCGTCGGCCCCTGTCCAGCCACATCCCGTCGGAGGATCTGATTGGAGGTTGGGCGATGTTGTTTTGGGGAGCATCCTGCCCAACTGTTTGCTGTAGCGTGGCTTATGGTCTAGGGTTTGCGAGGTTTTGAGCGTGACCTTGACCGGCTAAGGAGAATAGATCGGTCATATCAATGACCCTGAAGATGGGATGTTGAGAGGACTAATGCCAGTACAAACATCTTGAAGGGATGTCAGATAGGGATAGAGAGTAAAAACAAGTGGACAAAATTGAGTCAAGAGGGATTAGTAGAGACGTGTGAGGAGAGAGGGAGGGAGGAGCCCTGGAGATATGTAAAAAAATGATTAAGGGAGCTACCTACTATGTATGTAGGTAGGTAGCAACCTGGGAAACATAATAAATCGGGTAATAACACCAAGTTACATTAGAAATATCTTTATAGGAACTGGATAGTAAATTACAGGCGTGAAGCAACAAACAGACATCGGACTTTCCTTTCCGTAGCACGATCTTATAAAAAGGATATCACCATACTCATCATCATTAAGCAGGCCTGAACATTGGGCCCATTAGACCATAAATCCCCAGCAATCCTAGGGACCTTAATCCGCGGCTCCCAAAGAGCCATCTCTACAGCTCGACGATAGGAGATCTCCGCACACAGTCCAAAGCATCTTGAGTATCTCCCGATGAAAGACGACATTTCGGCGCTGATCTCTAGGGATTTGCCCTGTGAGCCGGTCTGGAGTGGCCGGGGCCTCCAGGGCCAGGAAGCCCATTTTCATCGAATTGCTCTTCTCCCTCCATTCGAGCAGTGATACCCCTCGTTTCTCAATGTTATCTTTCGTTTGCCGTTGGGGGAGGTAACCGCTCGTTGGGCGCATCAAGACCATGTACATAAGCTCATCTCTTAGCTCTTATCTCTTCTCTTTTGCTGTATGTACTGGCTGCGATGCTTGATGGGCGATCGCAGCTCATGATTTGGCCATCGCTCGATATCGACTTGGCAGGCGATTCTGAAATAGCCGACTCGCGTATTTGCGCAAGTCATACCTGGGGTGCCAAAGTCTGTTGACACCGGATGCACGAAAGGTTTTCATATTGTTGGGTTGGGGTGATCGACACTGCATTCCTTCTGATATCCAGGCCAGGTCGGTCGGGAAAAGACTAGATCAAGGTACCATGATCATAAAAACTCACAACCCATGAAAACAGTCCTTTGTATTGGAGTGTCATAGTACGGTGCAATATCCACAAACCCGTATTTCCGATATAGACTCTGGGCCGCTGTCATTTCAGGTAGAGTGTCTAGGCGCATCCCGCGGTAGCCCAGATCTCTGGCTTGTGCGAGGATCGCTTGAACGAGCCTTTCACCCAGGCGTTCTCCACGAGCTTCCTTGAGAACATACAGGCGCTTCATCTCGCACCAGCCATCAGAGCTGCGCCGGAGTGCCACACATCCGAGGGCAGAGGGGAACTGCGGGGGAATGATTGAGTCGACTCGTCCATTCGTATTATCTTCTCGAACACCCGTGTCTGCCCGTGCCATCAAGAGAGCCCCCCCTTGAGATGGAGCATAGTTTCCAGGAAGAGAATCAAGTTCCTCTTGAAAGGATTGAAAGGTGAGGTCGATGTCGAGAGATGTGGCATAGCCAGAAAACAGTGAGAGGATGGAATCGGCGTCTTCGGGGAATTGCGCCGGCTCTATTTGGATTTTCATGATAGAGGATGAAGACGAAGTCGAGACGATCAAAAGTCAAAGATCTTAACCTAGAGGTCGACAAGCGCGATGAGTCATAATTTGCCGAGAGGAAAGAGAAGTGATCTCTCGTGTTCGCTTCAATCAACTACCATAAGCTATAACGCTGTCTTCAATCAATGTTTTGATAAATTTCAGTAAATTGAAGTTAAAGAAGGTCATACCTCCCAGTTTTATCGATGGCAAATGTCCCCTTATCCGACTGAAATATATGATGAATATCAATCACCCATTGTACAAACGCAAAACTCGTCAACTCCTAAATCAAAGGCCTCCATGAATATGCATATCAAGTTACTGGTAGGTAACAAAGAACTCAGTGTCACTCCTGATTTCCACATGGGCCTTCACGTTGCCATTCTGCTGGATATCCAGAACGGCAGCGTTGTTGACACCATACTTCGCATCACCAGCCTCGGCCTGTGCACCGGTAAAGTCGACTCTGTCGAAGTTGACCAAGGGAACCATGCTGCTACCGGTGTTGAAGTCCTCAACTATCCATTCGGCGTTTTGGCCAGCAAGGGTGGCGTCTGCCGAGGGCGCAGACAGAGTCTTTGTCACACTCTGGCCGCTCGACTTATTCTCGATGATGGCAGCACCCTTGCTGGGCGAATATGTCTCAACCTTCGCGACGATAACGTCGCCTGCGGACAATGCAAGGTCAAAGTTCTCCGCACTTAACGGATACCACTCGTACCAGGCGTCAAATGTCTTTTTCCCATCCTGGATGTAGGTATCGATGCCAGTTTGCAGAATGGCCTTCGTGTAAGTGTCACCGTCAATGCCAACCCAGGCGGACACAGCTTGCATCTCCCCGGAGTCATTGGTGGCCGTTGGCTCGGGGACGATGAACGTTGCAGAGACAGCCGTGTAGGTAGCACTGGCGGGTGGCTGCTCGCGTACCACCCCAGCCCAGTTCTTGCTGTATTGAACATTGGCTCCCTCGGTTCCTTCCTTGAGCAGAACGCTCTTCTTTTCGGCGGGTAGTGACTGGCGTGACAGAGTACCACGGGCCTCTAGTCGGTCAACCAGGCCGCTGCGAGGGGCAGCGAGAGAACTACCTGCAAGTATAGCAGTGGTCAGGATCGTGGTGGTTGTGAACTTCATATTGGCGGCGACGCGAGTGGGTTTGACGAGAAATTGGAACGGTATGGATAGCAAGGAGATGAAGCTATGACTTGGCTAGCCTAATATCTCTTAGGCTTAGTCCAATGGTACTTATATCCTGCCTCTCGTGGAAGTTGCATGCGGCACAACATAATGCCCAATCCGCATGGGGAAACGGAGCTCGTGGCGTGGTACTGATGACCCCAGGCACAAGATGGGACACATTGATGGACCCACTAGAGTGGAGTTATGGAAAGGGAAGAACAAGAAAAGCAAGTTCTTCCTAGGCATCTGAGTTGTATTGATTAACAGGATCATGACCCGATCTGCTGAAGTGGTGTCGATCTTCTCTCTTTTCCTGCTGAGTGCCCATGATGAAGGCCAAGGTTGTCTTTCCGTTATCGTCACGATATGAGACCTAGAGCATATGAGGACCTCAGCAGAGCTTGCGCGTCTCTGTGACAGGCACATTCCTGGAGACAGAAACATCTGACAGCGGAGCCCCGACGGATCAGACGAAGATCGGCGATCCCCATGTCTGCCACGAGATTCACCAACTTGAAGTGACACGCATTTCATTGAAGATTAACAATGCATAGTATGCATATTGTATGTAGTGTTGATATTCCCCGGCTTTGCAGCTATTCGATATTTGGTTTCATGCGACCGCTTCGTACCGTTGAGCCTGGCATTCTCACTACGTCTACCGACGTGTCGGTGAAACTGAGAGTGCTTGTTTCGGGAAACGTGCCAATAGAACAAGAACACACCAAATTGGGCCGAGAGGTAGAAATGTCTTTCGAAACAGAAAAGCCCTTGCGATCGTGCTTGCAATGTCACCTGGGTGCGGTTATTACATACCAAGCAAGGGATGACAACGTGTTCACATTCCTAAAGTGGTCGAGCCTCCGGGAACAGTACACCTTATAAGCAGTGGTCGCTTGACTCGAAGCCAACTATCCTCGTGCAGTGCCTCGCGTGAGATGAAGATTGAAGCAGATCCATGGAAATAAAAGCACAATCGCAAATAGGAAATAAGAACGTTCGAATTAATCCAAATGGACAAACAGATATGTGTAGTCTTCAGAGAAGAGGTTCGATATGTTTCTGAAGTAAATCGTCAAAACTCGCCTTCAATTGCTCCGTTATTTAATATCACATAGGAAGATGACGCATCTCGGAGAGAGACCAGAACTTGCGCATATTGGCAGCTCCAAGAGTTTGAACCTCTTGGTCCAAGTGCGTCCACAGAACCTTTCCAAACCCTTCCATCAACCGTTTCACCTCTTCGCGGCGCATGTCTTCCTCGCCGGTCCGACACTGCTCAAGATACTTCTCAAGTTTCTCAAGTCCCGCATGGATTTGTCTGTGCTGACTTAATAGCTCGAGCTCCTTTCGAAACTCAGGCATCCTTTTCGCCAATACGGGGAATATATGTTGCTCCTCGATGGAGTGATGGAAATCCAATTGCGAGCAGAATTGAAGGCCTATCGTGATCATCTGGCGGGATGAGAGTCTCCGTTTTCCAGAGCTTTCACAAGCCTCCCAAAGCTGGTTCCATATTAAACGGAAATGGCCATGCTGCATGAGAGTCAGTGAGATGGTGTGAATGGAAAACTTGAGTTATAAAAAATCTGCCAAGGTGACAGTAAGCTTACAAATCCTTCCATTTGCTCCGCCATGCGATTATAAGTGCGAAAATCACTGGCTGACAATGGAGAGTCTCCCAAGTCCCCAGACGACATCTTTTTAGAACCCATTGGATTGAGGCTTCGAAAAAAGCCTGGCCGAGGGATAGATGGCAGGACAAATGGACGAAAGCGAAAATGCATGGGCAATTGGAAGCAATTTCCAAGGTGAGAAATAAAAAAGTATGGAAAGATAAACAATCCGGGGTTGATTTGAAAGCAGCCTTTCTCATTGGAAGTTCTCCAGTTCCATCTATTTTTAGTCACTGAAAAAGATAAAAGCCTTCGAAAGGCTGATGGTTCCATTCCTATAGACATATACAAATTTACACATGCGGGATATTCCAGATCTTCAATGGACGTTTGCCACCTCAGGCGAACCGTTGGACAAAATTCTAGTACTCACTGGCGAGGGAGATAAATCTCCATTTCGATATAAGCACTTCTTCGGCACAACCTCGGCCAAAAGGGCCGGATCGCAATTTGACATCCGTGCTAGAAATTCGGGTTGGTTGGGAAGGGGAAGGTTAGTACATATGTATGTATGTGTGCACGAGGCAAAGAAAAGAAAAGGTTATGGTATTATCAATACACATCGGGGGCACCTGGGACGGGCGAGAAAATAGTAACACAATATGCCGCCGGGAGGGGGAATCGAAAATATTAGACAGTAAAAGGTCGTAACGCCGTGGATGTGAGAATAATTTCACAATCAAAGCTCAGGGTGTTCAAGCTGGTTCTTGACCGGTGGCCGGAAGTGGCCGGACGTGATTTCCTTGAAGGCAAGGTCGAACCGGGCGCCCATCATCCAGGCGGCGAAGATCATGATACTAGCGATAACCACAACGATAACTCCCATGAGAGCCATCATGAAGTACACATCATTCTTGTTCTCATCTTCTTCTTTCTTCTTCTGTAGCTCGGCCGCAGTGAGCTCACCAGAGACCTTACGGTTGGCGGCCTCGGCGGATTGCGTCGGGAAGATGGTCTCAATGAACTTCTCGATCTGTCCGCAGACAATGCTGATCTTCAGGAAGTTGGGATCCTTGGGTGTATTCTTCTTGTGGATCTTGCGCGTGTACTGGCGGAAGCTGTCGCACAGAACCGACAAGTTCTGTGTAGACTTGTGCATGAGGTCGCATGCATCTCCCTTGGTGATCTTAATGTTGCGCTTGAAGATATCGGGATTGCGGAAACACAACTCCATTGTGGCGATGGCCATGGACTGCGGGATTGCACAGAAGTTGAAAACACTCTGCTCTCGCATACCAGCCAGGTAGAACAGACACTCCTCAGCATGCTCCAGCGCGTTCAGGACCATCTCCGAGCTGCAGTTAAGGGCTGCGTCGAGGTGCTCTGGCTTGAAGAGATCCTCAAAGTGGTCGACATGCTTGGACCAAATTTCCTGAGGCCAGAATCGTCGGTTATCATCGAAATCCTCCCGGATATCACGGATGATATTGGTCTTCTGGAGGAAAAGACCCATTGACTTATGCAAGTTGGGGCGCTTCAACAGAGCCGGGTTACCAAACCCGGCCTCGACAAAGAGGCGAGTGAGGCCCTCGCCAACCAATCCAGCTACATAGAAACAGTACAGATCATACTCCTCCTTGGTCTTCACACTCGCATCGTCATTCTCTGCCTTGATGGCATAGTCAGCCATGCCATTGCCCATCTTTTCGGTGATGTCCTTGATGATAGCCTGGTATTCGGGCTTCATGTTCATGAACTCGGTGACGACGTGGTTGAACTGAACCAGCAGCTCACGGTCCTTCTCCTCCGGCCGATTCCCAGTAAAAGTCCAGCCGTCTTGTGTCAGGATATCCTTAAAGTCACGGAGGAGAGGTTCCTTGGTGGCTAAGGGAATGGAAGTGTCATCCTCGATAGTATCCAGCCCACGGAGGACCAAGTAGAAAATGCAGATAGGGATCAACAGTTCGGGATGTAACTCCTTGATCACAGCGCTGAAGCTTCGGCTGGTTTTGTCCAAAAACTTGAAACAAATCTTCTGATTCTCCGTCTCATTCTTCTCGTTACGCTCATGGGGCGGGTTGTGCCAGACTTTCCTATACGTGGATGATTAGCTTGGCATTTCATCTCCAACGAATTTCAGGACTTACCATTGGAGAATTGCCCTCAGCTCCATGGGGTGAAAGGAGTAGTAGAGAACATTGCCGATGAGACCCATGATGGGCGGGGGATTGGCGCGTAAGCCGGGAAGTTCAAGCGATTGTTAGAAGGCAAAGTAGCCTAAAGTGAAGCAAGGCGGAAACAGGGTCCGAAAGAAAAGGAATTGAAGCCGAAAATCAATCAGAAAAACAAAGAAAAACAACAGAACCTGGGGGAACGGCGGATGGGGAGGGAAAAGGGGAAAAGGCCAGAACAGATTAAATGCAGAGTTAGCTCACACGTGACTGGAGCAAACCATGCATACAACCCCACATGATATCAGCGCCAACTTCCGAAAAATATCTTGAGGTTCTGCCTAAACAACACAGGTCTACGGTCTTTCTTTCTTCAGACCTTTGACTTTAATCTTCCCTCAACCCACCTGTTCTCAATTTAGGCTCGGTCGCTGCAATGGTTGCCGATACTGCCTACTACGATGCCCTCGGTGTGCCACCTACGGCCACCGAACTGGAAATCAAGAAGGCCTACCGGAAACTGGCTATTGTCACTCACCCGGGTATGGCCGTCTTTAAATTTCTTTGCCAATTTGTCTAATCCGTTAGCGCAGACAAGAACCCGGGAGATGAAACCGCGCACGAACGCTTCCAGGCGGTATGATTGCGCAACCCCAGAGACGATGCACATTACACGAGGCTGATATCCTACTACTAGATCGGTGAGGCGTACCAGGTCCTGAGCAATGAAGATCTCCGAAAGCGATATGACAAATTTGGCAAGGAGGAGTCTGTGCCTGGTGGTGGTTTCGGTATGTCCATCACATGCGCACTAACGACCGGCACAACGTTTCTGATTTGTCTTGTACAGAGGACCCGTCCGAATTCTTCAGCATGATCTTCGGTGGCGAGGCCTTTGTTGATCTTATCGGCGAAATTTCCCTCATGAAGGACCTCACCGCGACTATGGACATCACGATGCAGGAAATGGAGGAGGAAGAATTGGCCCAGTCCGCGGAAGAGAAGCTCAACATCCACGACGAGGAGATGAAGGCTGCGGCTGGGGCTCCTGCTCCTGCTTACGAAAGCCACGTTCCCGCGGCAGAGGCCGCACCTGCAGCTGCAGCTGCAGCTGCCGGCCCCTCTGAGAAGCCGACCTTCGACCAAAGCTCAGGCACCAGCACTCCTCGACGAAACTTCGGCCAACAAGCCCTCATGGACAAATCCGAAGAAGAAGCTCGCATGGAGGCAGCCGGTCTGTCCCAGGAGGAGAAGGAGCTGCGCAAGAAGGAGAAGAAGAAGGGTCTATCTAAGGAGCAGCAAGAACGCCTTACTGCCTTTGAGGATGAACGCAGAAAGGCTCGCGAAGATCGTGTCAACACACTAGCAAACAAGCTGATCGATCGTTTGAGCGTTTGGACTGAGACGGACAAGGGCAAGGATGTGTCCCATGCTTTCGAGGAGAAGATCCGACTTGAGGTTGAGAACTTGAAGATGGAATCTTTCGGTTTGGAAATTCTCCACGCTGTCGGTCAAACCTACGTTCAGAAGGGTACTTCCTTCCTCAAGTCACAGAAGTTCCTAGGTATCTCTGGCTTCTTCTCCCGTTTGAAGGACAAGGGCACCCTTGCGAAGGAGACATGGACCACCATCTCCACAGCCATTGATGCGCAGATGACTATGGAGGAGATGGCTAAGATGGAGGAACGCGGTGGTGAAGATTGGACTGACGAGAAGAAGGCTGAATACGAGAAGAAAGTTACTGGCAAGATCCTCGCTGCGGCGTGGCGTGGCAGCAAGTTCGAGATCCAGAGTGTCCTGCGTGATGTCTGTGACCAGATTCTGAGCGACAAGCGGACCCGACTTGAGAAACGCATTGAGCGTGCGCATGCGCTGGTGATTGCCGGCAATATCTACGCGAAGGTATATAGACATCCTTTTTATGCAGGAGTACCGTGCTAATCACTTTTAGGCCGCACGCGACCCCGAGGAAGAAGGCGATTACATGGCCTTCGAGCAGCTTATGGCTGAGGCCATGAGCAAAAAGGGAAAGGATGAAAAGGAGAAGGATAAGAAGAAGAAGAAGTCCAAGCACGACCATGAGGAGACCCACGGAAAAGAGCATGTGGAAGAGACCACTGTTTGATTGCCTCATTATCCATCTCATTTTTTTAATTTCTGGTTGAGTTCCATCTCCTACCTGGTCTTTCTTGATTTCTTGATAGCCGGTTCATTATATCCTGGACATACATGTTGGGTTTGCTTTTTACCTTCTCGCCTGTTTCTCGGGCTTGACGATTCTGCTTTTTACAGCGACTGGACGCTTACAGGTTGCGGCACGCACTTTGTTCAAGCGATAGATTGGACTATATACCTCCCATGCCCTTTTATTGGTCGCAACAGCACGGCAGTGGTTTGATGCGGATTGTATGGACATAGATGCTCTTAATAATCACATTGAAAACTATTGATATGACATGTTATTAGTTATTATCGGTACTGTGGGTGATATAACAATGTCGAAAGCACGCACAACATGTAACCAGTCCCGATGAAACCAATTACTATTTCTTGCGAAGCCCACGACACCACGGTGAGGTGATTATGCCGGCCTTAATTCATGCGAACATATGTGGTACTCGGTTCCATGTCAAGGGCGAGGAATGGCTAAGCCGTTGACTGTTCCGCTGCTCATGAAGAAGACCTTTAGCATCACAATATCACAGCTTCCGCAGAACTACAGGGTTCGTACTTATCGGCACCTCGTGGGCAGGGTCAGCATTAGTCTGGTGCCCACCAACTCCATTATCCTTCCTGAGAGACTGGTACCCAGCCCAGTCAGACACCAAAACACCACACATGGCAAGAATGGTGAATACGACGAGGGCAACAAACAGTAGCCTAGATATGAGTTGAGCGTCAGATCAGTTCCATGTACTGCGTGTGTTGACTGGAGACTATCTGGAGGACCTACCAAAGGAGCACACCAAAGGCAAGCACGGCATTGTAGTAGGCGTTTACACTAGTACCACCACCAAGGAGACTGGCGAGGTCAGCAAAGCATGCTAGCCAGAATACCATAGTGACGAAATAAATGGCCACGAAGATAGCAGCGAGAACAGTGTTGAGCTTTGCGGTCACGAAGCCCTTGCGAGTATAGTACCAGGGCAGTACTAGGGCGGCGACTGTCACGAGAATAGTCCAAACTGAAGAGAAGACAAGGAAAACGAGGATAGCCGGAGGATTTACGTCGACTTGACTGTAGGAATAGCCCGAATATGCGCTCCAGGTGGTGACGACTTCTTGTGTGCCATAATATGCAGCAGCAACGAACGCCGACAGGCCCAGCTCGACGATGGCGAAAGCCAAGGAAGTGCCTAGTAGGGCACACAAGACAATACTGAGAGCCAGCATAGTGAAGTCAATATATAGCTAGGATATAGCTGCTTTGGAGGTCTCTGCATGCGCAAGAGTATCAAAATAGAGAAACAAAGACAGCTCGGAGGGGCCCCAAAGGGCAGGATCCCTTGCGCTTTATGATTCCTTCCAAATGCACATAACTAAAGGAGCTTGTAATCGTAAACAGCGCAGGATGAGCCTGAATCTTGGAGCTTACGCCACCAAAAGCAATGACTGGTGTCCGATACGAGCCGCCACATCGACATGGCAGTTCGCGCTGGTCCCAATCGGTACAAGGTAAGCGAATGGGTGCCTCGGAGGTATTGTAAAGAGTTAGAGTTTCGGGATCTCAGAACGGAGGCAGAGGGCTGAGAGATGTCATTTGCCGAGATGTGATGTGTGTCCCCCAGCCTTGTTTCAACTTTTTTCTTTGATGCATCACCGGATATGAATGTAAGGAAAATCCTACTTAATGACCAAAACGGTTGGCTTTTTCCTCCCCAGTCAAATTTGAACATCTCGTATTTCTCTGAATTTCGTGTTGTGCCCGTGATCTGGCTGTTAATGAAGTTCACTGGGCCAACATTTCCCCACACGGCCTTGGCTATTGAAATCTTCGGGATCACCATAACTCGAAGAGACAGATCCCGTCCAGGGGCAAAATACAACATTATGAGGGTCCCAGGGTCATATCGTGCCGGGTAAAACGGCGAAAGGAGCCTACGTGATTCCACACGAGGAAAGATATTTGGTCGATCCCCTTCCCCCTCTCCACAGGGCAAACGACAGGCGATTTCTCGCAGGAATGGCTTTCGGAAATTTGTCGTGTGCCTACGGACAACAGTAGCACCAAGATGGTGTCCCTACATGCCATGAGCCTGCTGGCCCTTGCGGGCAGCACTGCTGGGCCACAAGCTCCTCGGCCGCAGCCGGACCCACCCGTCTGTCATATCCGTCGGGTCTTGATAGGAACTCTTAGCCCTTATGCCGATGCATTATGTTTCAATGTCTGCTAGGGTTTTCCATCGGAAGGTGAACTGTCGCATGTGCATGTGCTTCATCGCCATGCCCAGCGGTATCCGACACAATGGCCTCTCGATGGAGAAGGCATGGAGAACTTCGCCCAGAAACTAGCAAACTACACCAAGAAACAGCCAAATAAGAAGATCGGCTCTGGGACTCTGGCATTCTCAAAAATTAGGAGTATATACTTGGTTTAAACACTCCCCACTGGCGCCCAATTCCAGAGCCGGTACGACCGATTGTTCTACCGTGCAGAACATGTTGACGCGGCCTGGGATGCTCGTTGAATATGTATTCCGGTACCGCGCGCCCAAATCCGACTTTTCGCACGACCTCCTAGCCCGAATGCTGGAGAGTATTAGATTTGAACACCCTATCGTCGACTGATTTCTGTCCCAATGGCATGGAGCCAGGTGACAACGCTGCCCGCGTATTCACTTCCTCCCTCGTCAAAAGCGCCCGGAAGCGCCTTGCTGCACACCTCCCGGACGATCTGAAGCTCGACACTTTCGACATCCTCGCAATGTTTAATCAGGAATCCTCTTTTGGGCGAAGATTGTGTAGAGGATTGCCAAACTTCGTTGACACGCCCTTCACTCAAATTTTGTCGAACTTTCATACAAAGATATCAAGTTCAAAGGATGGCTTCATCAGACCATTCAGCAAGTCTCCATGAAAAAGCTTTTGCACTACAGGCCAGATTGGCAAGGAGGGATCGCGTAAAAATCCATCTAAACGCACGCCTCATACAGAATCCATCAGCAACACTGCTGATCGCCTCGAGAAAGCTCTGAACGGGTCTGGTTTCTGAACTTGGGCTTTCCTATTTATCAGTGTATATATCAGAGTGATTCGGACTGGGCGGAATTCTTACATCGCTACCGATGGCATCTCGCTGACTCGCTAGAGTACAGCAACGGTCTATGTCTCCTTGACAGTTTCGAGAGCACTATCTTTGGGCGTCAAGCACTATTCGAAGGTGTGAGCATAACTACAATTCGGGGACATTTCTAGTAGTAGGCAACGACTGCAATTCAGGAAGAGTAGGCTGTTTCACCTTATATGCTTAGATTCTCCAACGTTAAAGCAGCGCGCTATCGGTTCTGTCCCCGTTGATAAAGAGTCGCTGCGAAGTGTTCTTCGAGCTCCCGTTGACAACTACAATAATAATAGTGCATTCGTGAATATGCTGAACGGGTGGTGGAAACTAGAGTCACTTGAAGACTACGACCCAGAAGCTTTGGAGGAGTGTGAGCCGGACGACCTGATTGATAATAGTTACGATCCCGTCGAAGGATATACCATGAAGGACGTTGGGTGGACGAAGGTTGCTTTGCGTGAACCCGGGCTGCTCGGCTGCTTTCAGATGGGTTCGGACGGTGAGTGGAGGAGACCACATGAGCGTCCTTATGAAATCGTTCCCACATTTAGGCATTCTGTAGTCAGCGATTGAGCCACCATTGAGTACTTCCTTCTTGGACCACTTAGGGAGGGATCTAGCAGCCCATCGGGTGTTTGATGGTGTTTGATGACGTCTGAGTTAATTGCCCGTATACAACATAAATCAGACATTAAATGTATGCCCGTTGGCAGAGGGGAGGGGGTATACAGAAGGGAATGTATATATCGTACGATGTCGGTTGTAATCCCTCCGTCCGAGATACCGAGTATGTTGTCGATCAGGCTGATTCATGAAGATCTAATTGGCTAACCTCGGTATACTGGACCACGCGAGTCTCTTACACAGGTGAAAACAGTTCATAAGCGTTGTATTTAGCATAATATCTCATATGGTATATATATACACACACAAACTTGTGCATCTGCAATGTGAGGTTTCCCCGCCCGAGGCTATATTCCTCGGTCCGCTCGTTTTAACAAGAGGTCTACAATATTGTACTTCACGGCTTGACGGATATTCATCGTCACGAAGAGTATACATTGATAGAAGAATGTATATAAGAGTGCAGTGACTTGGTCTTAGTAGAGACTGTTTCCACCTAGAGATCCACACGACATATACCTACAGAGTTATTCCCACCACCTACTATAGAGATGGCATCACTCCCTATGTCCAGTGTCAAGGATGTTCCGCTATTCAACTCCTTGTTACAAGCCTCACCGTACCAGCAGATACTATACGTGCTCTTCGGGATAGCAACATATCTAGCGTTGATATCTTCGCTGCGTTTCCAACGACGGCAGACACTCCACAAGAAATATAGCTACTACGGAACGAGGCAATCCATGCGCAGCATGACCGATCAAGATGCCTGGGCAATTCAGAAGACAATCATGCAGATCGAGTTTCCCTTTATTGTGCTCAAGTCACTACAGTTTGCCCTCTTCCGTGTATGCGAAGCTCACCCAACTATATGACTGGAAGTTAACATGGGCAGACATATGGCATTCCAACAATATCCACCCTGCTCCTGAAGACATCGCAGTTATCAGACTCTACAACGTCATTCAAACGATATGCCGACACAGGCACACTGATCGGCCAATTCATGGCCTTCGACCCACGCTCCGAGCGAGCGCAGACAGCAATAGCCCGAACCAACTTCCTACACAAGGGCTACCGAGCCAGCGGCAAGATCCTCGAAGCCGACATGTTGTACACATTAAGCCTGTTCGCCCTTGAGCCAATCCGGTTCGTAAGACAATTCGAGTGGCGTGAGATGACTGAAATGGAACGTTGCGCTATCGGGACATTCTGGAAGAGTCTCGGCGATGCGTTAGGCATCAGCTACGACGCTTTGCGTTCTGGAAAGACTGGCTTCCAAGATGGGATTCACTGGTTGGAGGAGATTGGTGCATGGAGCGAGCAATACGAAGTCCAGCACATGAAGCCACACCCTCGCAACAAAGAGATTGCGGAAAGGACCATTGACGTGCTGCTGTACAACGTGCCAAACTTCTTGAAGCCGTTGGGTGGCTACTTCGTGTCATATCTGATGGGAGATAGACTGCGAACAGCAATGATGTATGTATCTTAACTCATGGATCACCACACACAAAATATCTGATGGGCTCGCGTTGTAGGATGAAAGAACCACCAGCATTCTTCAGCGGCATACTTGCCTTGACATTCAAGCTCCGCCAACTATACCTGCGGTACCTATCACTCCCACGCCCGAACTTCATGCGTTTGGACGTGTTCACCGATAAACTGAACGAACACGGCCGCCACTGGGTGTTGATATACGAAGGAGCTCCGTTCTATGTGCAGCCCACAATCTGGAACCGTTGGGGGCCGATGGCGTGGTTTAAGTGGGCTCTCGGACAACCTTTGCCTGGCGATGACGACGACAAGTATTACCCACGGGGCTTTAACACTCATGACCTGGGACCGAAGTGGTTTGAGGGCAAGGGGTACAAGGAATTGGAGGATTTCAAGAAGACCCTCCGTCAGCAGCGGATGGGACAGTGTCCATTTCCATGATGTGGGACTGAGGTGAACCCCGTTGATGATGTTGACCATGGTATAATGAGATTTGTGTTTTCCAAGTGGCGGACTGTGAGAGTAACCATAATAAATTCTGCTCTTTCGTTTCTAGAAGAATCAAGACATGAGATAATGAAGAACACAATATTAAACCAACAGAATCGACATTCTAGCATTGACAAGCGTTCAGGTCAAGTAGGACGCATGAAGACAGAATACAAACACAAGACAATAAATGCACATCGGGTATCTTTCAAAATAGCCAAGAAAAAGCGTTCGAGATGGATGAAACGATCGGGTATATGTAGAGGTCTATCGCTGACCAGTCTGTCTGATGGAAATTATGAACGCAATGGAAGAAAGCTATGAATCCCAGAGTCTCATAGTACAAGGCGTTAAGCCGAAAAGAGTGAAATAATAGCCTGTATCAATCGAAGAAATGAAGGGACGAATTCAGAATGAAAGCCATCAAAAAAAGGGTATTGTGCAAATGTATGAGCAAGAAAGATGAAAAATTGAAGCGTCCCGCCGGGAGACGAGGGCAAGAAATGGGATCATATACTCGGATCAGCAGAAATAGATGGCCTAGGAGATAATGTTCCAATAGATGGCGATTCAACAAATGTCGATTCGGAGGCCTCCACAGGAGAAAAAACGGCGTTATATTCGGTTGAAGCGCTCAAAAGACCACGGCCGCTCTCACCAATTTCACCCAACTCTTCGGGCGCTAGGACTCGGCCACCCAGCTCAACGTCTTGAACGTGGACATTGTAGTCAAGGGCCCGCTGTCCTTCTTTGATGAGTTCTTCGGTCCATCCTAGACAGCGCTTGAGGCTTTGATTCATCTTCTGGCTGTCCAACAGCACCTCCTGATGTCGCGCCAAGTCAAGCATGACGCGTTTCTCGTCATTGACGCGGTGCTTGGCGTCATGCTCGGCCAGCGAGCCCGGACTCAGGATGCTTTCATCCGCAATTGAATCCTCGTCGCTGATGTCGGACATATCATCTTGCGACCGGTTGGAAATCTCATTTTCGCCTTCATCCAGCTCACTAGCTACTGAGAGTGCCGCTCCGGAGAAAGAACGAGCGGAAGGTGCCATTGATATCCGCCCCGAGCGGCTCAGTCGCCGGAACCGCCGAAGCTCCGCCTTTTGTTGCCGCATTTCGCGCTCCAGGGTACGATTGATGGCTAGTAGTGAAGAGTTGCTAATTTCCAAGTCCATGATCTTGCGCTCGGTACGCGCATTGAGAGCTGCTTCGCTCGGACCGTCGGATTTTCCGGGACTGAGCGGTGCAGGAGGGTATGTATCAGTTGAGGCGGTGGATCCATTGCTGAAGATGCGAGGGCGAAGGGTGGGTATCTGCTCCGACATCACGGGCGCTGTCCCTTCACCAAAATAGCCTCCGGATACGATCACTGGGCTTTCTTGCAAGCTATCTTGTAGGTGATTTCCATGGCGGCCCGAGTCAACACTTGAGGACTTGGTATGTCGGATCGGTTGCGGTGTAGGTTTCCCGCCGTTCGTACTGGACGACGGCGAGCCAAGATGCGGAATAATTCCTAGTCCATTCTCAGGGCTTGCGATGTATGGTAACCTGAAATCTTCTGGAGGGTGTGGAGCCACATCTGGAAGGCCGGGCGAACTCAAGCGCGAGGAATGTGTTAGTTTACTAGCCGGCAGGGGGCAAGGAAGACCACCCGATCGGCGTTTGGCAGAAGTAGACGACACATTCGATTGTTCCCCTGGGGATTTCCGCTCTTGCTCTCCGTTCGCATATATGAAGCTCGAGGCTGGGGATATCTTCCCCTGTGCTCTCGGGCGAGGGGCATCTGGCGGCTCAGCAGGATGTGATGACCGTGCATCGGACGCATGAAAGAACAGCGGAGTTCCCGATGTCACGTCTGAGAAAGAATTCGGACGTGATATCGGCTGATTCTCTGCCGTCAAGGTCTTCGCCCTCAGACTTCGCGATTGTTCCGGCTTGACCCCGCGAGCCGGGCTGCGGTCTCGTCGGCCATAACCGATTGTCGACTGGGAGTAAGGTGTATGTGGAGAGGGGGAGGGGACAGGTGATGTATTTGCGGGGGGGTAGATAGTGCCATCTCGCCGAGTGGTTCGAGGACCAGATCGTGGAGTGACGTTGGCGCTTAGAAAGGTCGGGACCGCGGGGGAGTCGTCCTTGGAGGGGGTGGAATAGGGGTGGTCGGGTTGTGCAAGGCGGCGTGGAAATCCTGGACCTGCACCTGGACTTGGACTTGCAACCTTTGGCGTCAAGGGAGTCTTGTTACTCCTATGAAATGCAGCGCTGAGTGTCGGCGTAAACGGTTTGGCGAGACTGCCATTGCTTTGTTTATCGTAGGTCATAGTTGCGGGGGGTGCAGGTTATGGCATTGCGAGGTGCCGCAGGACATGAGCATGATGGCACCGGCCAATACAAAGAATCAGCTGTTCTTTTCCGTCTTAACAGGGAATTTGTGGCCTGATGGAAGGGAAAGTCAAGAAAATCGAAGAGAAAGTCGAGTGACGAAAACAATGCCACCCGATTGGGTTTAGGGCGGCGCTTCACCGCAACGTGGAATTCCTTACTTCAACGAACAAGGGCGTCGAACTATTGATATTGATCTTGGGGAACTTGTGAGACCTCTATTGTCTCTGGGAATTGGTTCTACAACGTGCTCGATTGGCATGTCATTGCCAATACGCCATAGGGAAAAAAACCCCTTAATCCTCCTTGCCCCTAGATATCCCGCTTCTATCCCGAGTCTGGCGGTTGGCAAGTGGAGACTTGAAAAACGGTGAGCCTGCAATAAGACGATAATTGCTGCATTCCGCATTACGCCTGGGGCTGTGGAGAGCAGGAGGTCGGTGCTGTTCTGTCTGGATGACTGACATTGCATGCCATTTCCAGTGAGTCCAGACCTCGTCAAACTTCACGCTGGACCGACGAAGAGGTCTGGGGTAAAAATCATTGGAAAAAAAGCCGCTTCTGTTTTGGGTCCGTTTCGGGAATACCAGCCTGCGATGCCATCTTCCTTTTTCTGGAATTGTGGGGTATCAAAGGTGTTTCTTCTGAGGTATCCTGCACCACTTCGCGGATCGTCTGCCTAGAGAGACAGAAGTCCACATGCTCGTTGAAAATGCGATCATCTGCAATCTGTGGCCGTGTACATATGGGACAGTCCCACATTGGGGGTGCTTCAACGACCTCTGGGTCTGCAGAGGCCTCTGGCCTGCGAGCGACAGAAACAGCAGGTGTTTCTTGACTCAGCTGCTCTAGATCATTCATCTCGTCCTGGATTTCTTGCCGAGCCGCCGCCTCGAAAGCTTCCTCGGCACAAATTTCATGATCTGTATCCACACCAGAGGCCGACACAGGAGTGGGCTCAGTCGCGGGCTTTGGTGTCACTACGCCGAAAAAGTTAATCCCAACTTTCTGAGTGCTGACCAGATTCGAGCAGCGAAGACCGAGGAGCCGTAGCTTCATGTTCGGGATATCCTTCTCAAGCTTGGCGAGCATGGGCAAAGCAAAGTAATACAGATCTTTTGCCAGGGAGACGGCACGAGATGGGGCTGTCTGGCGCGTGAGCACTTCGAAAGTATGCAGCTTGACTTTCAAGGCAAGCGTGCGGCCTTTGAACTGAGTCCGTGCCAGATCCTTTTCAAGCTCCTGTGCAGCCCACCAGAGCTTCGCTCGTAGTTCCTCCTTGTCTCCGATGTCATGAAACGTAGTCTCCGTACTGACACTTTTACGTTCATGTGTCTCAATAGGCTCGATTTTGGTCCTCCCAAGACCGAGGTAGCACTGGGCCAGGAATTGGAAGGCCTTCTCCCCAAATAGCTTGGTCAATAAAGCACGATGTGGGAAGATATCACCACACTTTTTCACGCCTATTGATTCCAGCTCTCGCTCGAACACTCGGCCAATTCCATTGACTTTGCGGACCGAGAGGTCGCGCATGAATTCGATAATTGCCTCACGTTCATTGGGGACTTGAAATTGCCCATTGGGCTTGTTGAGGTTGGAGGCAATCTTTGCGACCTTCGCATTAGCAGCAATTCCGGCTGAAACGGACACCTTGGTTGTCTCCAATATCTCTGCACGCATCCGCCGAACAACTTCATCAGGCTCCAGGTTATTTTCGTTGCAATACGCTGTGATATTCAAATAGGCTTCGTCTATACTCGCACTCTCGAAAAGAGGATCATATTCGGCCATGATAGCGCGGACTTCCTTGGCCTTTGCGGTGTATTTGTCGTAGTTCTGCGGCAAAAGAACCAACTGCGGGCAGAGCTTCTTCGCGACAAACGAAGCCATGCCACTTCTAACGCCGAACTTCCTCGCGAGATAGTTGCAGGTTGTCAAGACTCCTTTACCGACCGCCATAGGGACTGTCTTCAACTCCGGCCGGTCAAGCTCCTCGACGGCGGCAAAGAACGCGTCACAATCCACATGAATGACATGTTGAGAAAGATCACGGCTCAATTCTAGCTCAGCGAGGTATTCATCGGCACGTCGTAGCTCACTGTTCAAGTCTAGACGTTCCAGCCGTGCCTTTTCTTTTACGATTCGCTCGGTTTTCAACGTGAGGTTTCGATCCCGCTCTTGTTCATGATTAAAGAACTTAGAGCCCTTGGAGGCATTGTAGATAATCTCCGATACCTGAGAACTAGAGTTCAGCTATAGCTCAATGTAGATACAATCATCGAGCGCACCTTTTGCTGATCGACTGAGTCTTGGCCCGCTTTGGTTAAAGAGGGACCGAGTAGCTGATATTTCAGAGTGCCAAATTCCTCATCAGGAGCCGATTCAGGCTGTGGATCGCTGGCAGGATTCTCACCTGAGCACTCCATGTTTTCCAGCGTCCCATCGATGGCTGATGAGAAGAGGCGAGAGCGCGGAAGCCACTTTGACGCGGAGTCACGTGGACACGCGTTTCAATTTGCGCGGAGCCTCAAGTACGTAACCTCCCGCTGAACAATAATCACCGTCGGATTTGTCGTCATGTGGATTCTTGATTCGACCGGTGATTTTCTGGAAGGTGAGATATTTGATTGAAAAGGATCCACCGGCTGCTAAAACCTCATAGGGAAGCGCGTGTGGCTGCGCCCTGGAAAGAAGTATCTCTTCGGTCGATTCTATCGGGACGGAGGTATGGCCTGCTTCATTTGGAGGATCACACAGTTGGACTGACCACTTAATGAATAGTCCGCCATGCTGTCAATCACAACTCGATATCCCGCAAGCATATGACCATTGAAATCTCACCAGTCAATCCGAGAGATGGCGTACGGTTGACCCCGCGATTATACGCATTCTCCGGCGCTAATTCCAGTCCAGTTATCACCACGAGCGCGATCCAACATCACTATAACCGACTTAGACTCGAAGAAAGGAACAGTTGTTGACGAAGAGAGAATCCAAGGAGAATACAAGTTGGAGAAGAGCGATGAGCATTTCATCCAGCTCGCGAAATACCAGCATGCGCTCCGGTGCGTATGTCTGCTTATCATAGGCTTGAATCCCAGCTGATGATCTTGATAGAATCAAATGGGAACCAGTGGTTCTAACCTTGTCGGCCTCCTCCAAGCAGGTGCGAGGTGAAGACCCTCTAGCTCATGTTCGCTCGCGTCTAGAAGACCTCGACATTAAGACAGTCATGGATTATATTGTCGATCACACCACACATGTGGTACAGCGCAAACGAAATACAGCCAAGGGTCTTCAGGCACTAGTCAACGGGAAGTACATAGTAGATGATTCATATATCGACGCACTCGTCTACGCGGCTACCCCCGGTGATCTCGAGAACGTCGAGTCACTCTGTCCTCTCGAAACCGACTTCGAATTCGCGTGGCCCGATCCAAATGAACACCTCCCGCCTCCCGGACAAGAGCCAACCCAGCGTCCTGCCGCTGCTTTCGCTCCAAGTTCCGCACGTCTTAATGTCTTCGAGGGATATACGTTCATCTTCGGTGATCCAGCCCAGTTTGAAAATCTCCAAGGTCCAATCAACAATGGCCAAGGAAAGGCGCTTTTCTATGAAATTGAGGACGGGGTCACAACTGCCGCAGATATCGTTCGGTTCATGAAAAAAGCCGCAGGATGGAAAGGAGTGGGCAGCGAGCGGCATGGTTCCGGTGGTGTCGTTCTTGTTCGCTTTCGATCAAAAGGAGACCTCGAACAATGGTCCATTGACGTCGGTAATGAAGTTGCTCTAATGACCGACCAGCGTGTGATAGAGCAACGAGAGTTCCTCGACGCTATCCTGAGAAATGATGCATCACCCCTCTGTCGTCCCTTGCCTACGGAGGAGGGCTCTAGTCAGATCTCCACATCTGCACCAGCGGTAGAGGCTGAACAAACAAGCCAAAGAGCAACCTCGGTCGTGTCCGAATCGGTATCGCCCCCTGATCCTGAGCCTAGCCAGCGCTCGACAACTCGGGCCAAAAATCCCCGCGTGCGTGCTTACGTGAGTAAAATGAAAACCTTCGACGATGGATTCGACATGGAATCTGTCCCAGTGTATGCGCCCGAAGAACAAGACACCACCATAATCAGCTCCACTCAGACCATAGATGTCGAAACTCAAGCGCCGTCACAAGCGATGCAGCCCCTAGATACAGTAAAGGAAGAGTCAGAGGAGGATACCGTCACTGACCTTCTCCCGGGCGCCCGTGCAATGAAGCGTCGTCGTGCAGAGATGACTCGCCATCCCCCAGAGGGAGAGGCCGCAGCCCCTGAATCCGAAGCCCCCAAACCCAAGCGACCTAAACTTGACGTGCTCGAAGCCGCCCGGAAGCACCGAGAATATGAAGAGCAACACCGCAAGGCCGACGAAGCCTCACATCCAGCCGACTTTGGTGACGTGGATGTAGACCAGTTGAAGAACCTGGCCATTGTGGAAGAAATGGAGATTCCCGTCCGGAATGCACCAGCGCGCGAGGATGAAAGCTTGGACCGATGGAACGATCAATGGAATGGGCGCAAGAACTTCAAGAAATTTCGGCGAAAAGGCGAGCCGCGTAGTCGAGCTCGCATTCAGACGGTAATCGTTCCTCTGGAAGAAGTGACCCGCAAAGGCTATGGAATCGGCGATCACTATTGGGGTGGCAATTCCGCCGAGACGAACTCTGGAATCGAGCCTGAACGTCTGGACACTGAGGATCATCGCGATGAAGTCGCCCCATCACGCTCCGAGCTGTCAGCAACTGCACGCACCTCGCCTGAACCGACCCCAGACCCAACTCCGGCTCGGCGCCCGAAGAGGGCTCGTGAGGAGCGCGATTCAGATAGCGATGATGGACTTCGTTTCCGTTTCAGGCGTAAGCGTTAGCTCCCACCTTTGTTTTTCTTTGCAACGGTTTTGTAGCGTCTATTCTGTATCGATACCCTCCTATTCTTTTGCTGATCTGTGCTTTATGTATGTCTGTAAGCATATTGACCGAGCTGGATCATCACAGTAGCTATAGATTATCGCTGTGGCTTTTCTCTGCATATAGTTAATAACTATGACCGACATCCATGGATACACGATCTACAACATGACATAGTTGTAAATCAGTAAAAACATGTATAATGTAAGCTCCAATCATCCATTCTGATTCCATTTATATTATTTTATTAATCACAGCGCTCATTATCGTTCTTCAAATTCCCAATATCAAGTTTCCAAATAGTCAAAAGTCCGTGTCGCGCAACGTCTCTCCTCTTTACTTTCTAGCCTCCTCCATATATCGTCAATTTCTTCTTCTACTGATACACTTTGCATTTCTTTTCTTCTTTAGTAGGTTCTCTGTTTCTTTTCATCTTCTTCTCATCTCTTCACTTTCGACCGGGCTTATCTCTCTCTCCGCCAATCCCCTTCCAATCCACCTCATCAAGCTGCCCAACAGCCTGATCGGTGACCCCCTCTCTTCCCGTAATTTATTTCTTTCCTTTACGAATGTCATCCGCTGAGATCTCCTGTCTGTAGCAAGACCCGAACATTGGGCCGGTGCGACAGTGGTCAACCACAACTGTGAGGTGGTATATGCATAGCCCCGGCATGACCTGTTTGCTTACTGACGTATTCCGAACTCTAGCTATCAGCTTGCAGTTTTCTCTTCCAACAAGAGCAAGTCGCGTAAACGACCTCTTACTCTTCCAATCTCTCTCATCCTCATCCCTACCGCCCCTTATGATCTCCGCAATTCCTCCTCCCCGGCCGGCGTTGGTCAATTCGATAGCCAGTACACACGTCGCAGGTCCGGCAAGTGCAGGGAAACCAAACTGCAGCGTCAACGAAAATATCTTACGCGATATCTGTGAAAACCGCACAAGCAGCCCTATCCCCGCCAGTGAGGACCAATCTCGTCTCCCCGTAGAAGTCCTCACATCTATCTCAGCCCCGGCCCAGGCGGGAATCCGATTCGTCGACCTCCCAATTGAGATCCATGAAATTATTCTGGATCATATCTTTGGCAAAAGAGCTTCGGCTGGTAAGCACACAGCATATGGTGAATCTTCTGCTCAGAACTGGAGCAAGGCTCTCCATCATCCCCGGAGGAAGGCCCTTGCCAACCTGGCCTTGACTTGCCGGGTCTGGACTGGACTTGTTCAATGCCGAATTTACCGCCATAGTGAGTTTCATCTGACTGTGAATCTAAATTTCAAATTGTACTGGCAACTGACTTTTCACATAGTCAGAATCAAGGGCAGCAGAGATGAATTGGCCAACTGTGCGCGGTGGTTCACGAGGAACCCCCATTTGACTCCTTACGTCTGCCATATTGAGGTTTGGATGCCTATCTGGGGAGATCGGGCTCTTTCGCCTAACGTTCCTTGCTCGAATGCGGAGCAACATGCCGCTCAGCCAGCCACAGGACGTGTCGTACCCATGCCGTGGAATCATCATCATAATCAGGGAGATAAAATTTTCTATTATCAACGTCCAACCAACAACGCTTCATTGGAGGAAATCTTCGGTCTTATTCAGTGCTTTTTCCCCGCTGCTCGAGTTCTCACACTTGAGGGTGGCCACTGCAAGAACCCGCCTATGATTCGACATTTCCGCCATAGTCGTGTCATGTACAGTCTGCAGGCCCTCATCCAACGGCGTCTACCTATTCTTGATCATATACAGACATTTATCATGCGTGGTGCCTGGAACCTGATGCGAGAACTTGAAGACTGGCACAACATTTCACAGGCGTTGCCAGCTTTGAGCGAATGGCATTGCGCTTGGGCCCAACCCCATCTGAATGCCTACTTCATCATGATACACATCTTGGTCCACCCTCCAGTTACAATCCGACATATCAATCTCAGCCTGGAGGGGTTTTACAACAACAGTGATGGTTTGCTAGCTGGGCTATCTGGACCTCGAAGCTCGCTTCCTCCAATCTGCAGTTTGCTTGGCGAAACAGCTCCGCGGTTAGAGTCATTTACCTACACTGGCCGTGTGTGTTGGTTCTTTTTTGAGACATTGAAACAAGGGGCAACAGCAATGGGTTCTCATTCTCGGCTCAGGTCACTAGATCTTGTAGTCAAGGCGTGCTGTCACAATAAGCAGGTAGACAAATCGCATCACTGGTCGCAGATGAGTCCAGGGATAGGGGGAATTACCAGCATTGCGTTCATTCGCGCCTTCGAGGCAATGGTGGTCAAGGCAATCGAGTGTCTATCCGTACTTCCTGCCCTGGAGTACTTACGGGTCCGTTTCGTCGACCTCGACTCAAGCTGTCCACCTCTGAACCCTTATTTCCAACTTGTGGATAACGAGTGCACAGGCCTGTGGAGTGAAGACATCCTGGAAGCTTTGCGCATGAACCGACCATCTGCCTCATTTATCGCGCTTACAGATGGAATAGCCGCAGAGTACAATGACCAGCAAATTGTGGGCGCCTTGATACCCCGAGTTCGGCCCCTGGGAATCCAAGTAAACACGTACAGCCTTCTTGCCGACAGTTCCAACCCTTACTAGGCTCACAGTTTGCCTTAACCTTTCTCGATCGCTTAGACCTAATTTTCGTCCTTCCCTCTTGTCATCAGCACAATACCCCGTCATCGTTTCCGTCTTGCCAGCGAATTTCTTGTTCGGCCCAAGACTTGCCCTTTCCTTTGTCATATCACGTCGGTGGATATCATTTTAGGGCATACCTGGGCTGCTGTGTGCCGTTAGTCATGGTCATACTCATGTTTCTTTATTTTTTTTCCCTTTATTTTTTTTCCTGTTAACATGTCAGGCTACGCAATCGCCTGAGGAGCTGCGAACTTCTTCGATTCAGAGAAGTGGCAGAAACTGGCAGTGCCGACCTCCTTGTCGCCCTGCTTCTCTGTTTGCGGCTTACCGTCTTCAAGAGAGCAAGTTGCTGTTTGTGTACAAGAGGAATCGGAGAATCATGGCCATATGGGCCCATCGGACATGTCCGATGGGTTTGCTTGTATGTACCTACATTTGTAGGTATTGTATGTAGTTCAATGTCGTCCTGACTGATCATTGTTGCTTTTCAAGGTTCATCTAAAATCTGTACCTATGTATGGACACATCTCTATTAAATACATGTACTTCGTCTCTCATTTTTGTGCAACTGTGATCTCGCCAGAACCATCCCCTCCGTCCTGAACGATGATACCTAGGATCCAGACATTCACGGCGAAGAAGAAGAGCCCTGCTAGGAACAACCCTGGTACGAAAGATGGCAGTCCCAGGAATTCGAGATTGTAACCTTGGTGCAGCCAGAGGGCCTATATAGTTTGTTAAAGTTGAAGTCCCAAGTGAAATCTGTGGTATCAGAGGATCAGTAGACAATACATACCTGTCCAACAATCCATAGTATAGTAGCTGAAACGCCCAGAGTCGGTTTGCGGATGAGCGAGGAAGAGGGTAGATAAAACGGAAGGAGGATTAGATACCAGAGGAAATACTAGACATGTTAGCTGTGAGTATGACCATTCTCAGGTGAAATTACATACCTGACTGGTACAGACTTTGTTGAAACTGACAAAGGTAAAGGTCTGCGCGAGCATCGCAGTGGTCAAGCTCTTCTTTGCCAGAACGAGGGGCACAGCAACAACCACCAGGATTAGCTGCGGAAGGAAGGCCAGTGCCTCAAAGCGAGTTTCAGCCCCACCGGCAGCAGATAGATAAAGCAGCGTACTGTAAGGAGAGAAATTATGGCGGTGATCGATGCGAGTAAGATGGTGGAAGAATGTGTGATGGAGGAATGGTTGGCCGTACTGGATGTACATGACGAGATTCAAGGCCACGAAACTAGCCAGTGCTGCGGCAGTAAACTTCACCCGCGATGGAGTAACGAATCCCAAAGCCTTTGACAGCAGACCTGAGCCAGCCATTGCAAGCCCATCGCGCTCGGCATCCCACCACCAAAGAATGGAGACACCATAGATGAACGGATAAATTTTAAAATGCACGGCAAGACCCAGGATAAACCCAGCAAGGATAGACCTCTTCGTTAGAGTTGCCCATAAAAGCGCTGCAACAAGCACGCCGAGCAGCCCTTCCGAACTACCACGGGTACTGATATTGGCAACCATGGGATTCCACAGCCAAACAGCAGCAACATACCGCAGCGCGCGCTCGACCGGAAAGCGATAGCATCGGACAAGCAGCTGGACAACGAGCCATCCGGCTAAGACATCAGATAATGCAAAAAGCACCTTTCCAAAAGCGAAAGTCAGTGTTGACCAAGGCGCGGCACCCTCCCAGGCAGTCGGGAGAAGCATCCAGGCCAAGAGCGGCGTATAGCGGTAAGTATCACGAGCATAGGGCGACTCGCCTTTTGCAACGTAACGAGCAGCATCGGTGAACACCATGTAGTCGATGTCGGTGTATTTCACGGCGGAGTGCGCGTCCTGCCAGCCTCCATAGGCGAGGAGGATGAGGCGGAGGGCTGTTGCGGCGAGGAACACTCGCGCTGGAGAGCCAAAGAGAGTCATTCTCTTATCTTGGACTTTTTTCTTTCCTTTTTTCCCTTTATAATAACCAATTGAAGAGATTAAAGGTTGCTAGACTGTCTGTTGCGAGGCCTGTCGGCCCCAGTCGCTGACTCAGCATGGTCCGTCCACCCGAGATTGCCTAATCGGTATGGGAAGTATATAACCTTGGAAGTATACCTCCGCTAGGTATTAAAGGACCCTTGACACTAGAAAGCTGCTATAACTAGTTAGTCCATTTATATGCTTATTTAAAATTGGAAGTTTGATATAGTATATGTCTCTTTGATTTCATGGCGTCCCCCACAGTTGTAAACTGGCCCCTATACCCCTTCATGTACATAGCGAGGTTGGGTATTCAGGCAGATATAAGGTGTACATGTATCGGGAATATGCCATGTAGCCGAACAAAATCACTGCTCGCCCGAGGTCTTAATTCACAAAACAAGGAAGATCCACAGATCCACATTAGTGCTTGAAAATGCGGGGGCAGTGGCCATGAAATTGCGGGGATTTCAACGTCTCTGCACTACTTCGTACTCTATACGATATACGTCGAACACTAAATCATGTGATGTCACAATCTTTGGCAATTCAAGGACTTGAAGATGGTCTGAGCCAGTCATATCGGATGTTTTGATGTCCTGGCTAATGTACATCAATGCAACTGGTACGCCACTAAGAAGGGTTACTGGCTAAGTTTAGTAAAACCCTGAGACATTCCGTCAGGTCCCTGTTTCTCTAAATTGGTGGACATAAATGCCGACAGAAGGGTTCATGTGAAAAGTAGACAGCCCGAGGGATTTTCATGCTTCGAGTACGGAGTCATACGTTCCTATCCAGGACCATGTATTGCCGTTTCAACTATCAGGCATCGGCTAAATGTCTCGAAATTGAGACTTCTTAATGGTAACTATCGATACCGTCATTATAGCAACAGAAACGAGGAGTCTGAGGAAACCTGGATATAAACGCTCGAGTTGATGGTACTTCAGGGTCACTTTTCGTGATGTGGATATCCCCACATCTATATATAAATCGAGAAGCAAGTTCGATTATACTATGTAAGCTGAACATGAGCCACACCAAGGAACTCGGAATAAGTCCATTGACGATAAGACATGTCCAGCGTAATCAATAGGTTATGCGCACCCCAGCCAAGTAAGGCAAATTATTACAGCTCGGACCTGTATCACTTAAACCGCTTGCGTAAGAAGCCTTTGTCTTCTTTTGGAATCTGACCGGCCAAATTGGGACAACTTGGTCTGATAGGTTAGAAATCGTCAGAGTATGTGGTCTACTTTTATACTACAAGAAAGATGACGGACTAGTTATGAATCTCCTCTGCACCTGGCTAGTCTTGACAGAGATAAACCCAGTTCATTAGGCAGAGATATACTGGAGATTTATCCATGTTATCTATGTACTTTATATACGACGGTATAATAGCGCAAGGAGATGGTGATCCCCCGCAAAAGAAAAAAACTTTGGAAGCTATATTACAAACTTAATCTCCCGGTCCGCGGTATCTTTTCATAGACATATGATAATTCCATAAGGGTTTGGTGTTTATATAAATAGATCGTGTATCCTCGTCTCCATTGAAGGCACTTCATCATGGCTTTGGGCATGGGAAAGTACATTATCGGGGGCAATCGAGGGCTTCTCAACCCAGAGTCCGACGAGTCTGGAAAGCTTGAGAAGGTCGGATCCTCACTGAGCTCGACCTCGAAAAAGGATAGATTCCGGCGGCATTGCAGACGATTCTGGTGCATCTACCTCATCGGCAATGTGATCTTCTTGGCTATTTTCTTACCTGTTTTGTAAGTCAGAGTATTCTTTTGCTTATTCTCCTGGTTATTATTAAACTAATGTTGCCAAACAAGCTTTCTGGTTGCTATTCCTGCCATCGCGCAACTTGTTGTCAACAAATCGGATCTACGAATCGTCAAGGCCGAAGTAATGCACCCAACAGCAGATACAGTACGAATGACCTTAGAAGCGAAGGTAAACTTGAAGATCGCACTGGGCGTTCGACTCGATCCAGTTGTCTTCTACACCTTCGTGCGCTCGGCTGGTCATGAGGATGCATATGCAGGAATTGAGATACCCGGGCAAACTATCAAGGGCAATTATTCACTCGGAGTCACAGACCAGTTGACACCAATCCTCAATATGACTTCCTGGGAAACCTTTGTGAGCCAGACTGTCTTCCAAAAGGAAACAGCACTATCACTATATGGAGTGACCACTGGATATCTCGGGGTCCTGAAAAACCATATCGTATTGGATAAAGATGTGGTGATACCGAGTGAGTACTTTACTATCGTGGACTTCCATCTCTAATCTCCGAAATAGCTTTAAACAAGTTCGAAGGCTTCTCCATCGCAAATAGCACATTCCTCTTACCAGCAGAGGAGGACGGATCCAACCTCGTTGCTAATCTTACACTTCCAAACCCCTCGGCACTCAGCTTCGAGGTTGGCACTATCACACTTGACCTCAAAAGTGGCAATACAGACCTAGTCATCGGCAAAGCAACGGTTGAAGACGTCACTCTCAGACCGGGCAACAACACATTCCCGTTGAGAGGTGTGGTCGACATCGGTACGATAGTCAGTAACCTCACCGAAGTTGTCAGCTCACAGGGCTCCGCCATCAGGAGAGGTACACTGAGCCTGACGGCTGTGACCAGGTCAATTGTATCCAACGGCACTCTAGTCCCGTACTATACAAAGGTCCTCGGGTCACTCCGCCTGGTGGCAAACGTGAGCATTGGAGATGTGCTCAGAAACTCACTCGCTCACATAGGCTCGAGTGGACTATTGTCAGACTCCGATGACAAACGCAGGAGAGGCCCGGTGCAGTTGGACGGCCCAGTTGGATACGGTGACTCGTATAACCAGGTCGCAGGTCTGAAACACAACAGACACGTTCAGAAGATGTTCGAGGATGAAGATCCGGAACGACGAGACGCAATGATAAATTCACTGGCTCGATATTATGCCTCACTATGGATGTATGACTTGATTTGAATTGAATTTAACCATAACTTTATGACAGGTCTCTCCTTGAATTAGATCTTGACCTCTGGTCTGCTAGGGGTTTATCGATCGTTGAGGCGAGTGTGGATAGTCTATAATAGCCATTCAATGTCCAAGATAAAAGAGACTGGTCTGAAGTAAGACCCCTCTATACCAATTGTACCACAAAAAAGGAGATGAAAGATCCTACAGTACATTGATATACTTGAAGTATTGAAATGAAAAGTCAAGTCGGTCATACATTAACCCACATATGCCCCTATCCTAACACGCTGAATCGAATAATTTCAAACAAAAATAGTAGAAGAGAAGAGAAAAGAGAAGAGAAGAGAAGAGAAGAGAAGAACAAGTGTTCAGTAATAAATCCCGCCGTTTGCAAAGTACCCAGGATCCGGCATGGGATCAAAATACGCAGGTTGTTCTCCGAATTTTGGGCCTCTCTCATGATCCGGAGTCAACAAAGTCATCACGTCATTCCTTCCATCAACATCAGTGACTATCCCCGGCCACAAGTTGTTGTCACTCCAACTCAGATACTCCCAGAGATACTGCCCCCCTGAATCATCCGTGAATGGGGTAGTAGCGAGGGGGTCAAGGAACCCATTCTCGCCCATAGCCAGGTTACCACGACCCTGGTCAGGTGCCGGGAACATGGGTGACATATCCCGACCAGCGGGGTAAGAGTTAGTGCCACTAGGAATACTAGCGGAAGAATCAGGATCGGCAATGTCCTGCCCCCGCTTGCTTGCCTCGTAAATACGCGAGATAGCATCTAGTGACCGCTTCGCAGTATGGCCAAAGGACTGCATACGGGCCAGGGTCATCATGGCCATTTCCACCTGCGCCTGGCAGGACTCAATGGAAGCGCGGGGGTCATTCACCGTTGGATCGTTGAGGAACAATCCCACCAAAGGAACCAGGGAAGCCTGGAAGGTCCACCAGACAGCGTTCCATCCGCACAGTTGGTTAAGCTGCGCTGTAGCAGCGATATTCCGAATAGATTCCTCTGCAACTACGCGACATTTTTCAATCGCAGTGCGCTCCTCGGATCGCAGCGCGATGTAAGGCACGCGGCGCATGGCGTAGCTGAGGAGTGTTGGTCGGTACAGGAGGATCCGTTGGTTGTAGTAGCGCCAGCGCATGACTGTGCGGACAGTGTTTATTGACTCTGAGCAGGGCTCGTGGTCTTTCAGGACGGAGGGGAGGTTGTCCCACCACTCTAGGAGCTGCGCATCTGCGTGGGCCATTTCTTGGTGCTTGACTAGCGGTGCTGCGGCGAGGGACTCTTGGACTTGGGTTGCGATCTTGGCGAAGCGGATGTTTTCCACTAAGGGGAGGATCTCGAGGACGTTTCCCTATTAGAATTCCATTAGTCAAACGATTATTCTTTTCCGGGAGGGAATAAGACCTACCTTGTCTCGACAGAGGGGAGGTTTAACTGTAATGTTTGAACCTATCCGACCCATACTAGGCCGGCCTAGTGTCATGCCGGCCCAGGTATCCATGCAGAACAAAGACCACCAGACGCGGCGCTTAAGATCCATGGAGGCTAGCTTCGCCGGATTCGGTATTTGGCGAGCCTCTGCAAACTCCTTGTGCAGTCCCAGGGCGACAGACATACGCAACGCAGCACCCAAAATGGAGTATGCCAGATTCGGTTGGCTGATATAGTGACAGTACCAGCCGCCCATCAGGCCCAGCGCCTGTATAGTCTCAATATGGGAGCTTCCCAAGGAAGTCAGGGTTAGGTGACCCTTGCATCGCTGGAAGTACGTCTGGTGTGTTACATCATCGGGTCCTGTAGCCGCAATGCAACCGAGAGCAAGAACAATATTCAGAAGAGCAAGCCAGTGGTCATCTCTCCGACGACCAGCGCAATAAGTCTCGCGAAAGGAGCGCTCATCGATCATGGGGGCGAAGGCCTGGAAATAGAGGAAATATGCATCGAGCATTTGCATCTCTGAGGGTGGAATAAGGGGTTGCGGGGGTGTGACAGGCGCACGATGCGGCCATGCTATCGCGTTCTCCTGTTCGTTGACAGGAGTTCTTGAAAAATACGAGGCGCAGCCTGGATCCAACCAAACAATGACCTTGATCACAGCCTGGATAGATGATACACCCAGGTAAGATGAAGGCTGGCGAGCCGACAGCGATAAGCCATTAACATCATCCGAGACACCTTCTACTAGATCCGAGGAGCTAGTATTACGGCTATCCGGTAGTTCCTCGGGCATGGTTTGCAGAGCCTCGAGGTTGTCATCCTCATTCGACAAAGGTGAGGCATGGGCTTCCATGGAAACCGAGGTCGATGGTGAATCGGCATGATGTGACAGTGTTTGCATGTGAGAGCCCGTCGGGGCGGTCGTGAGCTCGAGCAGTTTCTCACGTGGCAAATTTACCAATGACTCCGGAGAGAAGTTTGGGAATAACTTTCCCAGGATACTTCGATACTCTTCCAGAGTTGTAGATAGTTTTTCCACGTGTCTGTATATTTCAAAATGGTTAGATGATTGGGGGTAGGAGAAAATGGGCGAGTGACTCACCTCCGCGAAGGCCGCGGGTCCGAATAGTGGCACTGGTCCGACTTCTTATACCACCGACATGCCTCACATGGCTTCTCGCCATCACACTTGATCTTGCGATGGCGACAAGATGTACAAGCGCGTAAGGTTGTAACACGGCGACTGATGGATTCGCGTCTTTCACTGGTAGACCGATTGCGGGCAGGAGTTGCAGCCGTGGGGTTCTCAAACCCCTCAAACGTATGGAACATTCTTGATGATAGTTATAAGTTCACGACCACCGTGTGGTCACTGAGTGGGCGACATGTGGAGAATAATAGTGTCGTATGATATTTCTGTTGAATTGTGACAGTTGGTTCTTCACATTGCGCAAGGTGGTAAGTCATATGTGTAAGGAAATAGAAGAAAAAAGAAGATTAAAAGGGGAAAAGTAGACTAAAACTGAAAAGACCTAAACAGAACGAAGAAAATAGGCTGATCCGCTTAATCTCCCCGCATTTTCGTGATGGATTTGAGCTATGCAAGTCTTTTTTCCTGTCCGGTCTCACTCGGGTCATAGTGATTGGTCGAGTATATTAGGATGATTATGGGCTAGTGATGCCCGCGACTCCGGCTTTTCCTTGGAAGGCATCCATAGATGGGAAGACGAACTGTCTCTCGCTCTCGGATCTTGTAGCAGAAAGGAAAAATAAAAGCCCTTCAGCCTTTGATTTGCCGTGGGGATTCCCATATCATTAACTCCCGGCATATAACAATATAAGACAAACAGGGGACTTTATGCGGCCACTGGGGTTTCAAGTCCCGAGCTGCCTAATATCCCAGCCGGGAATTGCCACGCCAGCATGAAGAGAGGTGGCTGATGTGCCATTTCATGCGAAATAGCCAATTTCGCTGCCAGTTTTCACACGCCACAGAACGTGCATTGCAGGTACTCGGCCCCCCATACTCCGTAGTGGCATGGATTCCCCAAAGTGAGGGGCAACTTCCCCAGACTCACTTTATGAGCCCTGCAAGATGGGACTGGATCGTATGGGGAACCTCGCTAGCAGTGCATGTCCGTTCTTGCATGGGGATATTAGACCCTGTGGATGGGCCCAGTACCAGCAAATTTCCCTTTGGCCGGACATTTCGACCTGTTGCGCCAATCAATGTGGATGTGTCGAACCTTCTCATTTCATCGCAAGTCTTGGCGCTGTACTCCGTGTGCTCCGTACGGAGTATACCATAATGGCTTGAACTCCGACCCCTGACACCTGGAATGAGGGATTTTCACGAATCAAGGGGCTGGTGCTCATCCCCACTTCTGCTTACCCCGTGTATCAGGAGGGGCATTTTGCCTACTCCGCATGGCGCACTTTGGCGCACCTTGCCATTGGGGACCCTCGCGCCATGTCTCTTTCGAGTCAAGGGCCCGAAACGGGGACACGGACAGTTAAGAGTCCTCATCTTATTTTCTCTCATTCTCAAGGAGACAAAGCAGACCAAAAAAATCAGACTCCGCAAACTCGAAGTAAATTCAAATCCAGCACTCTGCAGAACTCCACGCTCCGACCATTGGTCTCCAGGGAAGTTATCGGGCATGCCAAGCCTGTGGGATGAAAGGGAGCCGAAGGGTCTAAGGTGCCCGGTGCGTGCCGATATTCAACGGTGATTGGTTCGGTTGTGACTTGTGACGAACCATGCATACTAACGGTAATTGGTGCAATAATAATAACAAAGTAAACGTAGAATGACCGAAAGAAGCTGCCTGCACACGAGGGGAAGCAGATGATATACAAGTCCATCAGTCCAGGGAGTCTCCAGGTTTATAATAGCAGAAAATCATGGGAAAGAGACACGAACATCAATAACGCATGGCATTTTGAGCTCGACGGGACCTTTCCCGTGGCCAACCAAGCTCTTAGGTGGATATCACCACCCCAGAGTGTTCAATGAATCCCGAGTTGGTCGCGAGACCCAGTTGAAATTCTAGAGATTTGCAAATTTCTATAGTTTCACTGTATTTGAAGGACACAAGTTGCAAATATACAGGTCATGTGTTGCACTAGTCCCTTTTCAACACGGCACGTTTTAGCTTTCCCAAAGGGGAAAGGGAGTCTCGGGGCTTATCGATAAGGACAAGCCGGTCTCCAACTATGTATAAATCCGGGGCAGACAAAGCTACCTCTTTCATACTGCCAATTGCTTTTCAAAATGGCTAAGATCGTGCATTCCCTGTCTTCTGGCTGGTCCTTCAAGGACCGGGACACCGACGAATGGCTGCCAGTAGCTTCGGTCCCATCTGTGGTTCAACAGGATCTCATTGCTAACAACAAGTGAGCTGGTTTTTCAAACTAAACCTGTCAAATCTAACAGTATTCTTTCGATAGGCTCGATGATCCCTATGTCGGATTCAAAGAATTGGACGCCCGCTGGGTCAACGAGAAGTCATGGGTCTACAGAAATGTCGTGCAAAAGCCATCCGCTCCCGCCGGCTCTTCAATTGTACTGGTCTTCGATGGTCTTGACACCTTTGCCAAGGTCAAGCTAGACGGACAAATGATCCTAGAGAGCGATAACATGTTCCTGGGTCACCGGGTGGATGTAACCAAAGCATTGGAGGCAGAGGGCGAACACACTCTCGAAATTGAGTTCGACTGTGCACTCATCAAGGCACGCGAGCTCCGCGTCCAGAACACCAAGCATAAATGGGTTGGATTCAACGGCGATCCATCGCGCATGGCTGTGCGAAAAGCCCAGTATCACTGGGGCTGGGACTGGGGTCCAGTGTTGATGACCGCGGGCATCTGGCGTGCCGTACGGTTCGAGGTTTATCAGGCCCGCGTGGCCAATCTGTGGCCCCAAACCCAGCTATTCGCAGACTACCAGACAGCTGAGGTGACTACTGTTATCGATGTGGAGAGCGTCGGTGATGGCGAATATACGGCCCAGTTTAGCTTGGGCTTGAAGGGGAAGGAGATTGCAAGCAAGACTATCCCAGTGTCCGGCAAGACCGCTCAAGTCACATTCCCAGTTGACAAGCCGGCTCTGTGGTGGCCCCATGGATATGGCGAACAGACTCTGTACAACGTATCGGTGTCGCTGCTTCGCAATGGTGAACAGGTTGACCAGACATCTAAGAAGTTTGGTATCCGGACCGCCGAGGTAGTTCAACAACCGGACAAGCATGGCAAATCCTTTTTCTTCCGAATTAATGGGATGGACATTTTCTGCGGCGGTTCGTGTTGGATTCCAGCAGACAGCCTGCTCCCTGCTATTAGTGCTGAGCGATACCGCAAGTGGATTGAACTTATGGTCGCTGGCAGACAAGTGATGATTCGGTAAGTATTGCTTTTTCTCCCTTTTCTTTTTTGTTTTGGTCATCTATAACTTGCGTGGATTTAGCTAACCTTGAACAAGTGTATGGGGTGGTGGTATATATGAAGACGACTCCTTCTATGAGGCCTGTGATGAATTGGGAGTGCTAGTCTGGCAAGACTTCATGTTCGGATGTGGTAATTATCCCACATGGCCCTCGATGCTCGAGTCTGTCCGTCAGGAGACAATCTACAATTTGGAGCGTATGCGCCACCATCCTTCGATTGTGCTCTACGCGGGCAACAACGAGGATTATCAAGTTGCAGAGTCAGAAGGTTTGACCTACAACTACGAAGACAAAGACCCAGAGAACTGGTTGAAGACAGATTTCCCGGCACGATACATTTATGAGAAGCTGCTCCCAGATGTGGTCGCTGAATACTCACCTGGCACATTCTATCACCCTGGAAGTCCGTGGGGAGATGGCAAGATATCGTCAGACCCCACTGTTGGTGATATGCACCAGTGGAACGGTTAGCTTCCCCCAGTAGACTTCGAGTTCTCATGCTAATCATCAGAATAGTGTGGCATGGAACGCAGGAGAAGTACCAAATCTTCGATAGTCTCGGCGGCCGGTTCAACAGCGAGTTTGGAATGGAGGCATTCCCGCACCTCTCTACCATTGACTACTTTGTCGAGAATCCGGAAGACAAATTCCCTCAATCCCATGTGATCGACTTCCACAACAAGGCCGACGGTCATGAACGAAGACTGGCGACGTACCTTGTAGAGAATCTACGGACCGCCACAGACCTTGAAGTATGACTATCACCATGATGACCATCGATACATAGCTAATGTCTACAGACCTATACCTATCTCACCCAAGTTGTACAAGCAGAGACCATGATGTTTGGCTACCGAGGCTGGCGCCGGCAATGGGGCGATGAGCGACACTGCGGCGGTGCGCTGCTCTGGCAGCTGAACGACTGTTGGCCGACAATCTCGTGGGCGATCGTAGACTACTTCCTCAAGCCGAAGCCAGCATACTACGCCGTCAAGCGGGTCATGAACCCGATCGCCGTCGGGGTCCAACGTGAACACCACGACTGGAGCGTGGCACACGCCCAGCCACCCAAGACCAGCAAGTACGAACTTTGGATCGCTAGCAATCAACCAAAGACCATCCAAGGTAGTGTCGAGCTGCGATTCCTATCTGTCAACACAGGCCGCGATATTCGGGCTCCGATCGTGCGCGAAAACATCACCATTGCTGCCAATGGCACCACGGATGTAATCGCTGATGGCATCCTGGACCACATTGCCGAGCCAGAACCGCATGTCCTCGCCGCCCGGTTGTGGGTGGACAACCAGGTTGTAGCACGGGATGTGGACTGGCCACAGCCATTAAAGTATCTCAACTTGTCCGAGCGACAGGTAGAGGTCAAGAGGCAGACAGGGAAATCTGGAGAGACGGTGTTGGTGATTAATGCCCGCAAACCGGTCAAGTGTCTTGTTTTCGAGGAGCAAGAGGGTGTACAGCTTGGAGACAACGCTATTGACATTGTCCCTGGTGATGAACAGACGATCATAGTTACTGGCCTTGGACATGAGCCTCTGAGGTACCGGTACCTGGGACAAGCATCTTGCCAAGTTGTTGAATGAGTAGATACTACCTATGCTATATAGCAGTGGACAATATGATTTCAATGAGCAGAAGCACTTGAAATACCAGGCGTAACTCTTCCCTTTGTAAATATGAAGATATATGATGTTGGAACCTTCAATGTTGGAAGAGCAAATGAAGGTCATCTCATATCTTATCGGCGATCTGAATATTTGAACTTAACAACCTCCAACTTTTCGCCAATGGGTACCAAACGCGACTGGGAAGGCCAGCCTCTCGACTTAAATCCTAAAGACACAGCCATGGCAGGAGCAGAAGTAGAGTCAGCTCGTTCAGTCCTGTCAATCTTCGAGAACTTCCGCGACGAGTTGGACGAGCACCATGACCGCCGCGAGCGTATCATCAAGAAAAGCCGCGACATTACGGCCCTGAGCAAGAAGATGTATGCATCCACTCCCGCTAAAGAAGAGCATACTAAACGATGTTCCTCTAGTATCTTCGCTCTCCAACGAGTCCGCGCGACAAACCAACCCCTCCCACCTAACATCGCCCAAGAAAACCAAACCCGCTTCGACCAGATTCACACACTGTTCGAAGAAGTCGTTCCCGAACAAGTAGGCATCAACGGCTGGCGATACCAGCGGCAAATCAGTGGAGGAATTCAAGAATTCATCGAAGCCGTCTCCTTCGACCACTACCTCCGCACGCAAACGCTCATCACCCACGCTGAGTGCTCCGCCCGGGTCCCACCACAAGTCCTTATTTCCGAGGAAGACTACCTAATGGGCCTTTACGATCTTACAGGAGAGATGATGCGTTTCGCAGTTCTATCGCTGAGCTCCGGGAACGCAACTGCTACCCAGTCCGAGAACACAGCCAGCGAAAGGGAGAAATCGACGGTCGCTTCGTCCCAGGGTGGCATTGTGGGTGATCTACGAGCTATACGTGCTGGCTTTGAGGCCCTCAGTGTGCCCCAGCGGCATTACATGTTCCGAGATATGGCGAAGAAGCTGGATGTGATGCAAAACAGCGTGGAGAAGGTTGAGCGGGCAGCGTATGGGATTGTCGTTCGTGGGAGTGAGAGGCCGAGCGGGTGGACGCCCGATCTGTCAGCCGCTGTGGAGGTGGGATCCTACTAAGAAAACTACATATCATGAGGTATCCAGGAATGATCAATGGCTTATTTTGAATTACAACTGTACATCGATGTACTCTGTTATAGTCCGGGTCTACATGTCTTTCCATACATGTAGGTATGCCAGGAACTATACCTAATTTCACAATTAATGTCTTTCTCCATCTACATACCCCAGTATCCCCCCATTGACTTATTTTTACATTTTATAGGAATCGCATATTCTGTATTTGACATTGCGATACAGGTGCGTCATGGTGACATCACTAGTTCAGAGCGGTAAAGACAGTAGAAGACTGTTGAGCATTGGGACTTAGGCATAAGAAACGAAAGGAAAAGAGCATTTCCAATTGTAAAAATCAAAGAGAAGAAGAATAACGCCCTCATAAAACGATCGTGTCATATCTCATAGCACAAAGAGCCACACCTGTGGCAATATTGACTCGATAAGGACAAAAATTAGAAGGGCGAGCGGGGGTTCTCATCCTCGGAGAGAATACCCTGGGAAATCAACTCTTCAGGCTGTGGCCGGTTCTGAATCTTATGCTCGAGGTTATCGGCCAGCATGTGCCTCTTGAGTTCAAGGGCGTGGGCCTGCAGCGCTGGGGCGGCGGAGGTTGCAGGGAGGATATTACCTTGGCGGGTTGTTAGTGTATTGAGAGGAATCCCAGGCACCAATCTCTACAAAACGGAAATAGAAAATAAGAAACGACACAAACGCAGAATAAAAGGGGAAACGAAAGGGAAACGAACGCTCAACCAGCTCGTCCTTGTCAGGTCTCTTCTCCAGGTTCTTCTTCAGACTGTCTGTAGCTCGCTGGCGGTCGAGCTCCTGGCGGGCAGATTGAAGGGCTCTGTTAGTGTGTGTTAACCATATATCTCATGACAAGACTGGGAATATTCCCGGGAGAACGCACGGAGCTACGTTGGTGTCTAGCAGGATGTGGCGGTTCTTGAGGTCCTGCATATCCGGGCGAGTTTGGAGGTGTTTCTCCAGCGAGTTGCGACGCTCGTTGGTCGGGGGAAGGGACTGTTCGATGGAGGACATTGTACCAAGTAATGATAGTCAAAGAGTGTTAGGTGAAATCAGTAGAGGAATGAAATGGTTAAAAGTAAGGCGAAAGTCAAGTGATGTCCCGTGGGACAATCACGCGGGGAAAGCGGCGGTCTATACGTCGACATCATCCAACTATATAACCACAAAAGAGGGGGAAACATCAAGAGTAATGGAATTTTCTGGGATAATCTGGGATAATCTAGGATAATTGGGATGCTAGTAGATCATAAGAGAAAAAAATACAATCCAGTATCATACCATCTCCCAGCGCAAAGAAAAAGCGAAAGAGCAACCGTCTCAACGTCTCCGCAATTTGACGATCTCCCATCTCCATCTCCTAAGGGGAAAGCGTGAAAGGGGGAAAAGGGGGGCACAGTTTCCGAAGTAGACATATCCAAGCAGCGCATCACAGCCGCGGGTCGAATCCACCATGGGATTCATGTCCTTTCGTGTCCGAGATCCGAACCATGCCGGGATTCTGGGATCGTTTATGCCCCGGCGAAGAGGGAAAAACACACTCTGCGGGCAATCACAGCAAGATAGATCCAGATCCACCTCCCCGCGTTGGGGGGATTATTGCAGTCCAGCAAAGAGAAAAGAGGCACCCCTGTCCGGTTCTGGATGCATTGGTTCACAAAACACTCCAGTCTACTATAATCAAGAGATGATTTGGAGTAGACCGTTCTGCTCATGCTAATCAAGGAACCCAGAGCTTACCACGGCCACGACCATTGCCTCGTGCACCGCGCGAAGATCCACCACGGCGACCATTAGATGAGCGGCGAGAGGCTCCAGCGTTACCGCGGGCGGCACCGGCAACACCCTGTTGGGTGCTCAGGTCTACAGTGGGCGGCTTGGTTGCGCCGGCCAGAGACCGGCTGAAAGAGTCCGGATCGATGGGCTTGGTAGGAACTTCCACGGTAGCAGTAGGCTCGGCAGGAAGTGGCGCAGCTTTGGGGACAGCCTTGCGCTGACCCCCACCACGCGAAGCACCTCGGGGAGTTCCTTTTCCACGGCCGCGAGGGACGAAGACTAGCTCATCCTCGTCGCTCTCTTCCTCGTAGGACAACAAGGTCTTCGGCTCGGCGGGTTGGGTCTGAGTTTTCTCAACGTATTTGCAGCGGTTTTTGTACTCGCGCTCCTCGTACTGGATAGCCGTGCGTAGCTGCAGAATGTTCTTAACTCCAATGCCAAATTTCTGAGCCCACACCTGGGTCGCACGGTCATTGGAAATGAGAATGCACGTCTTGGCAGAGTTCTCAGCATCGGGGCCGGCATGCAACCGCCAGAGTAGGGCACTCAGCAATGGGCGCAGAGCGGGCGGCGCGGTCGGGATGACGGATCCGGAGATGGTGCGCTGATGGTTAGAAGACTTGCTCTTGGTCTTCACATTCTTTGTTGTCCCATCGCTGGACTCATGCTGTGCACACTCGGGGCTGGTACGGGAGCTGCGAGAGGATGTGCGCGATCCAGGGCCACTGGGGGTGCCGACAGAAGTGATCGACACAGCCTCCGGGTCCTTCTTGAAGTTCAGCTTGGATAAGAGCATCTGCGAGAGATCATCCGACTCGTTCTTGTTCACAGTGTCATCGGCGCTATGTTGGACTGCTGGCTCGTCATTGGTAACTGCCTCGTCAATTACCTCGGGCTCCTCTTCGAATTCCGGCAGGAAGAATTTCTCGGCCTCCTCCCAGCGCTCGTACTGCTCCATGGGTCCCTGGAGGACAACTCGGTCGGCGGCGATGTGATCTTTGCCGGAAGTGACCCGGTCAAGAAAGCGGACTGCTTCGCGGGCATTGATGGCGACTTGTGATCCCGCTCGCTTCAGCGCATGGAGTCGTTCAAGTGCTAATCAGAGGATAATGGTTAGACCGGCAAGCGCCACAGTGAGGCAGTCAAAGTCTATGCAGCATGCAGGTACTCACTGTAAAGAGGAACCACGAGATCGATAGCGCCGTTAGTCGTCCATTTCTTGATTTCGCTAATATTGGTGGACAGGGCCGTCTCGTCCACGGCACAGCGGAAGACCTTGCGTCCGGTGGACATGGCGGATATTGAACGGGCGTTCGTGTGTTCGTAGTGAATGGTGGATACAGGGTAACGACCACGCTATATCGGAAGACTGGAATCGTAGACAACCGCGACTAGATCGAGGCCGGTCAGCACGGGCCTGGAGCTGAGGAAGGAGGTTTGATGATGGAGGGACCTGGGAATGTGGGGGGGTGGGAGTAGTGGGATGTCGGTGGATTGGAGCCGTCACTATTTTCACTCACGATGAGAATCCAGTTGACAGGATTTTTCCATCTGCAGCATCTTTGTAACAATACAGTCTGCTCGGGGCCAAAGAACGCACCTTGAGAAATGATGCGATGGGCAGAGTTGGAAATATGCTGACTAAGCGTGCTTCAGGAACAAGACCGAATTTAAAGAGAGAACTGAGGGTTTCTATATATCGGGAGCGGGATACAGTCTAAGAGTAGAGAGAGATAGAAAAAAAGGATCATGTTTGTGAAGAAAAGGATTCCAGAGCCATCATGTCGGCATAAGTTATGACTTCACCTTCTTGATGAGGCCATCCGATTCCTTAACTCGTTGCGCCCACTCACTGGTTTCGAGATCCATATTAGTACTAGTAGCGACATTTAAATCACAGGGAAAACTTTGTATACTTACGTCCAGCTGCCGTCATATACCCGGCGCAGGTTTGGGTCACCATATTCGGCCTCATTCAGGGCTGTCTCAATGATGGAGGCAGTCACGCCAGTGCCGCACGAGCTGACAATTGTTTGATTTGGATCCACCTTGTGGTCCTCAAAGACTTTTCGCAGGTCTTCAGCAGGGAGGTAGGTCTTGGTTTCAGGGTCCAGCAGTTCTTGGAAGGGCATGCTCTTGGAGCCAGGAATATGGCCTGATGACAGGCCAGGGCGTGGCTCCGGGTCGGTTCCAGCCCAGCGACCATAGGAACGTGCATCCAGGATCTCTATTTCCTCCGCGCCTTCCTTGCCATAGTCCAATGCCAACTCCTTCATCTCCCGAAAAGAGATCACTAGTCGCGAGTCGTATGTCGGAACAGGGTACTTGGACTTCTCAGTCACCGCTGTTTCACCGCTCTCGGTTGGAAAGCCTTCTTTGATCCAGAGACGATAGTTGTTGAGGACGTGCACATTGGAATGGCCGAAGACACGCAGCGTCCAACCTACACGGGGCGCGCTGAATATGCCCAGGTCGGCAGTGTCGTAGACTACCACCGAGTCGTCGCGACGGATCCCCAACTCGCTCATGGCCTCGGCAAAGGTCTCGCAGGTGGGAAGCATGTGTGGATAGGGTGAATCCTGATCTTTGACAGCGTCAAGGTCAAAGAACCGGGCCTGCGGGATGCGAGAGTTGCGGAAGGAGTCAATTCCCTTGCGACCCTCTGGGTCGTTCGGCATGAACCATGCTGCACAGAGGGGAATCACGCGCGGTGAAGTTGAGATTTTTGTTGGGGGGTTCTTCTTGAGTGCTTCATTCAGCTGCTTTGGTGTCACTAGATACGAAGAAAAAGAGACATTGCGCTGAGCATGGAGCCCTGTGGAGACGGACATGTTGGGGCGGAAGAGACGAGCAGGAGAAAAGGATCTGGCTGCAAAAGCCATGGTGGGGGAGAGGAAAGGAGCGTTTTAAAGACCAATTTACATAACGAGGTAGCAAAGCCTCAGGAAATATCAAAATACAAGTCAGACCAACCACGAGTAAGAGGAAGTGGAAGAGCAGGGAAGAGCAATAAGAGGAGCACTATTGCGTGTTATGGCGGCATATGTGGAGGTCCACAGGTGCGGAGAACATGTGATAAGGCCGATAACAGATAGTCAGGTGTTGATGATTTTCCCTCTCTTCACCTCTGCAGCTTGGCTCTCCACTATCACACCCCACAATGAAGGTTGCCATTAAAGAATGGAATGCAGTTGCTACTTGGCACTGGAATATTCCTGAAGATGAAGTGTGCGGCATCTGTCGTGTTCAGTTCGATGGCACTTGTCCAACCTGCAAATTCCCCGGCGACGACTGCGCACTCGGTGAGTGGCCTTTCTACTCCCAATTCCATGCCAAATACTGAGTATGAGGATCATTACAGTGCAAGGAAGATGTAACCACGCGTTTCATATGGTAAAACTGCGGATTGAGCCTCCTAAGCTAGGACTGGGCTGATCAACTTCTTTTTGGAACAGCATTGCTTAATGACCTGGATTGACCTGGAGTCCTCCAAGGGACTATGTCCAATGTGCCGACAAAGTACGCTTTATCTGCATTTTCTCTGTGATATCGAGCTAACTGTCTCCAGAATTCGAATGGAAGGACAAGGAATAACGGCCTAATCCTTCTCATCAATAGTTATCAAGGCGTTGTCGGACGAATTCTAGATACCCTTTGTGTTTTTACTGGGCATGTATACTTGGATTGGAAGAGTTGGTGGACTTCTCCCAACTGAGCATCAAATTAATGCAGTGGTTGGAGCGATCTCGATCGACACGAGATTAGATCCCAGTTTATACTTCATTTTTACAAATCAAGGCTATTCCTACTGTGATGATTGTTATTCATGAGTAATGGCTTTCTCGATGTACATTTCATTGGTTAATATTGCATAATTTATAGTGTTGGATGTTCGGCATGCCAATGTATATATTGCGGATTGGGCCATAGATTGGTCGACATATATCATACCCAAACAATCTACCAACTACTATTATTCCGAAATCCTAAAAAATGAAAATACAAGCCATATCAGACATTAATGAATATAGGTACCAACATAAGGGTCATTTGATACAAGGTAAATAACACCAGCCGCTCCAGCTGTCACATTTCATATGATCACGTGGCGCTATCGATAAGAAGCTCTCCGCACGCGATACTGAACCTCTTCCTATCCCAAGCTCTTCTCCAGAATGATGTAGCCTCAGCTGATGGAGATGTCTCTGAACAACTCTCCTTATCACCCCCCTCTGTCCTCTTTCTTGTCTCGACAGTCCCTGCACGAGGAAGCGCCCTCTCGGCCAGACACCGCCTCTTCGCGCCCGCGTGATCGACACTCAAGAGGGCAACTGCCTGAGGGCCACCCATCAGACGAAACTCACCAACCCCCAGAAACAATTACCTCACCCTGCAAAGATGCATTTTTGGATGAAACCGAAGCCCACCCCGAAGAAGGCAAAGAACAACCTCCGTCTCACCCCGCATTCCAGCCGTTCTTCACCTTGATCGAAGACGCCCATAGCTCGGACTACCATCACCCAACGGTTCACTACATATTCTCTGACGATGACACCGACATCGTGACAGAGGCAGCCCTACGTAGTTTGGCCACGCAGCAAGAAGCTCTCTCCGATTCCAAGAAAGACCAGATCGCGCAGACCCAAGCATCCAATCTCCAGGACGAGACCAAAGACCCCTCCAACCCGGACCTAGCCAAGAGCACTCTACTCCCACCACCCGTTCCAGGCGTCAGGGAGAATTATGTCATCCTTGACATAGAGCCCTCACCACGCACACCTGAGGCAGCGCAAACCAGTCCGGTAACAGAACAAGTAGCACCAGGCAAAGGCGGGGGAGGCACCAGGTCCATATCCTCGTCGCCGGCGAACGCTCCCACAGTACCACGGGATCAGGGACACCCACACCCGCAGTATCGCGTGACAGCGGCGCAGAGTTTCTCATCAACATGGCAGGTCCTCAACACGGAAGTGGTGCCGGCACCCACTTTTGAGAATAGTAATCCTGGCGAGTCACCAGGACATGGGTTGATGCTGAAGATCCGTGGCACAGGTGGCCTGCCGATTAAGGTGAGCGGAAAGGATAAGGAGGGTACACTTGAGGAGATGATGGACCAGTTTGCGAGGCGGATGAGCGAGTTGCAGGTTGTTATCGACTCTGCAGAGGCAGCGGACTCGAAGGGAGAACACGATGAGGAAGAACTCGTGCAGCATCCCTTTTCTCCAAACACAGCTGAAGAGACTATCCATGCCGAGGGGGATAGTGCGGCATATGCCGCAGATGCTGAAGGGGAACATTCTTGATTTGTTATTGCTGTTTTCGGCGCATCGCGGGGAAAGTATTGGCATTTAATTGAGTCTAGTCTACCAATGGGCCAGTGCCGGCTGAACCCCATGAACATACTTTGAATAGAAAAACCAATCCAAACTGGGAGATCAAGTATGGTATTAAGATCGAATTTGGCATCCCTACAGGCATATCAATGTAGAACCAGAAACGCCAAGTACAATCGCCTTTCTATGGCACTCAGACAAAAGAAGAGATACAAAAGAATGTCCAACCCAACACTGTTTTCTCAGCCAAAAACTCCAACCCAGAGTGAAAAGCCCAGCGGCTATCGGGTATCAAAAATTGCCAGAAAAGAAGAAAAGCAAAACGCAGAAAATAATACGGAATCCACCTAATCAGAGGTGCGGTTTCTGAACCTTCGACCACCGGCGATGGCTGTGGGGGGCATATTTTCGCGACCCTCCTTCATGCCCGCCATCCTTTTTGAGAGCATGGTTTTGGGGAGTTTAGTCTCGGGGTTGTTGTTTGAGTTCGAGCGACGCCGTTTGCGGGAAGGTTCTGGCTCTTCCTTTTCTGGCGTCTCGTCCAGCTCCATGGATGTGGCCAACGCGGGGGTTTCCGGCTTGGTGGGAGGTAGTGCGTCGTCACCATCAGACACGACCGGTCTGGCGACGTTTATGTCGACTTCTCTAAGGCCAGTGTTGGAAGGTGGGGCTGCGGGTGATGGAAGAGAGTGGCCTACCTCTTCCGGGGTATCATTATACACGAATTTCTTGGACGGTGAAGTTTCGGGTGAGGTGGGAGCTGGGGAATCCTGCTGTTCTACCTCACTGAATGGCAGAGCAGTAAGCTGCTTGGACGTCCGGTGTCGAGTGCGAAGGCCGTCGTGAGCTTCCGTTTGGGGCATTTCCGAAGGGTATTCGTATCGTCGTTTCTGAGGGGTTATACCTGTTGGGACATACTCTTTCAGGGTGTGGCTCTGGATGTTGGACCGCATTTCTAAAAGCGGCCGGCGGACTTCAGTGTGTAGAGGTGCAGTAGTTTGTTCCAAGTTCTCGGTATGCATGTCGATATCCTCCTGGAGTTGCTCGACACGTCCGGTAAATCCATCGAGTTGCCCATGGACGTTTGAGCGAGACTCTCGGACATTTTTAGCCATGGAATTCAAATTGCCTAGGTGTGATTGATGGAAGAGACCATTCTGGGATCGTGCTTTGGCAACGAAGTCATCCAAAGCCTCCATTTGTGTGCCCATGTCGCTCATTTGAGCATCAACAATCCGGACAGTCTCTTGGTGCACAGACTCCGTTGCCCGATGAATTGAGGCATTGCGCTGGTCGAAATTCTACAGTCGTTAGTTTCATGTCGCGACCAAAAGATGTCAGTTGGTCTTACCTCCCAATCATTCTGCATCCTGGCTTTGATTTCATCCTTGGATGCAGTAATGTCCTTGGCAAACTGTTCCTCCTTGAAAATCCATTCATCAACGTGTCTGTCGTGCCGGGCAGTCGCTTGTTCAAGAGAGTCGCCTGATGCCGAGATGTCGGTGCGAAGGGTATCAAATTTGCCCTTAAGGCGGTTGTTCTGTTTATGACTTGAGTCCTCAAGGAGTCCCCGGATGTGAGAGATAAGAGTTTCACGCTCGGCTTGTGCACTGGCATGTTCCTCTTCTAGGACCTGTGCTAGATTGGATGAAGCCTTTCTACTGGCCTCCACCGTCTGGCGATTAGCTGCCTGCAGCTCGAGACGTAGTTTGTGGACTTGGGATTTCTGTTCGTCAAGGTGCTTTGCCATGCCCTCGAACATGATCTTGAAGTCTTTGCCGAGTGTGCTGTATGATGAGTGAAGTTGGGAGTGGAACTCCGAGAACTCCCCAATAACCTCTTCGGAGATCCGAGCAGCAGCAGCTGACAAGCCATTCAGGCCTTCGCCAACTTTGGCCTTGACTTCTTCTCGAAGGACCTTGATCTCCTCGAGGACTTCATTCATCTCGTCGTGGGCAGTAGAGGTGTTGCTCTTAGCCTCGGCCTCGGCCCTGTCAAATGAGGCATCAAGATCCTTAAGGTGGGTGCGGGTAGACTGCACAGTGTCAAGTTCATGGTTTACAAATTGGTGGATTTTACCAGTCATCTCCCCTAGCAGCTTCGCATGCTGCGTCTGGAAAATCTGCATGCGAGCATCGACCCGTTCTGTGACATGCGATACCTCGCCGGTTGCGGTCTGCCATGTTTGCCGGTTATCGATGTCCAAGTTATCTTTGCGATCCAATTTTGCGTGCAGTCCATTCACGTCTTGAATGGTACCATTCAAAGTGGTCACTAGGCCGGCACCAATGTGACGAAGTTGCTTTTCCGTATTTTGATGGGCCTTCCGCACAATCATCTCCTCGTCCAGTTTCTCTTGGGTATCCTTCCAAAACTTTTCTGTTTCATTGAGAACATCGCGCGTTTCTTGGAGTTTGGACTGAGTCTCCTCATTGTCATGTTTTAATGAGTTGAAGTTGCCCGTTATAGAAAGTAGCTCTTGGACCTTGTGGCGAAGGCTTGCCTCCATCGACTCGATCTTGGCACGCTGTTCATCATTGACGATTCGTCGCGACTCACTTTCCATCGTCATTTCTTCGAACGCATCAGGCGTCATATAGACACCATTGCGATGCCGGGTGGCAATGAGCTCGCTCTTCAGCTTTTGAATTTCCATCCCGATATCTTGCAGAAGCTTGTCTTTGGAGATGGTGGAATTAATCTGGGGTTTGTTGCGGATGTTCTTGGCTCGGAAGGCATAATCAAGAGTAGAGATGGTCTCCTCTAGGTTGTTTCGGGCAGGGGAAACAGTGGCGATGATACATGTTTTTGTTCGTCCTCCAAGTGAATCTTGTAGCAGTCTCGTAAGTTTCGACTCTCGGTAAGGAATGTGCGAGCTCTTGTCCACCAAAGCGTTGATCACTCTCCCAAGAGTGAGTAGGCTCTTGTTGATGAGACCTGCCTCTGCTGCCCTTTTATTTTCCGCACCGCTCCGTCCGATGTTCTCGCTACCCGCGAGATCAACCAGGTTCAACTTCCCCGAGGTAACATAATCCTCGCCAGATTCGGTCTTGCGATTTGTGAGAACGGTGATGGTGAAAACTGTGTGACTTCGGGAACTCAGGTCATTGCATCTTGTCGCTGCCACCTGGCGTTTGTGGCTGCCCGCTTGAAGTAATCTGATTCCGGTGGACGCAGAGTCGATGTAAGTCTCCTCCATGCCCTGAACCATTGTGCTGTGTCCTCCTTTCTTCTCATTTTCGAAAATCTTGAGCTTGGTGCTATCGTCGTATGACAGAAGGTCACGGAGTTCCTCGTTATAAAGTTCGATGAAGGAGCATTTGACTGTGCTCTCTGTATCCTCGAGCTTGTGAAACAGGGCGTAAAGGGTACGTGGAATAATTCCAGCATCGTCGGATAGGATGCCCAATGTGTCGGTCATGTCCCCTGACATGGTGTAAGTCTTTCCCGTTCCAGTCTGTCCGTATGCGAAGATTGTGCAATTGTAACCTGCCAACATCTGTAAGGAATTAGCGCCGGCCTTTTGATTTCGTATGCGGCGACTAGACTAACCTCGTCGAGGACCGGCACAACCACGTCCTCGTAGACAGTGGTTTGATCAGCGGCTGGGGAGAAGACCTTGTCGAAAGCATATGTCTTGTTTGAAACCGCATTCGGTCCCATCGAGAGATCGAGGGTCTTGCCCTTCACACCTTCTGGTGTTGACAAGACTACGCCGTTGTTCTCTTTGACTTCGCGATCGCTCCGGCCGCGACAGCGGACCACCACATGAATGCTTGTGTCCTGGTTGATCTCTCGGTCAAAATCTTTTTCCTTCCTCTTACTCGCAGCTCCCGTTTTTTCGGGGCTCCTCAGCGCACGCGCTGCGCTCATCGCAGATGACCTCACTGACGGTGTAGATACTCCGGGCGGTGCATGGCGTTCTGGGACTGCCGAACCCGCTCGTCGAACAGGTTGGCGCAAACCCGACCTCCTCGTGGTGGTGGGGAGGGTGGATGGGGGCCTTGGTGGGCCAGCCATGTTGACAAGGGGACGCTCGGACTGCAATCGTGGTATTATTTGCCAGTAATATCCAAGGGTTATTTTGAAAGTCGATTTGATCTTTTCACTAGCTGTCTCGGAGTCTTCCAGCGTTGTGTATATCAGTGGGGCTTTGTCTCAAACGGGAAAACATAAACAAAGCTTACATAATCCAGTCATTTCCCCCTCTCACATGACTCGGTCGGCTGCGCTATCGTCATCGCCATCTTATCGCTATCCCTACCCCCTCATATCGTGTTGACTTCCCCTACATCTCCGGAGACTCTTCTTTTTTGACTAATAAATATAGTTCGACTATCGCATGGACTTTCGTCCGCCCATAGTCGCTGGGCCATGAAAACGGACAGATCACTATGACTACTTCTACTTCCCCAACGCAGGCGCAAATCTTCCCTGGGAAAGGACTCGGGTTTATCAGTATGTCTCTTTGTCTAGCATCACAGCCTTTTCAGCGGTCTTGCTAATACTTTGGAAGCCCTGGGCGCTTCGCTCCACAATGTCCTCACCCGCGTCAAGTCCTATCCCCAAACCTATCCCGCGATCGACCTAGCCTACTCCCCCGCAGAGCCGCTGCGCAAACCGGTGATTTTGCAGTTATCTTCAAATGGTTTGCGCCTTCGATTTGACGGTCCTGACCAGAGGCTCCGTTTGATAGAAGTTCTCGACTTCTCTCGAGTAAACTTGGTCTACAAAAACCAGGAGGTGCTCAAAGGTGGGAAGTCAACAGAACGACCCTTGTCTTCGCACGGCCCTAGCTTCCGGCACGTCTACAATCGCTTGTTTGGTCCATCATACCCAGGAGAATATGTACCACCGGCAGATCCTCAGTCGCCGTATGGCACCTATGTGCTTTCGTATCCCGGGGTTGCATTCTCGTTTCCCCTTCAGCACTCAGCCTGGTCCGACCAGTGTGATTTTGTAGCGTTGTTATCTTCCTCAGCTGCCCTTCCGGCCACATCCATGTCAATCTTCCAAGGGTCGTCATGGCCCGAGGCCCGAGCCAAGTTGTTCACGCAGCAGGCACAGTACCCACGCTCGTCGGCTTTGATCGGCAAGTCCCGAGAATCGCTGGCGGATGAAATCGAGGAGTGGCATGTCCTTGGTGCTGGGAAACTTGAAGTGGTTCGCAGGACGAGTTCTCCATTATACATAAAACTGGGAGAGACGACTCCCCAGGACTTGATCGCGGACTTCGGTCCACCTGACGCAATCTACCGTAAGAACGACCGCCGAATCTCGATTCATCGTGCAACTGGGGGTGGGGACCTGCACTTGAGTCCCTCACCAGGCCGAGGGATTGAGATTCCGGACGGCGACCACTCATCCACTAACAGCGTAACTGATGATTCTGACGAAGAGATGACTACCTTCAATATTGGCGACCCCACCTCACTTCCCTCAGAATGCTTTTTGAACTACTTCCACCATGGGTTCGATGCCTTCATCTCGTATCCAACAACGCCTGGACCTGCTTTCCCCGGCTCAGGCCTTCCGGATCCATCGCCTCAGCCGCCGTCTTCCCAGCTGACAGTGACAAAGATCATTCTTCATGGGAACGTCCCAGGTTCTTATCCATTTAATCGTCACCGCCGAAGTCGCTGGTTAATTCCATTGGATGAATCTGGCGACTGTCTGACTTCAGAATCGCCCTATGATGAAATCTCAGAACGGCTGCGCACTATTTGGAAGGGATCTTACGCCAGCCTCGCCGAGGAGCGTGCTCTGCAACGGCCAATGGTGCTGAACCGTGGCTGGGGAGAAAGTCCCGAGAGCAGTGTTGAGTTCCTGGGTGGCTGGGAGGAGAGCACGGCCAAGGGTCCTCGGAGTGGTGCAGATGGACAGGATGGGGGATTAGGCAACACGGAGCTTTTTGGGTTTCCGGGGCTTCTATTTGAAGTTCTCAAGAATGGCGCCGTGAGTTGTTTGACAGTGTACTGATTTGAGACTATTGCCAGCGCGCTTTTTAACCATACTTCAATGCATTATGAATCATGACAAACCTGGAAATCTTCAAATGTGGAACTATATGTGACGATTACACACATAGGTGTAAATTGATAGCTAATGCGGTATTATAGATGGTGGTTCTAAACCACGTGCTTTAACAAGTCGGTGAGGTTACCAAAGTGCTATTATTGTATTTAGCTGATCTCAACGGTCTTCTCTCCGTGATCACTCTAGGGATATTGCAGAAGTTGACATATTCCATACTCTTCTAGTCCGCTGTTGAGTTACAACGCGCTTCACCTGTCAAATACTTGCAAGTATTTGATGGCAAGGACCCCGGATCCCTATCACTCTTGCCATGCCCGATTTAATCGGCCAGTCACCGTAAGCATTGACCTTTTCACCCTCTGATATGTTCGTTGTCTAATAAACGCCAGCTCCTGGAGGTAGCCCCACAGATCACCTGTGATCTGTTGCGCTTACCTGCAGAGGTCCTAATTGAGATATTCAACTGCAGTGATTCCTTGGATCGAATGTGTCTCGCCTTGGCGTGTAGACGCCTGCTACAGGTTTCATCGCTCGTGAGAATCCGCATACCATCGGTAGCCAAGCACAGGTTCCTGCCACCATCCACTTGCCAAAATATATTTCTTCTTTTCCGGCGAATAGCATCTCGCGATAATCGCGGCTGGCTCGACAAAAGCATCGGGCTCTGCTGCGACTGCCTAAGGCGTCGAACGAGAAGAAGAGAAATCTGGAAAACCCACAGAAGCAAATGTCTGAAGATGGGTGCAACAGCTGAAATCTGGGAAAACGCGGTAAAATCCTGGCATGTTGCATACATATTTCAATGTCCTGAATGCAGGTGTCGGGAGAAGTACTGTAAATGGGACCACAAGACCTCGAGGGTGCTTAAATTTTTTTTTGGCACAATGCCCGCGGCGCCTATCGCCATCCTTCTTACGTGGCCAAAGGCGTGTCTATCGGCCTTTGCAGCTCAAAATCAAGATGTTGTGACCTAGACTTACCACCAGTACGTTCTGATACTTGCAACACTTCCAAAAGCCACAGCACTTTATCCCGAATTGGCACCCTATAGCTAATGAGTCTAAGACTGACTTCATAACATTGATTGGACAAGAAACGGGAATCGACCCCGAGCTTCTTTTCAGATCAAGGATTTGCCGCTACAATGGTTGTGCAATTGCTGCTCAGGCGGCCGACCTAAAAGAGGCAAGCGAAGCCGGAGGACATCATTTTATATCGAGAGAGAGAGAGTCCAATTGGCTAGATCGGCGAATTCCTCTCAGGCTCCAATTCTATCTTGGAGTAATGTCATGTCTACCCCACATTCCCCTCAGCGGCAACGTGAGGATATCAAGTCTTTCGAATCTCGAATAAGAAGCATTGGATCCCTGGAGGGTAAACTTTACGATATGCGCGGAAGCTATGACCTTGGGGAGAGCTATGGGAGAGTGACAATGGTCAAATATTCGAAGTGATATTAATATGTATTCCCTTCAATTAATTATATGGTCTATCTGCGCTGGTCCACTAATCAGACCATCGTCACCTCTGATTATTCTATAAATACATGTAACCCATTCACATATATGACAAATTCACAAGCTCATGGCCTTCACAGGAACAGAAGATACGATCCCTCACCTGATCAAGTGCCTAGGTTCTGAGCCTCGCACATCTTCGGATAAAGTCGGCCTCTCCCCAGTAATTCCTCATGAGTTCCAGACTCAGCAACCCTGCCCCCATCAAACACGCAGATCATATCCGCATGGCGAATAGTCGACAAGCGATGGGCAACCGCGATCGTAATTCTATCCCCCTGGGAAGCCGCCTCATTCAGCGCATCTTGGACAATTCTCTCCGACTGAGTATCCAACGCACTTGTTGCCTCATCTAGTAAGAGTAAACGTGGGTTTCGGAGTAACGCTCTGGCAATAGCGATGCGCTGGCGTTGCCCACCAGACAGCTGTGTCCCATTCGCCCCACAGAGAGTCATAAGGCCATCGGGCAGAGAAGAGATAAATTCCCACGCGTTGGCAGCCCGACAGGCAGCTTCAATATCACTGTCGGGAACCGTCGACGCGTTATCAGTCGGTTGCCCCATGGCGACGTTTTCGCGAATCGTGCCGGGATAGAGGGTGGGTTCCTGCTGTACAAGTGCGGCTTGACCTCGGTACAGCCACGGATTCAAGCATTCCAATGTAAAGGCGTCAATTTTGATGTGACCAGCTACTGGATCGTAAAAGCGTTCGAGCATGCTAATCATCGTACTTTTCCCACACCCGGATGCGCCGACGAATGCGACAAATTGACCTTTTTCGATCTATACAATATATTAGCAGCGAAAAGGGACAGTTTTGTGACATAAATTCGACAGAACAGAGGGCGGAATTTAAAAGAGCACGAGTTGGGCTGGCGTACATGAAGATCAATGCCACGTAGTACGCGAGCATGGGGTCTCATTGGGTAAGAGAATTGCAGCTTTTCCAAGTGCAGAGACTTGAAGTCGCCAGGGCCAATATCTCGGTTTTCGTCGGTCTCTCGAATTGTAGGCTGGAGCTCTTCAAGCCAAAATATGTAATTTGCAGCGTTTGTTGCCTTTGTCATGCCTGTATAACTGTTAGCAGCCGGCTTTCGCCTCCCGCACAGACTTGGGATGCATCTTACTACTTGAGAAGCCAAAAAGGATCGAAGCTTGCTGGCCAGAAAAAAACACACTTAGGAAACTGGTGAAAAAGTTCACCATGCTAATATCTCCAAATGAGACAAGCCGGCATCCATACCTAGAGATGACTCGAAAGTTAGCATCCTGTCACAAACCCAACGATAAGCCACTTTGAGGAAGTGAAAAATATATGACAAACATACCAGAAACCGAGAGCCAAGAAAGAGTATTCAACTGTCTGAGTGAATGCGAAAGGGAGCATGATGAGAAGCACTGGCTTCGTGGATGTGACAATTGCCCGGTCAAGCTCGTGGGTGTATCGCTCCAGAACCGACGTCTCAATCGCCAAGGAAGACACTGTCCGGATGGCAGACACGGCCTCCGAGGCAATGGACGCACTCCCGGAAAACAGCTTTGAAATCTTGTGGTCCATTGCACCCTCCATTCTAATGCGAGCGTAACCGGAAGCGAGCATGGGTGGAAGTCCCGCTAAGACAATAACAAGGCCAAGCTTCCATGCATATACCAGTGCCAGGATGGAGCATGACAACACACCAACCGTTGCAACCAGTATCAGAGCAACATTAAAGCCCATCAGCTCAAACACGGCCTGGGGATAAGAGTCGACGCGGCTGGTCAGTGCCCCTGTAGTGTTCTCGGTGCGATCAAAGAATTGCAGGTCTTGCTTCATCATGTCCTTGACGACCTGTTTCCGGTATTTGTGGTTCATTGTCTTGGTGAGTTAGTCAAGCATATATCACCCGGAAGAGACTTACCTGTGCCACAACGTTTGATGTCCACCCGACAAGAAAGTAGACGACGAAAGCTCCGAGTCCCAGAACAAAGAACATGAGAGCGAAAAAGTTCCCTTTCGTCCGCATAGCTGCACCTGTGAACTGAAATACTTCGATGAACCTGGACATCAGAATAGCTTGGCCAGGGAAAGAAGCAGCTACAATTTGGTCAGTTTCAGTCTGCGAAAGTTGGGCTTCAAAATGCTAGCCTTACCTCCAGCTAAACAACCCAAAATTAGAACCGCAAAAGTCCAATTCAGCTCAGGTGTCGATTTCACCAATCTCCAGACTGTGTGGAGTAGCCCCAATCTTTTCCAATTGTCAAAATCATCCCGACTCAACTGCTTCTCCAAAGCTGATCTTGTCATAGTCGAGTGACGGGTCAATTCACCAGTCAGTGCGACATGGTCTGCTTCGTTTGTTTCATCCGAGCTATGTGACACATCTTCGTGGTCCTGCGCGGCCACAGACAAATCCTGAGCCTGCACGAGTCGCGCGTATGCCCCATTCGATTCCAAAAGGGAGTTATGCGTACCTTGCTCGAGGATACGGCCATTTTCCATGACAACGATATTATCAGCATCTCTTATAGTGGCTAGTTTGTGTGCAATGGCGATTGTTGTTCGTCCCTTCGAAACATTGTTCAGTGCCCGTTGAACGACTTCCTCGGCATGAGGATCAAGTGCACTCGTTGCCTCATCTAGAAGGAGAATTCGCGGCTTGGAAACAATGCTGCGAGCAATTGCAACCCGTTGTTTCTGACCACCGGATAATAGCCCACCTCTCTCCCCAATCACGGTATCATACCCACTGGGAAGTTCCGTGATGAAATCATGCGCAAAAGCAATTTTAGCAGCGTCCTGTATCCGGGCCAGCTTCTCGGCTGGGGGTTCATTCTCCCACGGTGTACCCACAAGGCCATTGGCGATGTTTTCAGCAACTGTACCGGCGAACAAAACGGGCTCCTGTTGAACAAGCCTAACCTGCTGGCGTAGCCACTTGAGGTTGAACAGCTCGATAGGCTGGCCATCAAGCTTGATCGTTCCCGACAAAGGGTCGTACCATCGTTCAATCAGCCCAACGATAGTGCTTTTGCCAGACCCGCTTGCTCCGACGAGGGCAGTTCTCTTGCCGGCAGGAATGTGCAGTGAGAAGTCATTCAACACCTTGACGTCAGGGCGCGTAGGGTAGGCGAATGAAACGTAACCAAAATCGAGATATCCCGTAACATCTGTTGGTCTTTCTCCCGACTCGTCGAACGGATCGATTCTCGACGTCCGGTCCATGAGCTTGAATAGCTCTGCCGCCGCAGACGCAGCGCGGACAAAATCAATCAGGTAAGGCAATATAGCGGTCAAGCTTGTAGCTGCCACAATAACGGACATGAGGACACTACGATTATCATGGTTAGCATCGCCAGCTGTGAGAAGATAAAGACTGAACAAACATGAAAACATCTCCAGATTGCTCCACCTCGCCAGTGGATATCATTTTTATACCCTGCCAAAAGCACAAGCCAAACCCTGCAAAGATGATGCTGTACTCCGTGGCAAACAGGCAGCCAAAAAGAGGGCTTTTCTTATTTCCGAGCTTTCTCGAAGCTTGCAGGAACTTGTCGAATTCGCGTAGCAGTTGATTTCGAAGCCCGAACGCGTGTACCATCCGAGAACTTGACAAAATACTCTCTGCGAAAGCTCCAGCCTGCGCGTGAACTTTGAGGATTTTTGTTTCAACAGAAGCTTCAATGGTGGAGCTGATCCCCAGGGCCAGCAGCATTGCCGGGGCAATACAGCAGCAAATGAGGGTCAACTTCCACTGAGTGACAAATGCCAGCACGAAGGCGGATATAAAAGCGGAGAGGCCCTGGACAACAAGCCCCAGCTTTTCCGATATCCCACCCTGGATTAGTCGTCCGTTCGAGGTAGCTTGCATGGCAATCGATCCACTACTGCCAGAATCAAAGAAGGCAATTTCCTGGCTCAGTCCCGCTTTCAGGTACAGCCGGCGAATATTTCGTGTGATCCGGTATGCGGCAAATGTAAACAGTGTGCTGTATCCATAAGTGAGAAAGAATCGGCAAATGCCAATAATGAAGAAGTAGAGACTACTTCTATGTTAGTTCCTTCTGCTGATCTGGATTGAAGCGTTGCACATACCTGAGTCTCCCTGCTTCGTTTCGGAATCTTGAAGCATCTGAATGACCCGACGTGTAGTCGGTGATGAGTGTGATAAACTGGCCAAAGACCAGATTGACGAGAGCCATGCCAACACCGGAACCAAGTGCGCAGGCAGTGGCAATGCCTTGCAAGGTATACTCCTTGGATGAGCCATAATGAAAGATTCTCTGCTTGGTGTTAGTCTATGAGCCTGCGATGGGAGGGGATGTTCCTACCAGATAGCCACCAAATGCATTCGTTTTTACCTCAGGTTCCTGCTCATCGGTCCTATCTTTCACGGATTCTTTCTCCATTGTAGATATTCATGCGAAACCCCTTAGGAGAGCATAGAGTCAACTTTGCTCTAATTTGATGGTGATCCATACACTGTGTTGGGAAGAAGATAAAGATAATCAGCATTCAATAATCGAGATATGTGGCTCTTTTAAACCTCCAACGTGATCTTTGAGGTTACCAAATTAACGTTCGCCCGGGGTCCGCGGGCTGCAATGGTGATGTTTGGCTGGTCTCGGCGAGGAGGCTGAGAATCCCTTCGGGATCCGCGGACCCCGATCCCTTGCAAACATATTTACTGTTATAGTAGCGAGGGAATGACAGGGATAATAGATACAAACTAGTATCCCTTAGTTGTAAATTGATAAAGCCATGAATTGTTACAATTATTACCTATATATGTACATAGGTACGGCCTGGTAGGAAAAATGCCAGTGCCAGGTAACCCATAAGACCTTGGGGGGTTCCTGAAACTGTGTCATGATGAGAAAGAAAAAAAAAATTAATATACAAATATATATAAAAAAATTAATAATTGATGGTTAAAAAAGCTACTTGATTCACTATATAAAAAGAGCCCTATAAATATTCCCTGGAATACCATGGATTTGACTATCCCAGATCAGAGCCGATTTGCAAGAACGCTCCGAGCACAGCTGGAGGACCCATTTTCTCCGCTCTCTTAGCCCATTCGGCAGGGGGGAGAACCTGGCGACTCCGTCTCCTTCTCAATATACATATTCCTTCAACTCCGAGAAAGGAATGTCAGAACCCCGCATATTTCAATTGCGATTTTGAAGCCGATGGGGCCAAGTGAAGTTCATTCATAATCCCGCCAACTGTTTCTAGCGCAACGATGTCCAAACTGCCGTGGAGCTGAGGTGAGATCGGCGCTGCCTGCAACATTCGGGAGAGGCGGCGAAGGTTCGGCATCAGCTCGAGAGTTTCTGTGGCATCCTTATAAGAGATGCTACTTAGCCGATAAATGGTAATGAAGAGAACCGATCATAAATCTTCTCAAGATATCACTCGCCCATTTTGAAGATGTGTACCCATCAAGTCCATCTGCAGGCGGCAGGTAAGACGACACAGACGATTTCGGCTGCCGTACAACCCCACCACGAGATGACGTACCGCGTGTCAAGTGGGCGAAGTGGGAGCCCAGGGCAAGAAGGGGGCGCAGCCAGGCAGAGCGGGCATTCTTAATCTTAATACTGCACGATTCTCGTTTCAGTCGTTAACAGGCTCTCACACATCCTTCTTCCACTCTTCAGATCATCAACAATCTTTTCATACGGAGGGGCACATGAAGGGACCAAAGGCGGCCATCATCAGGGAGACAGAAGGACAGGGTAATAGATTGGAATGCAGCATCAAGGGAAGCGGGATGCACCAAGTACGGGCCATTGTGCTGCCCGGCCTGGGCATTTGCTACATATCCACGAGCAGCTCCTAAACTGCGTCGCAGTGAGGAGAGAGCTCGGAAAGGTCCGGAGTATCCATATCCAATATCGGCCATGGTGGAATAGAAACGGTCCGAATCGAGAGGGTTGAGGTTAGGAACATCACCTGGCTTTGGCGGAAGGACTGCACCTTGACCCCCTCCCAGGGCCACAGCGACTCGGCCCTGAGCCAACAGCACCATGTCCTCGCGATTATCACCCCAGGCGGCGTGGTATTCCCATGAGGCGTCGATTTGGTGTTCATTTCGTTGAACATCGACCAAGGAGACCAGGGTCTCGACTTCGGTGCTATCAGTAGCAAAGGTCAGGGCTTGCCGAATTATGAAATCCTGTACTTCGATCAACCGGATGGGATTCCCCTCAGTAATGGTTCGAGCGGCCTCAATTGCAAGGACAATGTATCCAGCCGCAGGGAAGACAGATTGACCTTGAAGCTGATGTTCACTAATCCACGAAATGTCCAGAGCTCGCAGTATATTGCGCCATTGAATTTGGCGTGTGCTTCCATGGACACTCTGGCAGCCAAGTAGTTCGTGTTCAAGTCGCTTCCGTGTTCGGAGTGCCCTGGAAATCCGGGACTCGTGCCAGTAAGAGCGATCATGCATCCAAGGGTAACTTGGCAACCCTTTGACGAGCCGATGTGTAAATTTGCCTCGTAAGCGCTCTTCGTAAGATTGTAGCTCTATAGCATCAGGGACAGAGATCCACAATTGACCAAGAGCATCCGCCATGGCCTCGATGTCATTTTGCCCACGGTGCAGTGTCCCGGTGTAGGGAATCTGCAACCCAGACTCTACGAGAGTCTGAGATGCAGGTCCTTTTAGAGCAGGATGAGGTCCTACCTCCACTGCGATGTCGAATATTTCCTTGACTGAGATGGCGGATTCGATGGCTTGCGAAAATAGAACGGGTCGCACCATATTCTCAACCCAGTAACGGCCCCCCAGCTCAGCGCTAGGCTGCATTAATTGGCCAGAATAAACACTGGAATACCATGAGCAAGAATTATCGACTTTATCGTGAACAGTGATCTTGCAGCGTTCAATAGATTCAAAATACGCTGTCGAACAAGGCTCCATATGGTGCGAGTGATAGGCCTTGTCTACCACCAACCGCCGGACAAATTTTTGCTCGTCTTCTAGCACTACTTGCACCTGAGCCACTGCCTCTTCGTTGCCGGAGAGTGTCACACTAGAGGAAGAGTTGCAAGCAGCGACCTTGATCTGGCCTTGGAAGTCCGGGAGGTCACAGAGCTCATGAGCATCTTCCATCGAGGTACCAACCGCAAGCATGGCACCTTTTTCCCCGTTCGGGCCTTGAGCCTTGGACGTATGTAGTCCACGGAAATAGGCAATGCGAATGGCGTCTGTCGCTGAGATAAATCCTGCAGCGTAGGCTGCGGTGATCTCACCAGATGAGTGTCCGACAACGGCTGTGAACCGAATGCCAGCGCTGTAGAGGAGTTCCACCAAGAGTAACTGCACTGCTGTGCACAAGGGCTGTGAGATAAATGCTTCGCGGACTCGGCTAGTTTCGTCAGGGGCCAACATTTCTCCAACCAGCGACCAACTAGGCCGTTCAAATTCAGGAAGATCATTCAGACTTTGCTCGAGGGTGGAAATGAAATCTCTGCAGAAGCCTGACAGTTTAATAAGGTGTCTTCCCATCCCGGGCCATTGAGCGCCCTGGCCTGTGAATACTCCCAGAATACGCCGCCCATCAGAGGATAATGCGGCGGTGCGAACGCCGACCGTCGCTTCCAGGCTTGCGCGACTAGCCTTGATCTTTTCTTGGAGCTTCCTTTGCAGACTTTCAATATCTCCGGCTGAAATCGCAGCCTTGAAGGGAAGCTTGGTTCTGCGTGCGTGGAGAGACCAGGACAAGTCTTGCGGCTTGACGGTTGGAGTATCCTGAAGAAACGATGCGTACAAATCCAAAAGAGTGACGAGAGAGGCTTCCGAAGTTCCAGAAAAAAACAAATGGAATAGCAGCGGAGCCGGCATCAATTTTCTTGGATGAATGGGCAGGTACATAATTCTCGATGATTGCATGGGCATTGGTGCCGCCGAAACCGAAGCTGTTGACACTAGCCCGACGAGGCATATTCTTTGCCAGGGTAGGCCAAGGAGTTGTCTGAGTTGGAATACGCAGATTGCCATAGAACGGTGCCACAGTGGCACTAAGTTCATCAAAGAGCAAATTCGCAGGAACAGTGCCATGCTGGACTGCCAAGGACACCTTCAACAATCCAGCAAGTCCCGCTGTGCCTTCGGTGTGGCCTATTACTGTTTTGATGGATCCAACGAGAAGTTCTTGTTCGTGCTCTCCAGCTTGTGCGTTTGGGAAAAAAGCGGTACTGATCGCCCGGGCCTCAAGGGGATCACCGGCCGGAGTCCCAGTTCCGTGAGCTTCGAAGAATTGACAGCGGCCTGCGGGGTCCAACGGATCCAGGCCAGCCCTCTCATAGGTGTCACGGATCAGGTCGACCTGCGCCGTGGCACTGGGCAGAGTGATACCATTGGTCTGGCCGTCCTGGTTCACGCCAGTTTCGCGAATGATGCATTCGATCTCGTCGCCATCCTCCAATGCTGCGCTGAGCGTCTTCAATACGACAGATGCGATATCTTCTCCGCGGGCGTAGCCATTAGCTTTTGCATCCCACATCCGGGAGGTATGCCTGTCTGGAGCTTCCGCAGCAGAAGCTTCTCACGCGCAAAGCTGTGAATGCAGAATTTGTCATGGCTCACGAACTTCATGGAAAAGAAATTGCCCTGGGTCCTGAATATGGGAGGCCTGGCTCTCAGGCTGCTAAGGAACTTGGGGTTCAATTCTTTCGGGTTGCGGAGAAGCTACTGGAAGAAAACAAGATTAGAGCCCACCCTGTGCAAATTCTTCATAATGGATGGAAGGGGGTCTTGGATGGGTTCACTCTCTTAAAGAGTGGACAGGTGAATGCCCGGAAGTTGGTTGCACATCTCGGTCACTAGCTTAGGTGGGCTTGGATGTGAATTCATGTTCCAAGGTTGTGTTTGAATAGTTATTCTGCAGTTAGTACTATCAATTACAGACTTCGCTTCTGTTGACCCTCAAAATCCGAAATTCCCTGTTATAACCAGACCTTGATGCATTCCTCGGACACCTAGATATTCATACGAATAGAACGATCCTCGGTCAGGGATTTTACGTAACCATTATCTCAATAGACTAATTTACTTTACTGAGAATATAGCTGTGGTTGTCTAAAGATGATTTCTATACGCAGTAGTTCCCCAGTGTCCTCCCTTATTCTTTAATTTAGCTAGCTAATAATATCTCGCATTTGCCACCCCTGTTTTGGCTTGGCAATCGGGTCTCCGCAGCAACCATTGCCGCCCCTCTTCAAGCAATCAAGCAAAATCCCCGCATGGAAGAGGACTCCATAAGAAAGAAGGAAGAAGGCTACGCATGGAAGAGGGCTCCGTATGGAAGAAGACTACGTATGGAAGAAGACTACGCATGGAAGAGGGCTCCGTATGGAAGAAGGCTCCGTAAGGAAGAGGGCTCCGTAAGGAAGAAGACTAAAATCAGAGCAATAATTTGATCGACAAGTTATAGCACTACCTGCGCCGAATCTTCTTACCATGGCGAGCATTCGAATCTCCATCTACTCCATCCAAGTGTCCCACGCCAATCACGGAGCCCAGAACCTCACTCAGTAGGCTACTACGAGGCTCTTCAGGAAAGTAGTCTTTTCTCAGTGGTTCATCCGGTACTTCTCCACACTTCTCACAATCCTGAGAACTACCCTCATGAGCCTCGAGTTGGTGGTTGATCTCCACTGTGCTGGCTTTCCGCTCCCACTTAGCATGCGCTCTTTGGAATCGATCGTATAGGTTCACTTCGAAGGTACGGCCCTTGTAGTGGAACCAATCTTCAATGGCGTTGTGAAAGCGTGATATTTGCCAGCTGGCTGAGGTCAGCTGGGTGACCCCGCCTTCCATCTGCAAAACCCCCCGCTCTATCAAGGCACTCAGGTCGGGAAATATTTGCTCCATGCATGACACATGATAGTACTTGTTCGGTTCTACAGCTCGTGAGATTCAAGATAGGTTTTAACGGGACTGTGAGGACTTACCATAGTATCGACCGGAAAGGTCCTTAACATTGAAACGAAATGCAGACCTGATATTAGGTTCTCCAATTAACTTCCTAGGAACGCAGTCCCAGAAGCGACAGTGGCTTCTGCTGCTAGGATTGTCTTGTAAGATAATTACTCGTTTCTGATCGGTGAGCTCATCTTCAATGCACTTTCTTTCAAACGCGACTCGCTTGACTGGGTCCTGTGTGATCCTCTCCCACTCACTGTCGTCTTCATCCGAGGGATCATCAAGGTAATTTTCCTCGGGAGAGAGGGTGGCCGGCCTCTTATGAGAAGTCATGCTTTTTACGACAGACTTGACCTCAGGGGTATATGTGGTGGGATATAGTAATAAATAGGAGGAGTTGTCCTTATTAAGAAGGCGGATTGTTGCTGGAAGAGGGGAGAGAAACACGCTTATAAATGGTGCAATAGTCAAACCGTCAAGCCTCAGCTACGCGCCGTCTTAGCGCCCACGTATTGGTAACACTGACGCGGTGACGGCCATATCGGGCTTATGTATAGCAGGGCTGAAAAGATTGGCTAACTGAGATTCCCCACCTAAAGCGCAGGTCCGTGCATTTCATAATACTCTCGTAGCCCCCAGGTCTCTGACAAGAAATTATTTCAACCTGCTCGCAAGGACCACCTCCGCTTTATTCCGAGTCCCCGGGCGAGACGGGAGAGCCTGAACTTACTATCATCCTCTCCTGTGGTTCACTAGTACTGTACAGTACTCTTCGAAATCAGCTATACCTCAAAACTCCTTCTTCTTGACAGACCACTTAGAATGGTTTTGAAGATCTGAACATCGCCAGCTAGCTTCCCTCTCCCGTCAGCCACATTTTGCCTCTTTACCCTCTGCTTCCCACATGCAGCGAACCCTCGTCTTCGCTCACCAGTCATAATTCAAAAGGCTGTGCTTACCTTATAGAGGGACTGAATGTGGTAGGGAAAGATGTGTTGTCTATCTCCATGGGGTTTGCTACAGTCATTAGCGAAATCTGCTTCCACCTTAAAACTAGCCAAAGACAGAAAAGACCGCTTACTTAACCACACGATGGGATGGGAAGGGACTTCGACTGAAAAGAACAATCAAATATGTGCTGTGAATTCCATTTTATTTCGGATCATATAAAATTGACTGGCTCATACACGGGGAGACATAAGGGTATACGAGAGTATGTTCCGTTTCTAGCAATCGATCTCAACAGCAAGAATCACAGCACCGCTATCTGGCCGAGCGATCGAGGGATCTGTGGGAGTACCAGATCCAGTAATTATAATTGAACTTACAGTAATTGGACTATGTATTATATGAACCTCATGATCTCCTAAGTCTTTTGGAAGGGAAGTGACAGGGTGTAGAATAATCTGCTCCCTATTCTAGCAGCATCTGCACGATCTTGTCGTGTCCTCCACCCTAGGCGTTGACATCGGCTCCCTGGTCTATCAGTATCTGCACGATCCTTTCGTGTCCTCCCAAACAAGCAGCCTGGAGCGCATTTCCGTAGTCTCCACCCTGGGCGTTAACATCGGCTCCCCACTCTGACAGTATCTGCACGATCTTGTCGTGTCCTCCAGAACAAGCAGCCTGGAGCGAATTTCCGTACTTTTCACCATGGGCGTTGACATCGACTCCGTGCTCTAGGAGAATCTGCATGATCTTGTCGTGTCCTCCGTAACAAGCTGCGTGAAGCGCGTTACTATAATTTGAACCAAAGGCTCTTATAGAAAATTCACCCTTGGCGTTGACATCGGCTCCGTGCTCTAGTAGTATCTGCACAATCTTTTCGTATCCTACAGAACAAGCAACCTGCAGCGCGTTTCCGTGGCGTCCACCCTGGGCGTTGACATTGGCTCTATGCTCTAGTAGTATCTGCACGATCTCGACATGTCCACCGGAACAAGCAGCCTAGAGCGCATTTCCGTAGTCTCCACCCTAGACGTTAACATCGGCTCCCCACTCTAACAGTATCTGCACGATCTTGTCGTGTCCTTTAGAACAAGCAACCTATAGCGCGTTTCCGTGGCGTCCACCCTAGGCGTTGATATAAGCTCTATACTCTAGCAGCATCTGCACGATCTTTTCGTATCCTATAGAACAAGCAGCCTAGAGCGCATTTCCGCGGTCTCCACCCTAGGCGTTGGCATTGGCTCCGTGCTCTAGCAGTATCTACACGATCTTATCATGCCCATTCAACGAGGCCCATATCACCGGGTATACTCCTATAACGTCCGCCGTATTAACACCCTATTTCTTAACAGCAAGTAGAAAGTTAACTTCCTACTCATAGCCATTAAACGCCGCCAGATAAAGTGAATTCATTGACTATACGCGGCTGTATGGCATTATATGCCAAAAAATAGGAAACCACAGCGAAAACCGTTTTTTGCTCATATCATATACTTGATATAGTTGATCGGTCACTTCTTGGTCTAACGTCAAAGCCATCTTTCGTACGTGATCCGGCCAATATACTACTGAATATCTTAAGAGGTTTCGGATATTAGAGCAGATTTGCCTTCGCCGTCTTCCAAATCCTCCATCAAAAGGTATCGCAAACAGATACGAGCCATCTATTCTTCCGCATCACTCAGGCTGCTCTAGTATGCGGAATTGACATTATTAAAACTTTCCTTTTCAATAAGAAACTCTCTAGCTATCTGATAGATGAGATAGATTTTGGAGTTGTTTGTAAAAACAAACAAACCGTATAGCCGCCGTAGCTTCCTATCCAGGCTCCCCGTTTCTATTCCAGCCTCGGCTATAGTTCGGCATTTTAGACGCATGGCTATACCCAACGCCATAGCCATTTCGGATATCGCTAAAAGGCGTCGTGCTACAACAATTATTTGTAAAATCTTTCGGACTATACTCATTTACTTAGTTAGAACTCGGCTGAGAATCTTCTTATAGGCAGCATACACAGAAGAGGGAACGAGTCGGATTGGTTCCTCGGTAGGCCAAAAACTATTTACAAAGGTCGTTTCTATATCATCTATAGCTAAGTGTAGCCAAAGATACGTGCGGTATTCCATTTAAAGAAGCTATTTCTCGAGTCGATACTATTCATCATATAACAATTTTGCTATCTCGGCTAGCTCTTTTACTTTGATCTTCACGACTAGATCTATCTCCCGGTGGATTTAGTCATTATCCTCCTCCCCCTTTAGATATAGATATAGGAAGGAGTCGGTGATCACTCGGAAGTGATTCTAGATATAGCTATAGGGGCGACTAGTCACTAGAAATTTCAAACTAGTACCCTCTATTAGGCTGCGCCAAAACCCACGAAACCCAAAACCCAACCCAACCCAACCCACTATTGGGTTGGGTTTTGGGTTTGGATCTCGACCCATTAGTGGGTTTTGGTTTTAGACCCCAAACCCAACCCAATCTATGGGCCCCCATTAAACCCATTAAAACCCATTAAATCGTAAAAACGTGACTTCCACATGACTACATAATTTATGCAGTTCTAGGTGGTTTTTTTAAATATTCCTCCCAAATTGTTGCATCCAGGGCTCGCTAACAGGCTGGTGTCTCTTTGCGCACGTAGCCATATATGGAAGCGCTATCAAGAACCGGGAGATCTTTCGAAAGAGCGATTTCCAGGAGACTGGTGAAAATGAACCCGGTATTACTGCTGAGAAAGACCCGGAAGTTCATCGACAGATCGCCAAGAAGCTTGTTCCTGCATTTAGCACCAAAGCCCTGAGAAAACAAGAAGATGTGATTCATCAACATGTCGATGACTTTGTCGTTCAGCTTCGCAAACACGGAATGACTGATGAAATTGAGATGAAGCAGGTATGATTCCTACTTAGGTAGGTTCCTGCAATACTGGACAAGGACTGACATTCCCTAGTGGATCGACTGGCTCCTCTTTGATATCGCGGGCGATATGGCGTACGGTCGAAAGTTTGAGCAGGTCAAAAACCGTATGCGAAAAGGGAACCTCAAGAATTATGCGAGCATACAGTCTCTTATTAACACGTTCACTTAGTCAAATCATCCACTTTCCTATCCACGTTTGGGAAGGTCGGACTTTGGGGCACCCCCAACCAAGTCACTCGACGGTTTCGCATGCTTCGACCCTTCATTTGGATGCTGATTCCTCCGTCTGTGGTGCTCACTGTACCCACACTACTCCGTCTGAACAGACAAGAGATTCGTCGTCGGATGTCGCAGCGAGACGAAATAAAACATCCCGATTACGTCGAGCAGCTGCTTCCCAAGGATGGCAAGCCAGATCCCACCGAGGACTGGATCCTCGCCCAGGCCAATGTATTTATCGTGGCTGGATTTGACCCCATGACGAACTTAATCTCATCTGCACTGTACTATCTCTTGGCAAATACAGATAAATATTGCCATGCTATGAAAGAGATCAGAGACGAATTTGCCGAGTATAATGATATCACTGGTGAGCGCCTTCAGACAATGAAGTATCTTCAAGCAGTCATCGACGAGTCGTTGCGCCTTCACACCAACGCAGCATTTGGACTCCCCCGTCTGAGTCCCGGATACGAAGTTGATGGCAACTACATCCCTCCTGGGGTATGTATTTCCAATTATTGCTGCTTTCTTGGCTTGGATACCGGATCTGACAAGAAAACAGGTGATAGTCCAAACATGTTTCTTTGCGACCACGCATTCCGAACGTTACTTCAATGATGCCCGCTCCTTCTGCCCCGAGCGATGGCTGCCATCTTGTCATCCGCTCTACAATCCGAGATATGAGTCCGATGACCGACAGGCATTTACTCCCTTCTCACAGGGACCTCGGGGATGCCCCGGATTGAACGCTGGGTACCTCCAGGGCCGAATTATCTTAGCTAAGCTGTTGTGGTCCTTCGACATGGAACTGGCCAATAAAGATGCGATTGATTGGGAGAAGGATATCAAGATGTTTGCGATCTGGATTCGGCCAGATCTTTTTGTCCGGGTCCGTCCTGCGAATGGGAAGGCGTAGATCATTGCCAAATACACGAGGCTGGAGATGGATAACAACTAGGTCTTTTGATCTGAAGTAATGCAACACGTCAAGAAAATAAACCAATCATGGGTGCTATATCTTTTCGTATTTGGTACAAGCTACCCGGTTCGACGCGTGTCGGATAGTTTGTTAAACCGACGGCGACTTCAATGCCACTTTTGACATCGGACACGGTGGACTAATAGAAACGAAGGAAGCCTGGATTGCTCCGGAGCAAAATACAATGGGCCGAACGAATGACTCAAGTTATTCCGGTGATACTTGGCACTGTAGATATTCCACTCCGATCTCCAGGTGTCTATGCCAATAAACCAACGTACTATACAGCACCGCCGTAACTAATGTACGGAGTAATCGCCCCCAGATTCCATCCCGTCATTTCCATGCCCGAAATGGACTATAACACTCGTATTGCAAAAAATTTATACATCGCAAGGTCTGTTACATTACGTGACGTGTTGCATGACCTATGTATGTAGGATGTACGTAGGTAGACTACGCGGCTGGCATCGGAGCACTTTTTATTATCGGAAGAGTGTCCAGGCGGGTATAAAATCAGTTGATACCCAAAATTTTTGAATTTCATTTCAAACGTGACGCTGCTCTAAATATCACAAAATATCAAATATTGTTCATGCAACGTTTCATCCATAACGGTCATTCGAAACTCGTGGCCCAGTCAAAGCCAACGCGGTGAAATATAATCAACGAGACAATGCAATAGCTGTGCGGATCTATAAGAAAGGGTTCTGTTCCAACATCTGCTGGATCTTTTTCATATTCTCTCTCAGGGACGAAATATGCCCAACATCCATCCTATCACTCTCCTTGTCATCCTTTTGATTCATGACCATCCGCAACAGCGCAGTAAGCTCCGAGCTACTGAGAAGGCCATCGTTGGACCCCCTTGCTGGGTCAAGACGGAACTCCGCGGATGTTCCCAGCAAGTGCTCGACGTGAGCCAGAAGATGCATGATCACCTGGACGAGAATCTTGATCTGCAGATTCCCGTACTGCACGGGAAATCCTCCAACCTCAAGGCCCGGTAAGGCTTGGAGTGATGAGATCGACTGGTGCGACATTTCAGACAGAGACTCGTAAACATGCGAGAAGAGGATGTTATAGATCCGGATAATGTGAATGTAGCAGGTCAAGATCACCAGAGCGGCCGAGATATCCGGTTTGAAATCATCGCAGGGCAGGGGGGTCATTGATTCTGGAGTGTACATTTGGGCAAAGGGCCAAGAGCTGATCTGAAGCGGCTGCACGGCGTTGTTGAGGTGCGCTCCCACGCCAGAGCAGTACATGCCAGCCGATGACGACAGCCTGTTGGGATCCGAGTTTGGTGACTGAAACCCAGACCCCGGCTGGATAAAAATAATAAGTAGATTTATATAAAGAGATTAAAATTAAAGCGATTCCGGGCTTATAACTAATAGAAAGTAAGGTATAACGAACGTACTAGTAAAATTCACGATAGTAAAATTCTCTATCTAATTAAAAATAGTAATAGTCTAGTTTTGATAATCTAGTCAGATATAATTAATAAGCAAAACGTATAGTGAAAATGTTATATGATTTAATAGTAAAAAGACGGTAATCCTAAAATAATATCTGGTTTCTTGACACTATGGTCTATATATATAAAATTATAGAGTTCTTTTTGGCTGGTAGTATATTATATAATTAGGAGGTGTGGGGTTAGGTGTTGTTAAAATTAAAAGACCTGTCACTATATATATTGTATAGTTAAATTAATCGCTAATTAATGAACCAGTAAGCGATCTGACTATCGGAAGACGCATTCTATCATAAAACCTCCAAAATATGATAGTCATGGAATGACCTTTGGCCGACTAGATTTTTTGACAACCCCATCTTACGGCTGAAGCCCATGTAAGCCTAGATCAGCCTGACAACGCTGACCCGCTCACCAACTAACCAGCTCAGCAGGTCTCCGACCAACTCAAAATCCGGCCATATTATCAGATCTGATTATTACCATGATAGATCCGGCCATCTAGTAAAAGGAGTGAGTTCGATCTGACCACAACCCTTTGCTACCAGAAATCATCTCGCTTGGCGATATGTCCGACCAAGGCGGGGTTTTTGGCGCCTTTGGTGCGGTGCTTGGTTATATCGGAGCAGAGGCAGCCACCGACATCTGGTTCTCGTCCTTATTATGGCCCCAGCGATCATTCTCCCACCTCACACTTCGCTCCATCCCAACCCTGGCTCTGCTGATGCCCATGGGGGGTCCTTTGCACAAAGCCGCTCTAAGCACGTTCGATATCGCCAACGCCCAAGGTCTCTTTAAGGGCGCCCGCGAAGGCCACATGTTAGGCACTTCGTTCTTTAAGCAAACGGACTGGACCTACACCATTCCCGGTACTGCTAGTTCCGAGCCCCGCGCAGCCCGTAACTGCATGTGGGCGCGAGCTCTTCATTACATGCCTCTACCCACCGAAAATCTTGGATCACTGGCAGGACTATCCCCTCCAGTCACAGGCTCTGCCATCGAGAAGGGCATCCTCCCGCCCGCCGACAATGGCCGCACCCCCTTACGAGCGAAAGTCGCCGTCTACCACCTCATCTTCACTCCAGCAACGGCAGAAGATAAAGCCTCGCAGATGGCGTTTGTGCGCGAGAACTGCGGCCGACCAGGCTCGCACGTTTACCTCAGCATCTTCATCGCCGAACTCTCCGGCGTCGTTATCTTTGCCGTCATCTACGCCATCGGCCGATCACTCTGGTGTCTCATCTGGCTAGCCCCACTGCTCCTCCGCCTCCTGAGCGCCTTCTTCGCCCTCAACCGCGAGCCCCTCACCCCTATCTCCTCCTCCATCTCATCGCCATCAACCACGCCGACCACCGAAGCCGAATCACCTCGTGATTTCGTCCTGCACTTCCCCCAATCCCAAGGCGGCGACCTCATGCTGTTCACAGGTCTCTCAGCCCTCGTGCAGCAGTTCTTCCGACACTACGGCCACCCAGTCCGGAACCGAACCCGGGAGATTCTCCAGCTGTGCATTATAGCGCTTTTCGCCGCTCTATTTCCGCTAGGATTGCTGGCCTCGACTCTCTGGATGCCGCCGCTGGTTCAGTACGCGTGGACCTGCTACCAGCTATACATTGTCATGACGATGCATATCGTCCGCTACACGTCATTTGGACGGGACACAAGCACGGAATCTAAGATCGCTGATCATCTGGCGGATCAGCCGGCGATTCTTTTTGGGGAGACCAGGCACGGGGCTGAGACGGTGAAAGTCAGTCTTATTGCGACGTATCATGCGCGGCATCAGGAGGCGAGGGATTGTTTGGAGCGGTTGGTGAGACGGTAGTCTTGGGTTTGGCTGCAGTGATGTCTTGAGTGCCACTGAGAATCTGCATCAATAAATCTGACCCCGTACTAGCAGAAGCACAGCCAATAGCAGAACTAGCGCGTTCGCTTAGTTTTTTTTAATATATAACCCCGCTTCTGACCTCGTCACTCGTCTCTACAAATAAACACTACTACCAGCGTCTTGCGATTATTTACACTTATATTAGACAGAAACGCCAGCATAACAGCATGAGCCCCGATGACTGGGTGCCCGTGGGCAGCACCGAGAGGGATAAGGGATACCCCCTCGCCACGTTGATGCAGGTGGTTTACGGCGAGGACATGGGCATGGGAGACGGGTACAGCAGGTGTTTCTCGATCATGTATCGACTGGCTCTGGAGCAGGGCGCAGTCGACAGTGTAAAAAGCCCTGATGGCACGGTCATCACAAGGTTTGATGATGATCGTGCTGAAAGCCTGCGACAACTTCTTACCCCGGGGCAGGAAAGATCGTTTTACATTCTCTGGAAATGGTGGGCAGCGTGTTCCCGAGTATGTATTGTGGACGAAGCAGAAGAAGAATATGATGATAATTACGACGACCTCTTTGGCGACGACGAGTCTCACTTCTACCCACAAAACCACGTAGAGCACGAGACGATCCACCAGGCCGGTGGGATCCGGTACAAACTCTGCTTCAACTGCGTCTACAACAAGTGCATGGCAACGCTGTTCAACGCTGAATTCGAGAACTTCGTAATACACCGAAGCGGCGACGAGCTGGTAAATCTCCGGCGGGACTTGGCGCAGGAAGCTGCTTGTCTAACCATTGCGATTGAAGCTTGCTCCCCGCGGAGCCACACCCAACAGCCAGCTCAAGTACCATACTCCCCAGATGGCGAGAGTTATCTCGCTCACCGGTCAGAGAGTTCCCCAGTCTGGCGCGCAGGGAGACGGGTCCTGGGGAGTAACGACCTACCCGGGCTGGATCCTCGCTGTAGCGCCGGCTCCAGTATCGACTCCTGCCCCTGGCTGGGAGACATTCGCGGGTTCCCGCTTTACTTGTGGGATGTGAAAGAGCGGAGGACCGTGGAAGTCTTTTCGCTGTGGGACGAGTACGATTTCGACATCCCGTACACAGCCATCAGTCACACCTGGGGCCGGTGGCGGCAGCGCGGTCAGCCTGGGGTTAACATGAAACCGCGCGTGCCGTGGCTGATCCCGCGGAACTCACTGTTCGATGTCGAGCGACTACCAGATATCCTGGCGCAGATTCCCACAGATACACCCTATATCTGGTTTGATCTGGTTTGCATTCCGCAGGAGGGCTGCGGAGAGGAGCTTGACGAGCAGCTGCGGCAGGCCATGCGGACGGAGGTTGCGAGCCAGGCATCCATCTTCAAGGGCGCTAAACACGCCATCGCTTGGTGGAATACCGACTCCGCCCCAGAGTCCTGGGACGGCATGCGCAGCGCCATCCAGTGGATGTCCTCTATATATCTGGACCTCCAGTTCTCGGATGGGGATGAGTCTTCCATACGTATCCCGCCGTGGAAAGCGCAGGACCGGCTCCAGGCCACGGGGCTGTTCTCACCGGACATGGCCACCCTGCCCTGGTTCAGCTCCCTGTGGACGCTGCAGGAAGTGTGCCTGCGCCCTGACATCTGGATCTGCAACAAGAACTTCGACCTCCTCACGGTAGGCGACAACGGGGCCCTCGTCGCCTTCAACACACTCGTCTCCCTCACCGAACGAGTAAAAGAGGCACTCAAGAGTGAACTTAACGATCTAGCTACCCCAGCAGACCACCTTCTCGAGCGCTGGAAGCCCCTCGTCCACCCAGGTTTCCACGAAGTACTTGACCTCCTCCATCGCACGGGAATGGACAACCTCCACGAGCTCAAGCGCGAGCAGATCCTCTTCCTAGCGACCAGCCGATACTGCAGCCACAGCCGTGCGCAGGCGATCATGTCCGTCCTCGGCATAACAGAATGGTACAACTCCGCCACTGCCATGCCGGAGCAGCGCCAGCCCAACAAACCCGGCTTCGTCTTCGACCAGTACCCGCTCGCCTTCGTGCAGGAGGTTGCGCGCAATCTGGGCTCTAGCTTCTTCATCACCACCGTTCTGGCAGATTACCTGCCCGTCGACGATGTGAAAACTCAAGACGCAGTCCGGGGCACTATGCTCCCCTTCCGGGCCCAGATCTCCGAGCCGCGACGCCTGCATGTACCGCGCTTTGGGACAGCGGACCATCCGTCCGTACCGACGTGGGAGGTCCGCGGCGACGGGACGGTGTTCCTACCGGAGGTGGAGATCCTCTTCTCATCCGATAGCGACTATGGCGATATCAAGTATATGAAATGTTTTGTCGATTTTAGTATGCCGGTGCCTGAACATATTGTTGAACGGGAGCATCTCCAACCCCAAGGGAGCATGTATCATGGGGATCTCCGGTACTGGATTAAACAGCTCATCCCGGAGATCTACGGAGTGCGTGGGACGTATTATGCTATTCATCTCCGGTACCGACCCGGACAATGGGATGGTTTGTTGTTGAAGGCCGCCGGTAGTGGGGACTCTTCGCAGCCGGAGAAGATGATCAAAATCGGGCATCTCCATGTGCTGACCTTGGTGGGAGATGGGGAATATCTGCCCAGGCGTAAATCAGTGGACGTTAACTGGATTGTCTTGTAGATTCGGATCTTTGTTATTATGTATACGCTCTAAAACGGCTATACGGTATGGTGATACGCAAACTGTCTCTGGCACGGTCGAGAAAGAGGGAGGTCATCTGTCACGAAATATTAACAGGCCCCAAAGATCCAAAATAGTATATTAATAACCAACAGTGCCCAATTTATTAAAATTTTAAAATGGTAGTCTCCAGAATTCTTACCCATATCACCGAATTCCTACATACCCATATCACCTATATCATCCATACTCAAAACGCTAAACACAGTGCTGTTTCAAGGCAAAGGGCACTTTGAGAATTGACCGTGTTTAGTATGTGGCTTAAGTACGGCTGAGCGGACGGGAAACCCTGTTTTTCCGCACCCTATGGTCGTATGTACTAGATTTTTCGTAGAAAAGAAGAATATCGCAGGCAAATGAAGTAATTAGTATCATTTGGCCAGGTTGGCATCAGCCCTGAATGGCTACACCCAGACCAAAGGATCGTTTAGCGACAGACCTGCTAATTTATTCGTGCGTTAAAAACCTGCAAGTGGATAATGCTAGTATGGAAGATTATCAAGGAGAGCGCCCTCCCTCTCGACAAGAAAAAAAGAATCGTCGGCGTTTGACATATGATGATTGCCTAGAAGGCGCCGATTAAAGTTGGGAACTCTTGGAGGTTTTGCTCCCAGCCCTGAGAGCCAGCTAACATACCAACGATATATGCAAACAATGCAAACAATCTCATCTAAGCATGTTGTCTTGTGGCATGCGATCACTAGATGGTAACACCCAGTCCACTTATGAAGATCGATACGTGATGGTGAACTGTATGGAGGTTTAAAAAAAAGGTCTATGGATCCCCGTGGACGGACTGCCGAGTGGGAGAAGGAAAGAGAGCGGGAGATATACATAGCTCTCCATGGCCGTAGCAAGCAGGTGCTATCCAAGACCATATACAATTTCCAATTCTTACCTACTGAAACATATCGAGAACGGTAGTATTCGTTCCAAAGCGTCAATTCGATATCAAAATTGATGTTGGTAAGTGAATATGGGATATGGAGCAACCAAGTCGCCAACAGAACTGCGGAGGTGGCTTACTTATATATAAATAAAGGAGTCGATTGGATGATCGTTGCACAAGGCAAGGACTATAAGCATAACTAGCTACAACCCAATATGCATCGCTTTTAATTATTGTTTAAAAGATTACTTTCGGTCTACCACCATGCGACAACTCATCCCACTCGCCTAGTCAGAGACACCTCTTGTAGAAAGTAGGGTATGTGGATAATGTTGATTCACTTTGCATTCCTTTCGTTATATGGTATTGCCATCTTTGGAATAGCTCCAAGCCCTGTCAAACTCTTTCCAACCCTCAGGCGGCGCGTCCCATATGGCCAACTCGCGAACCACTGTCTTATAGCATCTATCACTGGGCATATTTCCCTGGCAGACATTTCCTCCAACAGCGATGTTGATGAGGATTCTGAACTCACTCATCTTCCTCGTGCCAGGCGGCTTCTCGGCCCTCAAGATGGGTCTGCCATCAATCAACCAAATCAAGCGCCCCCTGCCCGTTGTTTCGTCCTCATCCCAGATGAAATCGTACCTCACCCCCGCCGGCGAGCTAATGTTCGGGATTGGGGTTTCGAGAACGCGATGCTTGTTCCAGTGCTCGCCGTTGAAGTGACCCTAATGCAGACAAGTGTGGTTGACAGCATCGCCGTTCCACGCTTCCATTATGTCGACTTCGCCATCCTCGGGCCACTTGAAGGGGTCTTTAGGCAGCAGCCAAAAGGCAGGCCAGATACCTCGGGCCACCGGCGCTGTAATTCTGGCCGACAGACAGCCCCGTGGTCGACCGAGGGTCTGGTGACTCGAAAGTCTGGCGCTGGTAAACTTCTAGGTAGGGTCGGGGTGCCCATGGTTGATCAGAGCGCGTACAATCACCGCATCGCCCTGGGGTGAATGGAATGAGTTTTGCGGGCTGTCGATATAATTCTGCGACTCATTGTTACCCCATCCATGTTGACCCTGTTCGTGGTAAAAATTGGCGGATACCGGTGCTTGAGGATGTAGATTGGGCTGCCAGTAGATCTGGGGTTACGTGTGCTGTTCCTGATAAGCTGGTGGTTTGCTAGAGGTTGGAATAGGCGGTGAAGGCTTGTTGTATGAGGGTATCTGGGGGGCGTGATGGCTTATTTCCTCCCAAGCCTTGTCTGCCTTATCGATAATGCCCTGAAGGGCCTGTTTAAATGGCATGTTGAGTACGACCTATGGATGTTAGGCATAAGTAGCGAAGACGCGGAAAAAAAGAAAGCAAAGCTGACGTCATATTATAGATATCCCGACAGGATCGACCCCGGAAGTTCTTAGACTCCTTACATCCCCTTTCACGCCCTTTCGCCATACTTCGGGAAATCTTGCTCTCTTCCCCAGACTGAACAGATCTAATCAGCGGCCACATTATGCCTTACTCAGACCCTATAAAATACAGGCCCACTTCTATCTATCAAATGACTACTTGCCATGCAGGTAGTGCCTCGGGCGCCGAGAGTATGCAAACCCTACAAACCTCGGGAGCGCAACAAAACTTTTTGGCATCGCAAAATTTAAAGCCCTTTTAACCCCAAAATACTTGACCTGTCTAGTGTGTTAAAACCTAACGTTAGTTACATCATTACACATTTTTTCTTTCGACATAATCAATACCATTACCAACACGCACTTCTCTGCTCGCATTATCTCCAATTATGGCAGAAGCATGCCACCACCAGCCCGTTGCAATAGAGCTCTCCAAAGCAGAGCGCTTCAAAGCTACGCACCTCGCCGCGCGCCATGGCAACTACCACCAATATTACTCTAAGTTCCGGGCACCCACCGTTCCGGACGTGCGCCTTTCAATTCTCCCATCAGATATCCTCCGCAACGCGCGAGTCATAGATCTAGGCTGCAACGCGGGCAAATTGACCCATAAGGCGATAGCACACTACGGCGCGGCCTCCTCAGTGGGCGTTGATATCGACCCGTGGCTGGTTGAGCAGGCGAAGGCGGCGTATCCGAACGGGCCATACACATTTAAGCACTTTAACTTTGTGGATGCGTCCGCGTACACGGTACCGCGCTGGGCAAGTTCGACGTTGTCCTACTACTCTCTATGACCAAGTGGGTATATCTCAACAACGGGGACTCCGGGATGTTGACGCTATTTGCGTATATACGCAGCATACTAAATAACGGGGGCTATCTTGTCGTGGAGCCGCAGCCTATAAGCAATTACGCGAGAGCTTTAAAGAAGAATAAAGAGTTGAGAGAGATATATAAAATGATTCAGATCAGGCCACCGTTTAAGGACGAGTTGAAAGCATAGGGATTTGAAAGGATACTAAAATTTGAGAGGGACGAAGAGGGGTTTACCAGGCCCGTACATGTTTAGAAAAAAATATCATAATACGATCAAGAGAGATGACTAAATGAGCCCGTTGAATTGACCTCGGGAAGACGTAGACATTTTAGTAGGTAGAAATGTGACAGACGATCCATATTTAATATGGTAGGTATTTACTAGAGAAAGTGATTAGGATTTGTTAAGAGATATCTTAGTGATTATCCATCGTCCCTTTGCCAAGAGGGTTGGTTCATTTATGTCGCGACTTAGGACTCTTACCCTAATTCTCTCTCTGTCTGACTATAGCGCACTCATCCTTCCTATTGCTCTAAATCATATATTCTATAATCCTCGTCCATTCATAGCCTTAACAAATATGATAATAGGGAGTATAAATCAGGGCTTCTCGTCTACTTAGCCGTACTTAAGCCAAGTATTATATATAGCTAATACTTAATACGCCCTTAGTATCTAAGCGGCACTCTAGCGCGAGCGCGGGTGGTATAGGTAAGAAGTCTAGAGACTAGGGTAAGAAAGGTGAGAAATTCTCACCTAGGGGTGATAGGGGCTAACTCACTTAGCCCGTTATAAATAAAATATATAAATTCGAGCTCTAGACCCTGTAGACTTGATCCTCTAGCGCAAATACGTCCACGGCTCTAAAGTTAACTGAGATTTCAGTTTGTTAAATGGTGTCCTCGCCTCTGAAGCCACCGCTATATGTTCACAATTAGATAGAAATAAATGTGGCCGTTCTTCCGAACAAACCCAATATAGAGGATAAAAAATTTAAGATATCCGGCAATAAAGGGCATACGTAGTATCAACGGGATTATTTCAAATCTACTTTCTATCCGCTTTTAGTCTGCTTTATATGTGTAGGTTGATATTGAACCTAAGTAGAGCTATCTGGAGATATTTATTGCTATATAAGCCAATATTGAACTGTTTATCAGGGGGCGATTGTTGACTCCTTGCACACCATAAAAGAAATTTAGTAGCAGCGTTTCTATAGGAAGTTAGAAGTATCCACTTCATAGCAATAGTATTTGAGGAGAATAGAACATACACAGCAGGGCCGGACATTCCCGGAAGAAGCATATTCTTGGCAGAATCTAAGTACGGTACTAAATAATGGTACGTACCAAAATAGCTATTCGTAATAGGGCTTATAGTTTCTGGAATGTTGGCTGTTTGTAGAAGCCGCATCTGGAAACGGGCGTGGGTACTTAGTCTCTATCACCTAGGGGAAATAAATAGCGACATGGTTTGTAATTGAGCGTCTGCCTAATCTCTCCAGTGTAGATAAACTATAGAAGGCATAGCGTCATGCAAAATAGAGTTCGAGAAAGAATTAAAGAGAGTAAATTCAAGCGCGTCTATATCTATCTGATTTGATTTAACGGATTTCCGCCTGCCCTCTCCCACTCCGAGATTAAAGAGTATACGGGCGTCGCAGATCATGCTAGGTCTTACGACAGAAGTGAAGCCCCACGGTCGGATTTCGCCGCCGACAGCCGAGAGGCTACACGTGGTGCTTTCATCTTGAAACAAAACAGGCGCAAAAGCACAAGGCTGCTCGCTCTTGGCCGCAAAGCTAGATCGCGGTCCATAATGCCGATGCTGCTGTTAGGTCGAATCAGGAAAGTAGGGGCGCAAGCCAGGGCAGTTTCTTGGCTGAGCCGCCCGGTACCCACATCTGCACTGCATCACCAACACCGATTTCCACTCCTGACTGGAGTACTATTTCTCCTAGTAAGTCAGTCGTTCAACGCTGATTTCGTCATTTTCGGATCTTGAGCTGCACTGTTCATCACCAACTCTGATTCCCATTTCCAAGTGGCGCACTATTTCTCCCAGCAAGTCAATCGTTCAACGTTTGTCTCGCTATTTTTGGATCTTGAGCTGCACTGTTCATCACCAACACCGATTTCCACTCCTGATTGGCGCACTATTTCTCTAAGTGAATTAGCCGTTCAACGCTGATTTCGTCATTTTCGGATCTTGAGCTGCACTGCTCATCACCATCTCAGGATGGCCCCGAGCGTCAACAAAAAGCGGGGTTCTGATTGGCTCTTTAAACAGGCTACCTGCTGCATGTAATACGGAAGACCATCTAGGCACCCCAGTGTTCTTCTTCTTTCTTCTCATCTTGTCCACCGACTAAATCGAATGTTTTGGACATGTAGGTGTCGTCAGGTGGGGAAAGGTATGTTAGAGGTGCGGCTGGCCTCGATCGACTAAATTATCCACTCCTTTCTCTGCTATTTGAAATCGAAGCACGGTATTTACAAAATGGATGGCGCACCTGAAAATTAGCACTGTTTGCGTCGCCCCTTGAAAAGAACCTACTGTAGATCAAGTCGACGCAATACAATGCACGAATTAGAGACTAAGCGATATTGGGCAGAGTGAAAGGAGGGGAAACTGACATACGTGTGGTTGACTGCACCTGGGGCCGACTAGCCCTCGAGGGTCTTTTCGCGCGACTTTCTATTTTGGCATGTCATAGACACTGTGGCAACACGAGAGTACAACCCTAGGTACATATAAGCCAGAAGGGTAAGATGTTAGACTATTTTAAAAGGATCAACTTAAAAGGCCGAATGCTGGAAGGAAAATACAATGGATTATTATATTACTGCTATTCATATAGAAGTTCAAACCCACCGATGGTAAACATACCTAAAGGCCATTAAAGAGGTTAACGGTCCCGGGCCAATAGCCGATTGACTTTCGGAACTTTCCGAACCTTAAGATCGGCCATTTCCAATATCGGATTGATCTTACCTGATTTTTACTACCTGATTAAATCAGAGTACGGGGCCAATGCAGTCAGCATAGGGAATACACTGGTAACGAAATGCCGTCTATGGGAGTCATGGATCGGCTCCGGGGATATGGTAGCATCCGAATCGGTGCCAAACAAAGAAGAACCATAAAGCTCCGAAAAGGTCGGCCAGACTGTCTCTCCGTCGCCGAAGCGGCCAATTTCCCTAGAAACAAATTCTTCTTGCTCAGCTTCCACTCTTGACCAGCATTCTGCATACGAAACTCGTACTAGCTGGGCCCAAAGTACCGAAATCGTCCGAGGTACACGACAAGCAGCCGGATGAGGTGGTGAGTAACTGTAGCTCCATACAGAGATACCAGTGCTAATATTTTTCATCTTTTCTTCGCTTCAGAGATAGCATCACCGTGATTTGACAACGTCTATCAACCATGGCAGTGGAAACGGAGCCCGGATCGCGAGAAGAAAATGGGCTGCGAGGGGAAGAGGGTAGTGAGGAAGCGATCGCCAAACCTCCACCCATGAAAAGAGGGTTCCAGTTCTGGACCATTATCTTTGCACTCTGTGTGACCGGTCTCCTAGGGGCACTTGAGAATACGGTGGTTTCGACTTCAATGCCAACAATTGTGGAGGACCTGAACATTGGCGACAACTATATCTGGATCACGAATGCCTTTTTCCTCACCAGGTGCTTTTATCCCCTACCGTCAGTCTTAGTGACCTGGTGAAACTGACACTTTCTGGAAATTCTCCAGTGCAGCGGTTCAGCCCCTATTTGGCCAGCTAGCCAATGTCTTCGGTCGTCGATGGTTGACAATGTTTATCGTCGCCGTCTTCACCCTAGGAAGTGGCATCTGCGGTGGTGCAAATGGCGCGAACATGCTCATCATCGGACGCGCAGTTCAAGGAATCGGAAGTGGTGGCATCAACATGATCGTCGACGTGATCGTCTCAGATCTCGTTCCATTGCGTGAGCGCGGAAATTTTATCGCCATCGTGCTCACCGTGTACTCTATTGGCAGCTCGATGGGCCCTTTTGTAGGTGGAATCATTGTCCAACGAACAACTTGGAGATGGGTCTTCTATATCAACCTACCTGTTGGCGGGTTTTCGCTGGTGCTTCTGTTCCTGTTTCTACACACTAACTATCAGCGCGATACCACCTTTTCCCAGAAAATCAAGCGTATCGACTATATCGGCAACGTCCTCATCATGGGAGCTACGGCAGCGGTGCTCTGCGCATTGACATATGGGGGCTCACGCTATGTATGGAGCTCGTGGCGGATCGTCGTGCCGTTGGTGCTGGGACTTGTTGGGCTGGTTGTGTTTATGGTGTTCGAACAATCCAAGTTCTGTCGCGAGCCTGTGGCGCCACCGCGCCTATTCAAAAACCGAACCTCCCTTGTGGTCTTCATCAACACATACTTGTTCACGGTTCTTCTGTACTGGGTGTTGTTCTTCATTCCGGTTTACTTCCAGGCCATTTTGGGGTCTTCGCCAGCCCGAGCAGGTGTTCAAATGCTGCCCATTACCCTCGTTGCGATTCCCGGCGCCATAATTGCAGTCATAGTCCTGTCGAAGTTTGGAAAGTACAAAGCCCTCCACCTGGCAGGTTTCGTCATCCTCACATTGGGTATGGGCCTCTTCGCCTACCTCGACCGGTACTCATCCGATGCGGAGTGGATCATTTTCCAAATCGTTGCCGCGCTAGGATCTGGAATGATCCTGAACACCTTACTCCCTGCCTTCCAGGCCCCACTTGCAGAATCGGACCAGGCAGCAGCCACGGCAAGCTGGGCATTCATGCGGAGCTTCGGCAATATATGGGGCGTGGCTATTCCCGCTAGCATCTTCAACAATCAGTTCAATAAGTATGCCTATCGCATTTCAGATGCTGGCGTGCGAAAACTACTCTCCAACGGCCACGCCTACCAGCACGCATCCAATACATTTATTGACAGCATGGATGACCCGGTGAAGAGCGAAGTTATCGGGGTATTTTCTGACTCTCTTAAACTTGTCTGGTTGGTATCGATTGCTTTCTGCGGTCTTGCTTGTATATTGGTGTTCTTTGAAAAGGAGGTCCCTTTGCGAAAGGAGCTTGAGACAGATTATGGCATGACGGAAAAGGACGATATTCAGGCAAAGAAAGAGGATATTCCCGACGCTGAAAAAGCAGGCTCAGGCACATCGCAGACTTAGGTTAATGGCAGGCTAAGAGCGTTCGACGATCTAAGGATTCTGCCAATCTACACCGATAGACGAGGTTTCCATGTCTGCACTGTTTGCACTGTTTGCACTAAATTGGACTCTCGTCCAATCCTTGCTTCTTCTTTCCCTTTCCCCTTCTGTACTTATATATCTAATGAATACGCTCTTTTCTTTGGCAGGTACATTTGTACGGAAATGATGAATTAACGACGTTGTAGGTGTTTACTATAGTAGTATTAGTAGTATTATATCAAAAGTATCAACGGGCGGAGTCTAAACCCTTTATGGAAGCAGTCATGTTTTTGAAAAGTGCCAAGACTCTTCTCTTCTTGACCTTTCCACTTATCACTTTCTAGGATATGCTGGACAATGCCGGAACTGGCGCGGTCAATCTCCCGCTCATGGACCTCGACATTGAAACTTCCTAAGTCCTCATTCCCTCCACGCGCGTCGCCTATCGATCGGACACAATACCTAAAAAGATGCACCGATGATCTCTACGCCTGGCAACGCCGCGAAAGGCCCGCCGACCAACCATTCGTCCTGCACGACGGTCCACCATATGCGAACGGTGACCTCCATGTTGGACATGCGCTCAACAAGATCTTGAAGGATATCATCTGTCGCGTACAATTGGCTCGCGGGAAGAGGGTGCGGTACGTGCCAGGCTGGGACTGCCATGGACTGCCGATCGAGCTCAAAGCGCTCCAAGGCCTGCGCGACGCGGACGTCGCAAGTGGATCGGTCAGCGCGGCGGTTATTCGCACATCCGCAAGGCAATTGGCAAGACAAACTGTGAAGGAACAGATGAAAGGGTTCCGTGGGTTCGCGGTCATGGCCGACTGGGAGAACCACTGGAAGACCATGGACAAACAATTCGAGACGCGACAATTGGGTATCTTCCGGGAAATGGTGGACCGAGGCCTCATCTATCGAAAGTTCAAGCCGGTTTACTGGTCGCCTTCATCGGGTACCGCTCTTGCGGAAGCAGAACTGGAATACAAGGATGATCATATCTCGACCGCCGCCCTCGTCAAGTTCCCTCTTGTCGATATCCCTACATATCTCTCGGATAACCCTCTTCTCCGTGGAAAGGATCTGAGCGCGGTGATTTGGACCACTACCCCCTGGACGCTGCCTGCCAATGCTGCCATTGCAGTAAGCGGGTCTTTGGAATACACTATTGTCTTGTCGGAAAAACATGGTCATCTTCTTATCGCCCAATCGCGGTTCGAGTACCTCCAGAATATGCTGAAAGAAGATCTCTCTGTCATTGTGCCGTCTATCCTAGGGTCCGAGCTAGCAGAGAAAACTACGTATCGACCTCTATTCAAAGGACCCGAAGCTCTGCCGCAGCCCATCTTCGCCGCGGACTTTGTTACTGCTGATTCTGGCTCTGGTATGGTTCACTGTGCGCCTGGTCATGGAATGGACGACTACGAGGCATGTCTTGCACGTGGCATCCCTGTGTTCGCTCCCGTCAACGATGAGGGCAAATTCACCGATAAAGCTATGCCCCTCGATCCTACTCGTTTAACCGGAAAGCCTGTCTTGGGAGAAGGTAACGCCGCAGTGTTGGAGTGGGTCGAATCGTGTGATCAGTTGCTTGCCCAACACAAGTACGAGCACAAGTATCCTTACGATTGGCGTTCGAAGCTTCCGGTAATTGTTCGGGCAACCGAGCAGTGGTTTGCCGATGTGGCCGATATCCGCAGCAGTGCTCTTCGAGCGTTGCAAGATGTCCAGTTTGTTCCCGAGAGTGGAAAGCAACGACTCGAGAATTTCGTGAAAAACCGGAGTGAATGGTGTATCTCGCGACAGCGCGCGTGGGGTGTTCCGATTCCTGCAATTTATCACCGGACCACTGGAGAGCCGGTCTTGACCAAAGATAGTGTTTCACATATTATGGCCACAATTGAAGAGCGGGGAATCGATGCTTGGTGGACCGACAGTGCGGATGATGCTGCATGGATTCCTCCGTCCTTACGGGACGAGCCTGGACCGGGGTATCGACGTGGAACGGACACTATGGACGTTTGGTTTGACAGTGGTACCAGCTGGGCCGAGATCGATGTTCCTATGGAGGGACGGAGTCATCCAGCCGACGTGTATCTTGAAGGTACCGATCAGCACCGTGGTTGGTTCCAGTCCGGGCTTCTCACGTATATCTCACACCAGCTCGGGTCGGGTCAATTCACAACGCCTCGTGCGCCATTCAAGAATCTCATCACCCACGGTTTCACCCTGGATGAATATGGGCGGAAAATGAGCAAGTCCATTGGCAACGTGCTCCTCCCGCAGACGATCATGGACGGAACTCTGCTGCCTCCTCTCAAACCCCGCAAAGGCAAAGGAAAGAAGCGACCTGAGAACCCAGAACCCGTGTACGACGCTCTTGGCCCGGATGCGCTTCGCATGTGGGCGGCGAGCAGCGACTACACGCGCGACGTGGTGATTGGAAAACAAGTACTCCAGACCGTCAACACCAGCCTCCACAAGTTCCGTGTCACCTTCAAGTTGCTGCTGGGTGCCCTTGCCGATTTCAATCCGGAGAACGTTGTCCCATACGGGCAGCTGCAGCTTGTCGATCGAATTGCACTCAAGCACCTCTCGGACATGGTACTCGCATCGCAGAAGGCATGTGACAACTTCGAGTTCTACAGGGGCGTGAGTACGATGAACCGGTGGGCCAACCTCGAGTTTTCTGCATTCTACATGGAAGCGATCAAGGACCGACTCTACACCCTTGGTGAGGACAGCACGAGTCGCCGGGCCGCACAAACGACCTTATTCTACATCTACAATCATCTTCAAGAGGCGCTGGCTCCCATCACACCAGTGCTTGTGGAAGAGACATGGGAATATACCCCCGAGTCTATCCGCACCCAATCCGAGCACCCCCTGCAGCGTATTATTTCCGCCCCGTCTCCGGAGTGGCAGGATTTAGCCCTGGACACCAGCTACCAAGAGCTCACGGTGGTCCACTCCGCCATCAAGAACTTGCAGGAGCAGGCCCGTAGCAAAAAACAGCTTGGCTCCTCCTTGCAATCATTTGTCCATATTGTGCTTCCCAGCAGCTCTGGATTATTCCAGCAGTATCTGTCAGAGCTCCCTGATCTCTTCGTTGTGTCTTCCATCACCCTGTCATCCCACAATGAAGCTCTCCCGACCGAGATCAAAGATGCTGAATGGCAATATGAGGAGACATTTGAACTTGATGGCCAGCCAGGCAAAGTGTATGTGTACGCGCCACAGGCCTCCAAGTGCCCACGGTGCTGGCGGTACGCCATTCCGCAGCCGGTGGCGATCGAAAATGCGATCTGCGACCGGTGTGAGACAGTAATGCATGAGGCAAACACCTAGATCGATGTGCAAGTCTGTATACTTATTTTTATGTATTATATTGATCATCTCCATAGCCGCAGTGATTGGACATAGCAGCCAATTTAAAAACTGCAGTGCAACCAATAATCTAGAACATCAAACATATTAAAAACCAAGCTGAAAGACAACTAAATTAATTAAATCTATTAACTCCCATGTAAGACTACACGGGGTGTAGTGGTATAGGCTATGACGACAGTATCCAGTCAATGACGGTTGTCCCCAATCATCCCCAAATCCTGCTTTGATGCATTGAATCGTCATACCATTCATATACTCTTGCTTTTGCTCTTTTACTCTTTTTCTTCTACAACATCTTCTTCAGCTCAGCATGATTCAACCTCCATTTGATCAGTTTGCTACTCCAACGGCGCCCGCCACCACATCCTCAGTGGCGCCTATTCCCACTGTCATCCCGGGATCTGAGGTCTACCAGGAACTTCATGATGTGGGCAAGCGGACTCTATGGTAAGTACATTATGTATTCAAATGCCTAATTTATTCTTAACATTATAGGGTTGTCACTGTGTTGATGGGCATCTCCTCATTGGTGTTCTATACTCTGGCTGCTCGTGCTCCTCTGGTGAGTTCACCTATCGTCTCTATAGCCTATACCCTCTCTCCTATAATTCATAGATATCTGACATCCACCCCAGTCTAAGCGAGTCTTCCACATTCTGACGTCCCTTATAACCACCATCTCCTTCATAATCTACCTAGCCCTTTCAACTGGCCAAGGCATAACAACCAAACATGTCACAATCCACGAACGCCACAAGCATGTCCCAGACACCGAGACAGACTACATCCGCCAGGTCCTATGGCTGCGCTTTGTAAACTGGGCACTAGCAACACCACTTCTCTTCATCAACTTCGCCCTTCTATCCGGCCTACCAGGCGCAAACCTACTCATTGCCGTTGTCGCCCACCTGATCATGCTTGCAACAGCTCTATTCGGCATATTTGCAGGCCACGGCCGCGAGCGCTGGGTCTGGCTGACCCTCACGTGTATCTCCTACCTTGTCGTGATCCACCATGCAGGCTTCCACGCGCAGCGAGCGGCGAAGGGCAAGGACGCCCAGACAAGACGGTTCTTCGGGTCTGTTTCTGGCTCTGGGATTGCTATGCTAGCGCTCTTCCCTATGTGAGTTATATATACAGAATAGCATTGCTGGGTTGGATGAGGGCGGATGCTAATATCGAGTAGTACTCTCGCCGCTGGTGCTCTGGCGCTTAGATTGAGCGTTGATACGGAGACTATCCTCTTGGCTATACAGGATCTCTTTACGCAAGGTATCCTTGGATACTGGCTTCTCTTTGCTCAGGAGGGCACCCCTGGAATGTGAGTTTCAACCTAACGTCTCTATGGCATCCCATGCTAATTGCTGCAGTGTGCTTTACATGGAAGGATTCTGGTCCCATGGTGTCGGCAATGAGGGAGCTATTCGTATTTCCGATGAAGAGGGTGCGTAAAGAAATGACTTTCCACTTACATTCAGATTGGAATTGAGGCGATATGATATTTGTTCTCTCTTTCTTTGACTATCGGATTTCTCACTTGCGGACCAGTTTCACCTTTCCCTCAGCTTCATTTGAGGTTCGATATGAGGTGAGGTATGAGATGAGCATGATGATATCGATATTCTGACTTGGCCCTACTATCTTACATTTTATTTATTCCGTACTCTCTACATAAGAAGCAAGAATGACTTGGACAATGTTTTTTTTTTTAACTCATACACAATCGAATGATAGTATTTTCCTAGCAGCACGCTCACCAGAACCTCCTGGGGAAGACTCTGGTGAGCGTGCCGACGCTGACGGACACCGACACCGTCCGTTCACATCCTCGAGGCCCCCAGGCCTCTCACGGCAGCGGTGAGCTCGGCAAGTGCCTCCTCACCGAGCTCCTCGATGGAGTTGGCCCCGGAGGGCCCGTCCCCGCCCCGGGCAACTCCGAACTCGTCCGAGTGACGAACTCGGACGTCTCGCTGAGCGCGAGACAGCCAGAAACCGCAGTCGATGCAGTCCTTCTTGAAGTGAACCTCCTCGAGGTTCCCGAACCACATCGCGAAGGCGGCCCCGTCCACGGCGAAGCCGGTCAAGGTGAGATGCTTGACCGGCAGGTAGCGGGGGACGGGGAAACCGGTGCCGTGGGCCAGTACCTTTGCCTTCTCAATGCAGCACTTGTCAAGGTACTCGCCGTACCCAATCTTGGTGCTAATTTCTCCGTCGCCTCGGCCACTGCAGGTCAGTCAGGTTAGCATATGTCACATCTTTTGGCTGTCGCATAGCTCCCAGTTTGGTACAACTTACTAGTAAACGGGCGAGGCCCACGACTTAATGTTCATTACCCATCCCTTCTTGATAGGCTTCCAGCCACTTGGGCCAACTGGATTCTCAATGTCCAAGCCCACTGCCATCTCGAGCTCGAGAGTGACGAGCTGGGGGTTCAACCAAACCGCCTGCCAGATCACAGGCTGGTAGGACTTCATCATACCAACTAGCTTTAGAACGCGCAGGTTGCGGAACTCGGTCAAGGGCCACATCTGTTCCAGGGTGAGAATGGTGATTTTGATCTCATCCTCTGGTTTCTTGGCGGAGTGGTGGGTAGCCTGGTCGTCGGTGGCGGTCTCCCTGATCGCACTGGGACTATACAGGTTCCAGTTATGGACGGTGGCCTTGCCTTCGGCATTCTTGGTGCCGGTGGCCAGACTTCCGGTAGCAGAGCTCTCAATGTCGAGGTCCATCATGGAGGATCTATCAGTCGCAGGGTTGTCATTGGTGGTCTGCTCCTCGGTAGCACACTTCGTGTTGATACCGGCCTGCTCAATGGTGGCTTGCTCGGCAGCAGATTTCTTCAAGATGGGCTCATTGCCCTCAGGTGTAGCAACAGCCTTCATGGTATTGTCAGTCTCGACGGTGGCCTTGTCAGTCGCCAGATGGTCGCCGGTGGTCAGCTCGTTGGTAGCACACTCCATGCTAACATCAGTCTCGGCAGTTCCCTTGTCGGTGCCAGAACCCTTAATGTCAGGTTCAGTCATGGTGGCCTTGTCGACCACAGTGATGGTTTTTTTTATGGAAGCCCTGATGGTGGAGTCAGTCATAATAGCTCTGTCGACCATCATGACCTCGTCGGTCATGGTACCTTTATCGATAGTGTGGTCATCGTCGAGATCAATAAGGCTCTCGGGGGGGACCTTGCGAGCATCGAAAAACATGTTCAGTTTCAGGACCGACTTGGTGCGGGAGATATTATCCCAAGTGCCGCCGTTATTGAGGTAAGCCATCAAGCTGATGCGAGAAATGTGAGCTGAGTGAGGAGTGGGCACAATTTCAGGGCGAGGCTCACTTTGCCGTTCAAGCCACTCTTGGAAACTGACAATGCTGAGCTGGTTAGGGACTCTAGGAAAAGGATGGAAGTCCTCAGGGGCGTTGGGGGGAGCGATATCCAAGTCGGGAGCAGAAGGTCCTTTGTAGAGAGAACGAAAGGCAGGACGGGGAGGGTTGGGGATGGGAGGAAGAGGAGAATCGGGGGGAAGGAAAGTCGAAGGAGACAGGATTGAAGGACGAGTAGGCTTTTGGAGCTCAACAATGCCTGCAGTCGACGCGAGGATGGGGCCTCGGCGCTTGAGACTGAGAGACTTAAATGAGGGAAGTTTTGGAAGGCGTAAGCTACTCTTCTTTGAACTCTTCTCACTCTTTGCAGGACTCTTCTCAGGTGAGGTCGTGGTATCACTTCCTGAGGGGGACGGGTGAGCGGTGTCCCGAAGTCGCAGATTATTCAAAGAAGCAAGATGGGAGAGTTGAAAGCGACTCTTCTTCCTCTTAGGACTGGTCTCTGGGGAACTCGTGACAGCAGTTTGAACAGGGTTCTTAGAAGGTGACTGAGCGGGACTCTGAACGGTTAGGGCTAAGTTGTGATAATGACATTAGCACGAAGTATATATCAACGGGCACGCTTGCCGGTAGGGTTGTAAGGCATTCAATAGAACAATGACCCAGCATATGTAAAGACATACCTTGTGTCTCACTTCTAGCAAGCTCCTCACCACGTTTAGTCGCATCTTCCCAAAACTGTATTCCGAGAAGGCTGTTCTCCCAGTGCTCACGCATTGCACGCTCATACACGTTATCCATAATGATTTTTGGATCGATAATGATGGAAAACAGATGAAAGCAACCATCAAAAGGATGGAGAGGGATGGGAGGACTGTAGGATGAGAGGAACGAGAAGTCAGAGGGTGAGGAAAAGGTACATCTCTTGAGAACACTTCAAGCATGTGTTCGTCGCATGAACGAGCCCTCAAGGTAGGTACCATTCGCCCATGTGTAGCTCTCGCCGGGATCGAGATCGAGGGCTCCGGTTCAAATCTGCGCGCTCGCTCTTATATTTTCTCTCGGCGCCGTTAAAACATTCACATTGTTTATAAAACCGCACACTAAACGAACTTGCATGGCTCGCTTTACTATCATTCTGTATCTCCAAACCCGGAGTGAAGCGGACCATGATAAAGAGAATCAATTACCTCTACGAAGGCTACAATACAGCCCTTAGCTTGACTGGTCCAGTCTTCCGACAGAAGTCCCCCACGAGGCAGACGAGGATACCCCCGATGATGCCTTCAAGTACGAGAATACCATATTCCCGTGTCTAGTACATACGTGGTCTAACCTCTAATTGAATAAGCTGTGGGATTGGCTTATCTAGGGATTGGGAAGGGGCAAGAGGGTGTTGCATGTGTTTTGCCTTTTCGCGAATGTAGAGATCAACCTTTATATCACTGGCCATAATGCAGACTTGAAGCCGAAGTAGTAATTTTAGGATCTTAGACCTTAGGAGTCCTGAGCGGCTTGTACAAGAAGAACGTCTTTTTGTGTAGATTCTGCAGGAACAGAAAATAAACTAGCTGTCTTAGATACAATAGCATCTTGTAAACTCTTGTAATGAACTAGTCAAGAAGAACATAAAGCAGGTTGCAATCAGAACCCATCGCGGGTTACGAAATAGATATGCATCCCAATCTAGGATCAGGTCACACAATCTTAATATCAGACCGACCCGTCAAAGGCACATCAACATGAAGCACTAGCTTCTTATTCTCGGCATCGTATTCGGCATCACGGAGTCCCTTCGGCTCATGCTCCACGCCAAGAAGAGTGATAGCCTCAATAGGGACGCCAGCCTCGTACTCAAACGAGCCAGTCATGCTGAGCTTGCCGCGCGCGTACTTGAAGTCAATCTCCGACACGGTGTCCTGCACAACCGACTGGCCGTCGTCGAGGTACAGCGAGCCCTCGGCGGAGCCATCGAGACCGGGCGCAATGACAATGTTGAAGCCCTTCTTGCGCAGCGCGGCGGTGGTGTTGGCGCTCTCGATGCGCTGCGGGTAGACAATGCCGCCCTTGTAGTGAACCGTGATGTCCGTGTAGTCGACCTCGGCAGAGACGTACTCGCCACGCCCGCGGACGGGCTTGCCCGTGCCCCATTCGTAGAAGATGTCGTCGGGGAGGTAGTAGTTAACGCTCGTGCTGTTCTCCTCTGTGACAGGGCTTACAAGTATACCGTCACCGTAGAAGAACTGCAGGTCGATGGGGTACGTGTTGGGGTCGTTGGGGTAGTTGAAGAACAGAGGATTGAGAGCCGGGGTGCCGGTCTGGTTCTGTTTGTAGATGGCGGTATACATGTAGTCGACTGCATATCGTCAGTTCTAACTTTCCTTGTCGGAGAGGAGACTGCGTGTATCACTTACGAAGCTGGTATCTGATGGCGATTCCTTTGCGTGCGGCCTCAGCGACTGTCGGCCAGCGGTAGAACTCCTGGGGATTCGCGAAGATTTCGGCGTGGTTGCGGAAGAATGTGTAGAAGGAGCCAAGAGCTGCCCATCTGTTGATCTGTGTTAGCCAGAGCCGCCTGCATGGAGGGAGATTCAGTGCTTACCTAGCACAGAGCGTCTCCGTTACATTACCGCCGAAGCCGCAAACATCGGGTCCTACAACGGGAACTTGGTACAACGATGCGAACTGCAGGATCTGGCTGATGGAGAGGCGGTACCAAGGCCACCCGGAAATATTGTCTGCGGAGTATTTAGCATGGGGTCGTTGTTAATATTGAATGGGCAGACGCCAGAAGGATTCTTACCACCAAGCCAGTGGGACACGTCCTTGCCGGAGCCAGCAAATGTGCTTCTCGTAATTACCAAAGCGCGGTCATCCGGGCGACGGGCACGCATGGCATTGTGGGAGTGCGAGGACATCATAGCACCATAAAGATTGTGTGTATCATATTGAACGTATCCGCCACTCTGCACCAGATCGGTATCGGCAGTGCTGTCAGCAAGCGTGGGCCCCGCACCATTCTGAATCATGAACGGCGGCCTGATAAACTCGCGATTTGGAAGGCCCTTGCACTCGTCAGGTCCACATCCAGAGCCAGTTTGTCTGCCGTGCTGCCAGCTGTCAGTCGAGGGAGCCCAGTGGGGCTTGGCGGAGCGCCAATGACCAGCGCCGAGGTTACGGCGTGAAAGGGACCGAGGTTGACGAGGTTCGACAACAGCAGTCGCGCGCTTCTCCTTTGCGTTACCGGAAGCAAAGTTTGGCTGAAGACTGTCCGGGAACCCAGGGATAGGAGCATCTGGCCCATCTCGGACTGGTGGCGGCGCCGGTGGGTCCCCATCCACCTCCGCGAAATTCTCCGGGGTGGTGTTGTTGCCCGGGTAGGGGCGGTTGTAGAAGTTTGCGGGCTCGTTCATGTCGATCCATAACGCGTCAATGTCCGGACCATTCGTTCCGTCGAAGAACTCCAAAAATTGCTCATTCCAGTACTGCTGCGATTCGGGATGGAACCAGTCAGGGAAGTGGCTCGGACCGGCCCAAACGACTCCCTGGTATTCGGAGCCATTCTTTTCCTTCATGAAAGTACCATATTTGAGACCTGCATCGAGCGCCGGGTTGGACTCCTTGTAGAATACGGCGGGATCGACCATGACTATGTAATGCTGATCCCTCGAATGGATTGTGTCCACCAGGTCTTTGTACAGATTGGCCGGGAACCTTTCTGGATCAATGGTGAAGACGCGCCGACGGTCCATGTAATCGATATCCGTCCAGATGGTCTCCAGAGGAATGTTGCTGGAGGAGTAGTTGGCGGTGACAGCGGCGACCTCGTAGACGTCTTGGTAGCCATATTTGCACTGGTGGAAACCAAGTCCCCAGTAAGGAGTCATCAACGGGAGCTGAGCGATTTCCGCGTACTGAATGGCCACATCACGCGGGGAGGGGCCAGCAATGAAGTAGAAATCAAGAACACCGCCGATGATGTTGTACTCGAGGTACTGACCACCCTTGTTGTCGATGAAGATATCCATGCCGTTGGAGTTGAGTAGGAAAACTCCGTGAGTGCCATCCTTCCTGTGATCAAAATAGATTGGGTGAGCACCGTATAGGTTCTCGCCCTGAGGTGTCCCGTAGGCATCGCGGGTGTAGATCGTCCGAGTATAGTTGGTCGTGTTAAGCATGAAAGAGTCGCTGTGCTCGCCCAGTCCGTACAGATGCGGGTTCTGTGGCAGGTGTGTCTTGAGATAGACATATTGACTCTCGAACACCAGCTTGTTGCCCGTGGTATCGAAGAGCACCTCGCCGGTATCAGTCCGAGATACGGTGAATGAGAAGGGGTCGGCATTGAAGTCGAATTTGAGGTTAGAGTCCTTCGGGGAACACCATTGGCCGAAGCCGGGGCGCGGGAAGACACTGTCTGGAACCTGGTAGACCGTGTTGTTCGTGTCCAAGATCTTGACGTGGAGTCGATCGCTGGTCTGATATTCCACCTCCAGCTTCAAGTCTGGAAGGTCAGTCCCGAAAACATTGCATGCCGGTCCTGCGAGAGAAAGTTCCGCGTAAAAGCCAGAACGAGTCTCCCACTGCTTTGTCGCCTTGTATCCTGGACATTCGGACAGGTCCTTTTCGTAGAGGTCATTGCCGGGGCGAGCGAGATCCTCGATACCAGCCTGGCTCTGGGCCCAGGCGCAGCCACTCAGGGCTGCAGCCGAGGCGAGCAGATTCTTGATGTACATACTGATGCCTTGGATAGTGAGCAAGATCAGGTACGCATACGGCCCTTATATACTTGTCTCGGTTTTCAAGGTTCCATTCCAAGGTTTGCCAAGATGGACCCTGTAGTCAGTGCGGAGACTACAGCATTCCCCAATTCCGAGATCCCCATCCCCGAGTACGGTATTTTATTTCAACCGTCCAACTCTAAAGTGGAAGCAGTTCATTGTTTTGTCGGTCTTGAGGCAACTTTCTGATCAATGTCGTCGAGATCCTAGTGCGCTACTTTGCCCCGGCATTCGCAGTATATACATAGGTTTCACCTGCCGATCAAAACAAAACAGCAACATAAACCCCGCTCAAGCTGAAAGCCGATGATCGCCCGTCCTTCACATTTGCCGAGTGCTCCGGTGAAAGTTAAAGAAAATGATGGGATCACCCGTCCTCACATCTGCCGAGTGCTACGGTGAAGGTCCAAGATAATGATGCGATCACCCGTCCTTCGCATTTGCCGAGTGCTCCGGTAAAAGCCCGAGAAATGATGCGGTCAACTCCACTCCAAAGACACACTTTCAACAAGTCCGGCAAATGTCCGTAATTGTGGGGCTCCATGGGGCTCCCCACACGTTGTTTGAATGTCTTCTCCAGAGTATAGTTCGATGATCTCAGCTTCCCCGAGCTCTTCATAGCCGGGGGTACGGGAGGCATAATCAACGAACAATCAGCTCTTTGATTTGTGCAGTAAGACACGGTCACCCAGCCTTGTGGAAGGTATCATCCAAGAATGAATGGAATGTGACCTCGACTCCACTGAGAGGCACGTTCTTGCGCTTACTGCCTTCAGGGTCTCGATCGTTAGTCTCTCCGACAATTCTCCTGACTAAAGTAGCCGAAGTGCGTCGGTAAAGCCGTGATGACAATTGGTGTTCTAGAGATGGCAATTGTTGGGTAAAAGTGGCTAGACGCGGCACAAACGGGAGCTCGGGTGAGGACGCGGACACCAAACCCGAAGGGGATGGAATGGCGGAGATAGGCGGTCAGGGGTGGCAGAGCGAGCAATAGTTTGTGGCAGCTTGCCGTGTGGAATACTCAATTAAAGTAGTAGACGGCGAGCGGGCTGCAAGAATCGGCCGCGAGTGAGCCCGTTTTAGGCCGTCGATATGCCAGTATTTTGCCACGGAACCATGAACCCAATAAAATAAACTACTAGTGGATATCTGTCAAAAAGCAAGCTTTGATTCCAACTTTGTAACAATACAGGTAGTGATAATGCTCAGGCTTCCAGAAAGACATAGCGGCAGCACGCAGCGAGATCCTCAGCTGTGAATGTAATATTTCTTTCCCTCGTGTTAGGGGCCGGCCGGCGGCGCATGACGGATTCGAAATCTAGTTCCAGCGGAGCATTCTGAACATCTGTTGGGGCAATGACGATCTCTTTGGCCGCTAGATGAGGTCGTAGCACTGTTCGGGAGTCTAATTGAGATGGCGGGGGCGGAGGCACAGATAGCAGAGCGCGTCGGACATCTGCCTGTAGTCCACGCGTGATTCTGGGGGTGATAGGTTCGAGATGGTAGAGTTTTATAACGACTCTACGCTCAGGGGATCTCTGGATGTGAAATAGCATGACTATGTTGACTTGGTGGTCGGAGTTTGAGAACCACCAATGTGCATCAGCTCGTAGTTGTGCTTCTGATTCAGAAAGACCAGTTTCAATAACGAGCGAAGGCCAGTCATCATCTTCAGAAGGATTCCCTAACGGAGTGAGAGACTCGTCAGCTTCTTTGTCGCATGTTCTTCCATTATACCGGGAGGCGCTGTTCATAGTGTAATCGTCCGGATCAATCCCCATATTGAGTAACTTCGCGACGAGTTTGTTTGAAAATGACCGCGTGACTCGCTTGTGAGCTTTTGAGGGCATTATTCGAATAACCCCTTGCTGGCGCTGTGCGTCGAGTGTCAATCTGTAGGGAACCTCAAGGGGGTTTCGATCTCCACCTAATACCTCCTGTAGAGGTTGGGATATGTTTAACACGATGATAAACTGGTTCGAGTAAGACGTGTTAGAGTTAATCTGTCGGCATACATCGTTTGCGGTTTGTCGAAGGACAGAAATTGAGGGGGCAGACAACACCACAGCACCCGGGATTTCGAATGGCAGGTGCGAATAACAGACCCCGGCTGCTTCCAGTTGCGAGGCTCGAGACGCAACATCTGATTCCGACCTGTCGATAGACTTCGCCGAGTCGTTTGCAGCTAGGGGGGAGGAAGCTGTGGATAACGGCAGAGATAGCATGTTGACTGAACGGGGGCGTGTGGGGAAGGGGAGGCAGAAGAAGTGAAGCAAGAAGACTACTACTGATGGAGGGACCGTTATCGATAAGAGAGACAACAAGCATGCGACAAGAGCACTATCATGTGACGCAAGTCTACGGCAGGCGGTCAGCAGGCGGTAGGAGGGTGGGGACGGACCCGCTTGCCGTTGTGTAGGATACTGTATATAACTAGAAACAAAAGGGCAATTCCAGATACATATACAATTGGAAAGGTAGAAGAGTCTCTTGGGGCAGGGTTTCCCAAGTCTCGGAGCACAGCTCCATTCTGTTCTTCATAAATGAACTTTATCGTACGGGAAACAGAGAGTACGGCAACAGCGGATTAGCTACAAAGACACAAGACTACCCAGTTATGTCACAGCAGCCGAACCTGCTTGTAGATGTACTCTCTCTTTTGCGCAGAGGCATCCGCCCCTCTTTTGCAACGGCTCTCCCTCCACTTTGGTAGTAGCCATGGTAATGGCGGAGTTGGTCATGATTACAAAGTTGGGGGTGGTACCTAGAGCAGTTCGTAGACTCGATCCCAAAATACGAAGTCAACAGATTCTACAATCAGGCTTAGGACTTGACAAATGCGGTCTTCGAATCGGCCCTGCACGCCTGTTGAGAACAAGGACGAACAGCGGATCACCCCTGCTGCGTAGGGGAAAGGGAAAAAGGAATACGCCTTAGAGCATTTCTCGCAGAGCATCTGATATGTAATCATCTCGCTCCAATAGCCATAAGTTTACCACTGTAGTCCCACGGGATTGATCAAGAAGCCACACAATCTCACGTTTGATTTCCTCGCGCACCATTTAAGTCAAAGATTAATGGTATACTTTTGCCACTTCTTGCATCTCGGGGAATAAGGGGAGAAACAGGACAGGCGATGTCGTATGCGAGGTAAACGAGTTGGATGGGTAGCCCCAATATTCCTGGTCATAAGGATCTGGTCGCCCTCGAACGTATTGCTTGCCGATTTCTTTGTAGGTCTATCCGAGTAAGAGCCCAACTTGTCGCTCTCGTATCGCGCTGAGACACAACATGGCCTTTTCTGTTCCTTTTTCCAGATCTGACCAGCGATCTGTCCAAGCAGCTTGCTCTGTTCGGCAATCGGTTGGAGCAGCTCGGTGATTGTTGGCCCGTCCTCCCTCTTTTCGCAAGAAGCTCGCATACAGAGCGAGCTTCTAGTCGTGTCAGGACTTCTTTGTCCGTGACAACCTTGCTGGGAATTCTCCGACGCAAAAGTCACTGGTGATCGTGGAGGTTGTCAGGAGCAGATTGGGTTGGGGTTGCTCAGGTCCATGTCGGAATGCTACCCTCGCAATCGAGATTGAAACAAGGCCAGGAGATATGACTGGACTCCTAAGATGAAATGAAATGAGAGGAAGTGAAGGTGAAGGAAGTCGCATAAGGAACTAAACCTAATTGGGTGGCCCGCTCAGGACCTATACACGTCGAGAAATGTGAGATATATATGTACATATGAGAGATACTATGATCTGTTTCTGATCTATGCTTGGATGTCTTCCTATGCGCCTTCCGGGATGTCATCGTAGATGTATTTTCGAATATCTTGCTGGACGTAGGATCATGATGACACTATCGATATTGAAATTGGGCTCGAGATATGGAAACCTATGGAAACCTCTAGTTGGATCTACAACATATGTAGTATACTAGGACATAACTTTGATGATGGTTCCTACTTGGCCCTGTGTGGATACATCAAATATCCATATTGCTCCCGATGGACTTGGCTATCAGTTGTCTATATGAAGGTTTCTTCAGGGATACGTGTGATGGTATGTATCCCTTGGCCTATTATCAGAAATGACAGTTTGCACCCCAGACTAGCGTGTGTCTGCACATTATGAGCTGTCTGGACAAGCCCATAGCGATATTGTTGGGCTGCATGTTGAAGATGCAAGCTTCAACCACAGACTGGCTCAACCCAAACCCAATGAGTATAAAGTGAGAAAGGCCTACTGCCCTACTGCATACAACTACTGCTCAAAGAACAATCTGGCTGGCAAATGGCCCGTGGACTTCGCTATTTTGTGTCCCTCTCCATGATAAATACATCCAGAGCGTTGCGGAGATGTCTCTCGCACAAACGAACCTTCTTTAATCGCCAAGCACAGAGGGAAAAGTTTTAAAAGAAACCCATTGGAATTGTCGAACAAAAATCATGCATCATCCATAACCTAGTACTTCTTGCCCTGGCGGAGGACATCACCGAACTCCTCCAGAGGGCTGCGGATGAGCTTGTTCTCGGCCCACAGGTTGGGGGTAAGGAAACCGTAGGTGTTGACGACAGCGACGAAGGTAGCCTTGAGGGTGTTCTCGAGGGTCTTGGTGGAGCCGGAAGAGGAGGTGTAAGCGTCCTGGACACCGGCGAGCTGGAGCAGACGCTTGACAGCGGGGGAAGCGACAAGGCCGGTACCGCGAGGGGCGGGAATGAGCTATATTCAATTAGAAACAGTCCCTTCGGATTACTGGCCCAAAAAAAAGGACCAAGATCAGATATGAACCAATGTATAAAACTTACACGGACGGAGACGGAACCACACTTTCCACTCTGCTTGACGGGCAGAGAGTGAGGCTCACCAAGGTTGGTACCCCAGTAACCGCGGCGGACGGGGAGGACAGCGAGCTTGGCGATGGTGATAGCGGCACGGATGGCGGTGGCGACTTCCTTGGAGGTCTTGATTCCGAGACCGATGTGGCCCTCGGAGTCACCGATGAGGACAATGGCCTTGAAACGGGTACGCTGACCGGCACGGGTCTGCTTCTGGACGGGCTTGATCTGTAGGTTGAAATTGACGTTAGTTTCTGGTCTGATTTTGATGTATTCGTTTTTCGCTCGAGCTTCCACTGCGCAATTACATCTAATTGTCGCATTCCAGTCGAGTCCCGCTCAATCCTCCAATTTCAAAAAGAGTGTGTCGATTCGTACCTTCATAACCTCATCCTTGAGCTTGGGCAGGAAGAAGTCGACAATCTGGTACTCCTTGACGGGCAGAGAGTGGAGGTAGATCTGCTCCATGGAAGTGATCTTGCCGGCCTTGACGAGACGGCCGAGCTTGGTGACGGGCTGCCACTCCTTCTCCTCCTGCTTAGGGCCACGACGGCCGCGACGGCCACCACGGCCACGTCCACGCTCACCACCACGGTCGCCGCGCGAACCGAAACCACCACGTCCACGGGGAGCAGCGTCAGCCATCTTGATGTTGTTATGGGAAGCGACGGGAGGGTTGTCGGGATTGAGTTGGTCGTCGAGATTCACTGCACTGAGCACTGTTTGCCCGAAATTTGCGCGGGTGGGCTAAGCGAGCGGGCAGCCCTAGTGGAGACCCTATGCCCTAAATTCCGGATCGGGATTGTGGCACGTGCACTTAAGGTTTCCAGGGCGGTGTCACCTGACGGGGTCCAGAAGTAGATCGATTGATCGTCGTTGTTTAGAGGGGCATTGGCGCTGTAGAAAGGAGTAGTAAATTTATTTTATGGTAATGTTGAAGTCATTAGCTATATATAGTAGTATTCGCACTACATCATGTTCTTATACAAAATCAAGTTTTTGTGATGTTGTTATTCTCCCTCCTACGTCACTACAAAATTTGGTGCAGGCGGATGCACTTCCTATTTGGGCAACGCGATAGGGAAATCTCGACTCCGCAATTTCAAGATTGTTCCCCGAGTCGCCCCCATTTCAATAGTATTTCAGGGTTTCTCGTCTACTTTTTTATTCATTCTTTGCATTCTTCTCTGCATGTTTCATCTTTCATAGTTACTCAATCGCAGTTATGTTGCGCTGGTAAGTCTCCCTTGCTACTTATCTCCTTGAATCGAAGCTCAAAATACTCTTCAACCAGGTACCAGTCCAAGTTGGCAAAGAGGCCCATCCTCACCGCAAGCATCACCAGTGCCGTACAATCCTCTCCTTTGCCCTTCGCCTGGACCAGGTCCTGATCCTTGTTACAACAGTTCCTATTTGGCAGCGGTGATGTTCTAGCACAGCAAGCTGTTGACCGGAAAGGCCTCCAAAAGCACGACTTTGCCCGCACTGGACGAATGGCTCTATACGGTGGAGGTATGTTTATACGTCTCAAGCCTCTTGTGCATCGCTGATCTATATATTCTCCATTCAGCTGTCTTCGGTCCAGCTGCCACTACCTGGTTTGGCATGCTCCAGCGCCATGTCGTTCTCAAGGGCACCGCGTCCACCACCGCCGCTCGTGTTGCCGCCGATCAAATCTTCTTTGCCCCAGCCCAGCTCACCTGTTTTCTATCCTCGATGGCTATCATGGAAGGCGTTGATCCTGTGGAAAGGTGGAAGACTGCCTTTATTCCCGCCTATAAGGCCAACCTGATGGTCTGGCCGTTTGTACAGGGTGTCAACTTTACATTTGTCCCCCTAGAGCTGCGCTTGCTATTTGTCAACGTTATCAGTTTGGGTGAGTACTTTGCTTCCAAGTGTTGCTGATTATACCCCTTCAGCCACTAACAACTAAATAGGGTGGAACTGTTTCCTTAGCTTGATGAACAGCGGCGAGGAGTTATAATTCCGAGGCATTATTTGAGATACCCTTGAAGTTTTCGTTGCTAGCTGTTCTATGGCCTTTCACGTTGGCGCTCCATTATATAGGATTTTTTGGGCTGTTGGTTATTTGGTCCTCGGGCATTAGGTTCGAGAAGATTTTTATTCTGTATTTTCGGTCATGTAGAATTGTAGCATAAATCCATAAATCTAAGTCAAAATATTCTTGAATAAAAAAACGAATCAAATGATACAAGAAGTAGAAATAAGAGCAAAATGAATATCGGATATATAGTTAGGTGTGATATTGATTTTATTACGGAAGAACCCAAAGAGGCAAGGCAAGTTTTTGTGGCCGAACTTCAAAACTTCCACTCTTTGCAGTCAATTGTCGCCCACCTCCACTCGCATCTCACACTGCCTGGAGCAGACTATTACTGCTAACTCGAATCCAGGCTCGGATTCCTCTTACCTTCTTTGTGTGAAAAGCCGCGATTTGCGCTTTCCCTGAAATTCTCGCCCCTCCAACTTTCCGAACTCGATAGTCTCCCCTCCCATCCACATCCATTTACTATGGCTGCCGTCGCAGAGAATGGTACTCCGGCTGTGGCCGATGAGAACTCCGCACCTATCACCGAGACTCAGACTGGTGACGCCGTTACTGTCTTCCACAACCCCGATGACTTCAACGTGAAGCACCCTCTTATGCACGAATGGACTCTGTGGTTCACCAAGCCCCCCAGTGGCAAGGTAGGAGACACCAGTTGCATAGGTCGACATCATGCTTACTAAGGGAACATAGGGCGATAACTGGAATGACCTGCTTAAGGAGGTGGTTACCTTCAGCTCCGTCGAAGAATTCTGGGGCATTTATGTATGTCCAATCCGAAGGCTTCCCCGATCAACGATTATACTAACCCCGATCGCTATCAGAACAACATCACGCCGACCTCCGAACTTGGCCTCAAGGCCGACTACCACCTCTTCAAGAAGGGCGTACGACCTGAGTGGGAGGACCCCCAAAACAAGCACGGTGGAAAGTGGTCATACCAGTTCAAGGACAAGCGCTCCGTCCCCATCGACGAACTCTGGCTGCACGCGCAGCTGGCTGCGATCGGCGAGACCCTCGAGAACGACGACGACAACGAAGTGATGGGAGTGGTTGTGAATGTGCGCAAGGGCTTCTACCGTGTTGGTCTATGGACACGCACAGTCGGCAAGAGCATTCAGGGCGATAAGCACACCCGCACACAGGCGCAGGGTAAGGAGATCCTCGAGGCGATTGGCCAACGGTTCAAGGACGTGCTGCGGCTCAACTTGGCGGATGTAGTGGAGTTCTCCGGCCACACCGACAGCGCACACAGCGGCAGCACGCGCGCGAAGGCCAAGTACACCGTTTAAGGGGGTTGGCCGAGACGGTGATGTGCAGATGAGGATGAAAAACGAAAACAGGGGACGGATGGCGATGCGCAGATTTCACGATTACGGACGACACGAATCGAGGGGAATTGACTCGACTCGACGTGCGGCGCTGGAAACTGGGGGTGATTCACATAGGGACCGAGGTCCCCCTCTTTATGCCCGCCCCGCTGCATAGTTCTGCAGGGACGACCTGATTGCTTGCGACTTGTATCTTACTCTACCAAACACATTCTACGAGGCTTATGCCGTGGTCGAGGTCGAGGTCGTGCCGGTATGATGGTATTTTCCTTACATTATTCTATACAAATATGACCTGTTCATGGATGCATTCAATTTTTGGTGTTATGCTCGGAGCTGCTGGTTTTCAACGTCGCTTATGATGGGAGGTCTCAGTACATCAGTAGGCGTAGCTCAGCAGCCTAAGTGTCTGAGCCTTGTCTCATAGGTCTTTGTTTCTTGTCTCATCTGATCAGGGTCGCGAGTTGGAAGGCTTTCATGGCTTCTAATGGCACTTCCTGCAATGTATAGCCACAGACACGTTAGTAGCATGTTGTAGGGCTGTTGTCCCGAGTGAGCGCTCAGGGCTATTTTAGCCCAAGGCGAACCCTAGAACTGAAGCCCCACCACAACGACTGAGACCGGGATTCACTGCGATTGAACTCAGCCCTTATGCCGGGCGCAAGTCGCTGACTATGTAAGTTTCGCCGGAAGTTCGCGCAATCACAGCCGATAATGACGGGCTTCTTACGAGAGTCTCAACAGATCCAGAAGAGAATGAGACATTCTTTGTTAGATATATTCCCTTCTCACTCTGTTAATCGCTCGTAGATTACTCTACAATCTCCCTCTCTCAACTTCAAGAGCTCGAGCAGCTTAGACCAAGTGGCGATCTCTTATCCCATAAAGACTAGAGGGTCGCATTCGCATTCAACCCTTTGGCATGCCTCGAAGATTACATTCCTATGGTGTTATAGATACTATATAAAGCATTTGCCTAGATATTTTGCCCGTTGGAGCCCACCAGGACTTGGATCCATGATGGGTTTCATCGGGGTCTAGTTGAGGTCTCTAAGGTATATTTACAACTAGAATCTGAGGACCTGTGAAATTGACGCCGAAAATGACCGCTTTGGAGGCCAGAAACGGCGCCCCCAAAACACATAGTAAATGCGATAGATTACAACTTGATATCTCAACAACGGTAGTCTATATGGAGTTTTCCTACTGGCTTAATGCTTTTTAGGTGATATCTAGCTTCTCTAGGGAG
>CAJVRC010000846.1:1360440-1491238 GCA_911456345.1 Penicillium egyptiacum | reverse complement strand
AAAAAAAAAAAAAAAAAAAAAAAAAAAAAAAAAAAAAAAAAAAAAAAAAAAAAAAAAAAGAGATCAGGCCAAACGCCTTACATCTCACGCAGCTTGAAAGGTGACATTGACCTGACTTTCGACATCAATATCCTGAGGCGTGAGGTCCAGTGGCGCAGGGTCCTCCCCAGGGTGACTACCAAAACTACCAGCCATCATGTTTCTGTGGGTAGCCTTGTAGGGGCTCATTCCATGGTCGGTAATTTCCACCACCGAGACTTGGCGTTCAAGCACTTCCGAATAGTCATCGGCTTGTTGAATAGCATCGCGCAATGCCAATTTCCGTGCATCCGAAGCCAGTCGTCTGCCAGTTTCATCGGTGAGACTCCAATTCAGGCCGTCGATCTCCACCTTGGGATAGACTATCAATTCTTCGATCGCCTGATTCAACTTGGCGAAGTCGCGGAAGACGGCTTTGAAGGATACACTGGCATGGTACGGGTTTGGCACGGGCTGGTCATGTCTGTCTGTTGACTTTGTCCACGTTCTGACACTCGTGGATGAGAATTTCATCAGAGGGGCATCGGGCTCATCGTCGGTCCGGAAGCGAAAGGTTGATTTGATCCAGCTTTGTAGGTATGTTGATAATGTTACCACTTCCCTGGCGACTTTGTCTTGCTCGGGGCCGTTTTCTTTTACTGAGAATCTGATTGTGCCATGCTCTGGAGCGTGGGTGACGGATGATTTGCCCGTGACTATGATTGTTAGGGGAGGCATGATGATTTGTGAAAACTGTGGGAATATTTTGCTAGCACACTATTTAAAAGAGAGCCCATCGGCCTGAAGGCAGCAATTTCTCGGAGTCAGTGACCATCACGTTGCCCAACGCCAAGACCTCGTGGGGTGGGGCTGTCTGCTCTTCCTCTCGTCTATTATTTTCATCTTTCATTGATATCTCAACATATAATCTCCTAGTTTATCGATGTCTCAACTGCCATTCAGCAAAGATGCATTCATCGAGAGTCTGCTGGATCCCGCTCGTCTTCTCCCAGCCTCTGCTCGAACGGATCATAAACTCGTGAGCCCTACGGAAGAGATCCAAAGATTCTTGAAGAAGGATCTGATGGTCAATAAACTGAATAAAATCGACCAATACCTATGGCTGGCTGGTCAACCAATGCCGGCCAAGCCTCTAAATTACCAGATTGCAATCTCGCGGGAAATTGCCGTGGACGAGAGAATCGACATGCATATGGTCTGGGAGGGCTCTCGACGTATCCATCTGAAACCACTACCACAATATCTTCTCGACTCCCAGTTTTGGGAGTCACACCTTGTCTGTAAGGCGCCCTGTTGTGCTTCCCCAGGCGAACCGGTTTGCCAAGGGCAGGCACGTTCGCGAGAGTTATACAAATGCGCTCTTGGTCTGCTATCTTCCTATATGGCCCTTGTACAGTTTGAAAGTGATTTTTCAATTGCACAAAACTACCGTTTATTACCAAATACTATCACCTGGGAGATGTGGCTCAAGCTGAACCAGCAGTTGTTGAAGAACAATGTGATCAGCCCCGGGAACATCAACTCGCGATATTTGTTTGGAGAGCTGAGACTGTCGCGTCTCAACAAGATCTACGCAATTCGCCATGCTAGCGTCTTGAGCGGCTATCAGTTAACCTATCAGACGTACGGTGAGCTGTTTTACGACTATCTGGCTCCGCTGACCGCGGCGACTATCTACGTTGCCTTGGTATTGACGGCGATGCAGGTTGGACTTGCGACCGACCGTTTGGGCTTCAATTCACCATTCCAGGACGCTTCATATGGATTTACAGTCTTTGCCATCCTCGGACCTCTGATTGGGGTTCTGGTGGTTGGGATTATTGGGAGCTTGGCCTTTATCAATAATCTGATAGTGTCATGGAAATTTCAGCGGCAGCAATTTGCCCGGTATGAACTGTCGGAAATGCGAAATAAACTACCTTGACCTTCGACCGAGTACACAGCCGCAGAACTCATAGACAGGGAGATTAACGGGTCGTGAGCCTTCCAATGCATATTCCTCAAAGCTTCCTCGACGAATTCGGCCAGATGCAATGGTGCACTCTAAACATCACTCTTTCTTTTTTATAATCCTTCCCGAATCCTTTCTCTTCTTTTTCTGGGCCGAGCCTTGAGTCTTGAAATGAAAGGGGATTGCCGTACACTTACCCGAGAGTTCGGCAATATTCATGATTGGTCAATTTGCCCCATTACCGCATTATTATGTTCTTCTCTGCTCTCTCGATCATTTCTTCTTGCATGAATTTTGCAAATATGGCAAGCACAGTGATTATCACCGGTGCAACCGGCTCGCTCGCGCTTGAAGCCGTGCAACAACTTCTGTCGTCACATCCCTCGTTGACAATTATTGGCACTGTCCGAAATGCAACTAAATCCCCCAAGGGCACCCATTTGCTTCGACTGGAAGAGATGGCGCATCAGTATGCTTCTAGCAAGCTCATGATCAAAAACGTGGATCTGAACTCTATTTCAGAAGTACGAGACTTCTCGAACGAAATTGCTGGCCTAGTGGCATCTAACGAGCTTCCGCCCATTTCCGCCATCATTTGCAATGCGTTTACATGGTCTCTGGAAGGTCAGCAATTTTCCAAAGATCGGATGGAATCAACCTTCCAAGTCAATCATCTTTCGCATTTTTTGCTGGTTCTCAAACTTCTGCGGAGCATGGATCCCGAGACGGGTCGAGTGGTCATGCTTAGCTCTGAAGTCCACGATCCTGAACATCCCAACGCTTTTTCCAAACTGGGCGCAGAACTTCCCTCTGATGGGAGTCTTGATTCATTGATCAAACCCGGCGCAGATGAGGCTGGAACAGAACATGATATGGGCTGGCGACGATACGCAAACAGCAAGCTGGCCAATGTCATGTTTATGCGGAGTTTGAATCGACGACTTCAACAGGTATGAGGAACTTCCTCAAAACGGAAGAGGATGGCGCTAATTCCGTCTCTAGAATCCACAATTCAGCAAGATCACCGTGACTGCTATGGACCCGGGTGGTCTTGTGGAATCCCGGGCCCATGCCGCCCAGCGTTCGATCACTCGTGTCTTGTTTAGGCTGCTCGCGTTTTCACTTCCAGTGACCAGGCTTTTTACTTACAGGCTTCGGTCAAATTCCGATTCAGCCCGAGATGTCCTAGCATTGGCTCTGGCCCCTGAGTTTGCATCGGCGAGGGGCCATTTCAATGGAACGAAGCCTCAACTCCCTGCGCGTGTGAGCGAAGACGCGGCAAAATGTGAAGCTATGTGGGAGGCTTGTTGGAACTGGGTTGATATGAAAGAAGATGAGACCTGTGTTTCCAAGACTTACCCCTGACGGAGTGGATATAATGAGTGCAGCGTATTGCGATGATCTATACAGATATAGCACTAGTTAACTACGTAGTCGGATATCATTACTTAAGGCCACCTGACGTTCCAAGGTCACAGACATTCGAGTAACAAAAATATCCCTTCTCACTAGATATACTTTTCTCCTTATCTCAGAAGCTCATAGGGCCGTCAAATAAGAAAGAAGACCAGTCTATCGGCCAATCATTGCTCTCCATAGGCAAATTAAGAAGGGCATCCGGTGTTTCGTTTTCACTAGTTTCCGCAGTCCTTAGTAGCCCAAGCATAGGGCAAAAGCTCGAGGGGAAAGGGAAGAGGTGAGCCAGTTGCATTTGCCCACGAACCGGAAAAGCACCCCACGCACTGTCGGCTTGAGCAGGAAACGCATCTGCGGGCATATTGTTGAAACCATTGATTTTGCTGAGCGCCAAAGCAGCGGAGGTATGTCTCTCACTCATAGTTTCCAGCACCTGTTTGCTGATTCTGACCTCTTCGTCTCGGTTTAGGTTCAGTGCATCGTTGTCGGTGAAAGCTCGTGGGATTCCGGCAACCAGGTTAGCCCAAGAATGGATTGGCAGTAGATATTGGACGTCCTCATGATATACAATCTCTTCATACAGCCGAGAAATGCAGGATGAAGCGACCATTGAAGAGTATTTGAACAATGAGGGGTTGTGCCGGCGGCCAAGGAAGCACGTTAATATAACGGTCACCAAGTAGAATATATGGAGCTCAACAACAGGGCGACTGTATGGTTGTCTAGTGTCGAGGTGGAACAATTGCATTTCGGTAGGCAACTGTTCTCTCCACAGTCTCAATCCGTCCAGGCTCAGATACACCTGCTCCGATGGGATATTATCAACTCTGGCCAGGTCCTGGACCTTTCTAAGTTTTGTGCAGAGATCAGTTAACTGGCAGAAAACGTGTGATCTGATATCGGGATCTTTGAAGTCACTGGGAACAGGCAGCGGCACATAGGTTTCCAAGGGAAACATTCCAGGACGACCACAGCAAGCCGTCTGCATAGTATCGTTGATAAAGAGGTACCACCACATTCTGCGCGCTCTTCCAGGATGCTCTAATTTGCTGTATGTCTCGTCCTCGTGCAAGTGCAACTGTATAGCGAGTCGGATTGCCATGCCAGTCCATTGCCACGGGTTGTCCAGCACTATCGCGTCAGGAGAATACGGAAGCCAGGTACTAAGGATGCAAAGTGCGCTGAGCATATTCAATGGAGCCGTGTCATGGTGCAGAAAGAGCAATGTTTTGATCCGCCCGTAAATAGCAAATGTGGTCCACTCGGCTGGCCCTGCTGTTTGACGCATGGTACTTCCCGCAAAATACAGGCATTGCTGTAGCAAAGTAGAGGTTTCTAACTCAGATTGCCCATGATCTAAAACTGGGACGAGGTAGAACAGCTCACGGAAATAGAAATCGGCAAGTGCTTGGGCGATGACGGGGGGTGGAAGGCGACAAGCTTGGCGTATGTCTAGAATGAGCTGGCTTCCATCAATAGAACTTGGCTGTTGAGAGCCATTACCATTGTCAGGTCCCAAGCAGTTTATATCCCGGTGGCCAAGAGGACGAAAAGGTAATGGTGAGGCTTCTGCTGTGTTCTCCTGGGTCACAGGTGGGACCGCTTGACTTGGCGACAGGAGACTTGTATCTGACGAATAAAGCGAAGAGCGGAGGGCTTGCCTTTGCTTTCGAGGTCCAATATGAGGTCTATCATGTCAGTCTACGGGCTTGAAGGCCATTCATAGCATTAAGTAGCCTTACTGGCATATGTGGCCGTCATGCTTGCAACGCGTGCAGCTGCCACTTGGCTGACCTTCTAAGTCGCAACGGATCTTCATCGTTATTAGCCTTAATAGTAGATATTCATGAATAACAGCATACCTTACGACTATGGCATCGGGTGCACACAGCACGCGCCCTACGTTGCATTTTCAACGACTTGGATATTCTATCGGCAAACGGCAAACGGCAAACGACGTGAAAGTGAGGGATGTTTGCCGAACGGCAATTGCCACAGCCGAATATTATGTCATAGGCACAGTGCCTCTATGCAACACTATGGTTGTTAAAGGGTTGCATATATGTTCTGAGATATATTTAATCGGACCAAACTTAGACTATTCCCTCAACAATTTGAGCAGCATCTTTGCCAATTTTGACTCCCGTTATGACACTATCCAGGTCGGCCTATTGGTACACTTTACTTGCCCGAATGGACTCTCCAGCATCTAGTTTCCCTTGACAGTCATTGAATGTGAATATCATGAATATCAAGCTATTATTAATTCCACAGCATATATTCATAACAAAACAAAGTTCCTCGCGAATAATTAACGGAATACTCCGAAATGGAACTATACTCCCATACAGCCCATGTGCGGCCCCACCCCGCCGTGTTTCGCAACGCATCCGTCCCGCGTCTATAAAGAACCTCAACAGAACTCGAGACCGTTAAAATCACAAACTACAAGTCCAAATCTACTTGTAAAACAACAAGAAGCCACCTAAAACCCATACCCAACTCCAAAATGCCAGACCAACCCAACCAACCCCAACAAATGCATAACATCAACCCCACAGTCCTCCAAAATTTCGTCAAGCAGCTCCTCATTGCAAACAAAACATCACCAGAACATGCTGAAATAGTCTCCAAATGCCTCGTATCAGCCGATCTGCGCGGCGTGGACACACACGGCAGCAACCGAATCCCCTCCTACATGGAACGGATCCGACAAAACGCACTTGACCCGAGCGCGGTCCCCACAATCCGGCAAGTGACGCCGGCCGTCGCGCAAGTCGACGCGCACAACGGGTTCGGCTTCGTAGCCGCACACGAGGGAATGAGACTCGCTATCTCGATGGCCCAGATCTTCGGTATCGGAATGGTCTCCGTCAAGCACTCGAATCACTTCGGCATGTCCGCGTGGCTGGTGCAGCAGGCGCTGGAGGCCGATATGATGTCGCTTGTATTTACGAATAGCTCGCCGGCGCTGCCAGTCTGGGGCGGGAAGGAGAAGCTAATGGGTGTATCGCCAATTGCATGCGGCGCACCGGCTGGAGAGAGTAGGCCGTTTATCTTGGATATGGCGCCCTCCATTGCCGCCCGCGGAAAGATTTATAAGGCGCTTCGGCGTGGGGAGAAAATTCCTACGGATTGGGCGCTTGATAAGGATGGGGGAAGGACGGATGATCCTGCTGAGGCTTTGCAGGGTGTTATGCTGCCGATGGGTGGGCCGAAGGGGTCTGCGCTATCTGTTATGATGGATGTTTTCTCCGGTGTGCTTTCTGGGTCTGCTTTTGCTGGGCATGTCACCAACCCATATGATCCGTCGAAGCCAGCTGATGTGGGGCATTTCTTGGTGGCTATTAAGCCGGATTTGTTTATGACTATCGAGGAGTTCAAAGGGAGGATGGATTATCTTTATCAGCGGGTTGTCGATTCGGAGAAGATGGCTGGCGTGGATCGTATTTATTTCCCTGGGGAGATCGAGATGATTACCGAGGAGAAACGGTTGGCGGAGGGTATTCCCTTTTCCACTGCTGAGATTGATGGCTTGAATAAGGAAGCTGACCTGGTAAATGTTGAGCGTTTGAAAGTATAGACTACCCTGCAATGAGAGCAAAGCTATAATATCAATCACGTTACACTATATCTACATCCTAGCTATGCAACTTCAAATTATCGAGTTTCAAGTCAAGTAGAATCAATGTACTGACTACTGGTCCGAGAAATAGAGTACCGAGAACTAGCAACAGAACTGGAACGAGGCCTGAACAACTAGCCGCCAGAAACATCCCACCTTAAAGGAAAAGCCACACATTAAGATACAAGGACGCAAGTGAAGAGGGAAAAAATGATCCACAGAAGAATGGAATAATGTCACAATTGAATTATCGTCGACAGAGCCTCCCATAGAGGAACAAATAGAAGCTAAGAGGGGACAATGAGAAAGGGAAAAATAAAGGTTCAAAAGGATAATAAAATGCTCTGAACAAGAACATGAGGTCTCACTTTACAGCCAGAGATAATAGTAACAGTAGAAGGGAATGCAAATGACATGTGGGGGTAAAACAGGGGGAACAGCAAAAGCAAAACATTAGGAAGCAAGGAAAATGTAGCTAGACAAAGGAAATAAAAAGAAAATGCTAGATAATTAATCAAACACCCGACGGATGAAGAGGAATCGCTCCATGCATAAGAAGGGGACAAAAGCAGGGTATCACGGGGTATCCAAACAACCTCGCTGCTCTTTCAAGCAACTCAAAAGAAGCATCAGAATGATAGGGTTTGAATCTGCTTCCAAGATCAAAGCTCAAACCGCAAGGGTGCTTGATCGATCCAATCTCAGCGGGCAGTCCGGCTGAGATGGAATATTGCCTTTTATCTGTTGGTTAAACCAGAAATCAACGGTCATCACCGGCGCGGGACTTGGCACGTCTTCGGAAGAAGTCCATGACCTTGCGTGCTGCCCCGGAACTGCCGGAATGATGAGAGCCATCACGCTCATATTCATAGGCGTCGGCGAATTTGCGGTGGTTTTTCTGCAGAACACCCGGTCCACGTCCTGATCGACCAACTTGCATCGACTGCCTAGGGGCGCTGTCGTACGGGCCGTTGTAATCATCGTAGTAGTTCGGCTTAGACGAGTGGCCTTGGTGACCAGGGTGGTCTGCAGAGTTCTGGTAGACTTGCTCGGCCGAGGGAATTCCAAAGGAACCACTCTGGCGATCAAATTGAGATCCCAGGTCTGCAAATTGTCGATCAATCTGAGCCTCGTAGCTAAGCGGCTCAGGTTCGGTATGAACATCCTCGCCGGGTCCCTCGTCAACTATTCCCATGGCATCTTGCGTGCCATAGCTTGTCGCCCGCGAACGACCGTGCGCCTGACCTGCAGGGCCTGTGGCGGGGCGTTGCGGGGAACGGGGATCGACGGGGCGAGGGATCTGCGAGTTTTCTTCGGGGGTCTGAGCCCGGTTATTAGAGAAACCTCGGAAAGAAAAGGATTGCGGGAGTAATGAGAATCGACGAGGACGGTTTTCCGCGCCGGACTCGCTTGTCTTGCGGTTATGGGGGTATTGCATCGAGCGGCGGGAGTCTATAGACATCCTGGAGTTATCACTCGGTAGAGGCTCCTTCATGCTGACAGGGGGGTAGCGCTTGTCCTGCTTGGTACGAGTGGCATTAGACTGCGTACGGCCACCCAATATTGAACCTGAACGACCGAAAAGCTTCTCGCTTAGGCTGGAAACAGTATTGGACCTCTTGTGGCCCTTTGGCGGCTCTTGTCGAGGAGTAGTGTTGAAGGTTGCAGGCAATTGCTGGTTCTGGGTGCTTGGACGACCGATAGATGTACTCGATGCCTGCGCAGGATCCTGCGCAAGCGCAAATTGCCTGCTCTTGGGCTGTGCTAGGCGACCTTCTGTGTTGGTTGCGGTAACAGTAGGAGCCACCGGCTGTCCATAGGAGCCACGAGAAGGCAAACGACCAGTGTTTCCAAAGGAGCTTATAGAAGCACCGGTGGCTGGCCGAGGCCCTTGCGGCATCGCAGTCGTCTGCGACCCAGTAAGTGTGTCCGAGGTCGAGCGTGGGAAGTGCCCTGGAAGCGGCTTGTTGAGGTTGAGTGCCGCTGCATCTCGAGGCTGGTGCGTAGGCTCTGTCGACTGTTGCGCTGAAGCCGTAGTTTGACCCTCGGATGGGGCCGGGACTCGGCTGCGTGATGCAGACGGTTCCACAGGAGGTTCTCCTCGGGTCGTTTGCGATTGAGGAGCAACATATTCGACTTGTACCGTCCTCCGTTTGGCATCGCGGGGGGTCCTGGACTTTTCTGACGGCGGATCTTGAGAAACATCTCCAGCATGATGGTTCAAGCCACCAACAGCAGGAGCGTTGGTTTGGTGTGTCTTCGGTGGTTCGCGGACTGAGGCACTGCGGACAAGAGGGGGTGCTTCTTTTTGGGTTTCTGTAGATATATGTAAGTAACTCGAAGCTTGACCACTTGCAGAAGGAGAAAACAAGTCCTTACCAGACGGGATTGTTGTGTTCGAAATGTCCACAACGTTTGTCGTGCTGCTTGTGATATGAGAAACAATGTTCGAGAACTCGCTGAGCCAGCTGTGGCGGGCAACCTCGAACAGGTCTGCACGTTTCCGAGGATCGGGGACCAGTACCCGTCTTAATAGATCGCGTGCATGTGGTGTGACATATTCCGGGAACGTGAGAGGAGTAGTGACAATATACTTGTAAAGAAGATTGATGTTGTCGCCATCCGGGTTCGCTGGGTCGTCATCGAAGGGTAGGTATCCCGCCAGCATGGCGTACTAAATTACACAAGCAGGTTAGTTGAGTCAGATCCTCGTGGTGGTACTGGGTAAACATACCAAAATCACACCACAGCTCCACACATCCACTTTGCGGCCTGTGTATAAGGAATCGCTCACGACAAGCTCCGGGGCTGCGTAGCAGGGACTACCACAGCTGGTCTGCATAAGATCACCTCGCCTTACCCCATTCACACCAACCTTGTCTAGCCGCTTCCGCTTCACGTACTCTTTATTGGTCAAGTTGTACTCAATTTCCTCGTCCAGAGGATCCGCCGGGTCGAAAGTGTTGGCGAATCCGAAGTCAGTAATGATGATGTTGCGATTCCGATCGAGTAGCAAGTTCTCCAGCTTGAGATCACGGTGCACAATACCCTTCTTGTGTAGATAACCAACTCCGGAGACCAGCTGAGCAAACAGTCGGCGTGCAGAATTATCCCTGAGATATCGATTATTCAAGATGTAATCAAAGAGTTCACCTCCTGACGCGTATTCCATGATGATACCAATGTGACGGTCGGTTTCTACCATTTCATGAAGACGCACAATGTTGGGGTGCGCCAACTCACGTAGAATAGAGATTTCACGGTAGATTTTCGGTAGTCGGCTGGGGTTGGTCCCCAGTGTGTCTCTCCGGATGAGTTTGATTGCCACCTGGATGCTGCCATCGCGCTTCCATCCCAGCTTGACCTTTCCAAACTCGCCCTCCCCAAGGGTCTGTCCGAGAATGTATGAGCCGAATGTTGTTTCCTTGCGCTTGATAACGTTTCCATTATTGTAATCGTGGCGACTTCGAGGCCCGCGAGCCTCCTCCGCACCATCAGTGCTAGCCGCACCGAACCCGGTTGAAGAGGCATTTTCTGTGCCAGCTGCTCGCAGTTGTTCTCTCTCTTGGTCCATAACATGGTCGCTGGGCCGCACAGAATTGACCTCTGCGCTTGGTTCTTTTACAAAGTTCCCCTGGCCAGGCGTACTGTCTGACTCGGCGGGGTTTGTGACTGGTGGTGCCGTCCTTGATTGTTGTACTTCGCGAGATGCCTCCTCAGGCTGGTGCCTCCGTGGTCTGCCATTTCGGTCGTCGCGCGTGCGTTCACGGTTCTCTTTTCGATCGGACCTGCTCTTGCCTTGTCGAGAGCTACTCGTTTTATCTGTAGAGGTTCCATTTGGACTGCGGCGACTGTGGTGGGTGGAAGAGGTCCTCGGGGGAGGAACCGGTGGTGTACCTAACATATCGGGATAGGTTGTGCGCGCATTCTTCTGGGCAGGAGATGATATGCTGGTCGATATTGCTGGGGCATGAGCGGGGAGTGGCACGGCCTGCTGATGAGAAGTGCTCATAGCCGAAAAAGCTGTTCGGGACCGGCCTCAGAAACGGCTAGTGGAAATTAGCAAGCTATTTAGCAAATGGAATGGTTTGGCGGAGGACGGGTACGCGCTATGAGGCGATTTGCATCGTGGCCGATAGCATACCTTTGTGCTAGTAGATGCGCAAAGCCTTAAGAGACTCGCTGTGTGACCGTCCGAGGCAGCTTGTGTGGGCTCTCGTTGACAAGATTCTGGTATCAATTGCGATTGGTACAATTGGCGCGAGGGAGCACAATGTCCTCCCAGGGGTGTTTGGCAAAAGTCGGGGGGTTGGGGCGACCGGTCGCACTCGCCAAACGACTATTCAAAGCGCAATCTGTAGACATTGGAAGATCTGTCAGCTTGAAGTTTCCCCAGATTCTTATCGATAATCGCCAAAAATGTGACTTTCTGCCCAAGAATGGGGGGTGGGCAACTGACAGCAGGAGATCGATCGGAGGAATGGGGGGAACTAGCTTACGACCAATCGCGCAAAAACCCGTTGGATGTTGGTTGAATATCACCGAGGACACCAGGTCACGACCTTCTTCAGGTGTAAAGACGCGTCGAAAAACAACAGGTTTCTCGAAAAAAGAAAGGAAAGCTAAAGATACCTGCGCTGCAGTACTCCAGAGTCCCCCTCTGTCCAGACCCACGACTTGAGGTTTGGCGTCGCACGTTGTCCGAAAAATCGAGCAAACGCGGTAACAAATGTCTCAGACGCGATTGCGGACCTGATCAACAGAATTCTGATTCAATTGCGACAACAGTTGGACATTGTCGAAGATAGGATACTGAGGGGCGGACAGGGGGCGCGAGGGGAGGAAAAAGACGGGAAGCACCGGTCGGGCGTTCCGAGTCGAAAAAGGGGGAAGAAGGTACCCCAAAGAACAGAATCAAAGAAACAAAAAAGAACACAGACTAAAAGAAAAAGAAAAGCCCAGAGGGTAGAGAGAAAGGCCGGATGTGAAGATGAAGAGGGAAAAAGAGGAGGTGAGATACGAGTGGTAGTTTCTCTTAGTCTGGGGGAGGCGGGTCTTTGGCTCTTGAGCCTTTGGATGAGGGTTTGGCTGATATGAGCACTTGGATACATATGGAAATTCTATTTAATTACATATAAGTTTAGTACGATGAGAGAGGCTACTTTGATATTATACTAGTATTTATAATATGTCTACGTTGTTAGATTTTCTGACAGAGAACACAGATATATACATAGGCCCAAGGCCAGCTAACCAAGCGCTTGGGGGTTATGATACATCCAGGATAGTGACGACAAAGACAAAGTAACTACACATATGTAATTAATGTGCGGTACTCCGTATAGAGGGTGGATTCAATATTAATTGCCCATATATTGATCGTGAATCCCTTGCGCCAGGGAACCTATGCTAAAAAGGGCTCAAGTCCCGAGAGATCCTCGCATGTCTAAAGAAGGGAGAGAAGTATACTCCGTACAGAGTACAATGTACTCTGTGGATTCGACAGAAATAATAATAATAATAACATCCAGGCGCTAAAATTGTTCGAGGGCTCGGTTTCAAGAAAAGAAAGAAGCAAAAAATAGGGGGTTGCACCGGCTGTTTCGAATACTCATAGAGTGGACACCTCAGGACGATCGTCATTATTAACCTCGCTCAGAACAGAAGCTCGGATCTCGCCTTTTGTCTCCTTCTTCATTGGCTTAGCCAAATCGTTTATATAAATAAATTTTATTTACATCAACTTGATCGATTTGAGATTTTATAAAATTTTAATTGATTTTCAGATCAATCCAGTGAGATTCAAAGATCCAGAGATTAGCTGTGAGAATGGTGTGCAGTAGTCCATCTCCCTAGCTTGATCTAGCTGACAATTAGCGCCAACGTCCTGCTTTTCGCTTCGGGCTTTAACTCTTTGGAGCTCCAGAGTATAGTATACGCAGATTTAAGAGGGGCCATAGTGGCCCCGACCACGGTAAAAATAGTTAGAACCATGGTTGGATCCCGATCTAAAGCAGATCTTGTTCAACTTCAGGAATTTCATATTCAACTGCAACCTTGAAACGTTCCAAGGTTCATGTACGGAGTACATTGAATGGAATACATGATGCTGTTCCTGGATAGTCCGGGCTGCAACACTAAACCTTACCCTATCTTTCATGTACTCTATCCACTTACCCACAGTCAGTCTCCATTTCAATCTATCTGCATGCAGTAATTGATGGTAAACCGACTAAATCTTGGAGGAGATTTCTACTTTTCTTTTGACAGCCCCGGATCACTAATACCAGGCATAACGTCAAGCCTTTGATACTCATTTTATCCCTGATAAACCTCATTGGATAAGGGGCTAAGGTGGGCCATGGACAACTGTCAAGCGATGCGTTGGCACTTTTTCGCCTCTCCAACGTTATTTTCCATCACCCAATCAATATCGGATACATCGTCCAGCGGAACAAGGGCAACGCATATGAGCAACTCTGTCCAATGGCTATCATCGCTGTCACCTGCATCACACCCAACCACCCTCATCTCAGATTTGTCTGCTGACTCTACTCCGTATACAAATCAAATTGCGACTAGAAAAGACGGTCTACTATGCTCTCCCTAGTTTGGCGCCGTGCCACAAAACTAACCAAATTCTATCCAATGGTTCCTGGATTCTGGCGACAGTTTTGTGCATAAGATGCGGTCGGAACATTGTTCGCGGATATATGAGGTCACTAACTAGGTATCGAAAAAGGTAAAATTGACAAGACTCAGATGTTCAATCAAAAGCTTGCAACAGTGAGAAATGCCTGCAGTACCAAAGTCACAAAAGGGGAAATAAACATCTCCGGATACGAGATCTCGCTCACCCAACTGTAATTGCCATGCGCGCCAGCCACCAAATTTTTACCGCTTACCCCCTGACATAGATGACCCGCCGAGGGACATTGTCCCTGGTGCACCATATGCAGGAGGCGGTGTGGGGTTAGGCGACGCGCGCCGCACAACAGGGTCTCGGGAGCTCAAGCCAGAAGGGCCGGAAGCAGCCTCCACAGCGTTAGCTGGAACCTGGCCGCCGTCACCACCGCCGACGACAACCTGTTGGCCGTCGCGCATTCTTCCAACAACCATGCCCTTGGCAACAGACTTCAAAAGCGCCCGGCGACTGACTCCCGTGGCGTCGATGTAAACCAATCCAACATTCTTGATTCCGCCTGTCAGGTTGGTTGCGACGGAGCCTGCCTCGTTGCCGTAGCGGTGTCCGATCATGGAGCTGGCGGCTCCGGCACCGGAGAAGAGCATGTTCCGGGCGCTCTGCTCGATGCCGTCGGCCAGGGTTGAGAATGCGATCATTGATTTGTTCAGCACGCCAGGCTTGTATTCTGGAGGTGGGTTGTGCCTGTCGACGCCTTTGTTTCGTCCGGCTTCTTGCTTGCGCGCCAATGACGCACCCAGGTTCTGTGCAACCCTTCCGACCTGTCCAACTGTGCGAGCAGAAATATCTGCTGCTCCATTGGATAAGGTGCCGACCTTGCGGATGCGCGCGTGAGTAGCGTCTGAGAATTTGAGAGGCTTGACATTCGGCTGAGTCTTCTTTTGGAAATTCTCCGCGCCACTTGCGATGGCATTTGCCAGATAGGTCGATCCAGTCACGAGCAGACGAGATGCTGTAGCTGAACTCTGAACGAGCGTCGAGTTCTTATATGCTGGGTGCCGGGCCATTGCCAGGTATTCTTCGGAGACATTGCTGACACTGACTTGGTTGCCTCCGCCTTCTGCAGGGAGTTCAATTCCTACCGGTCCTGTTCGCGATATACTTGTCAGTTGCTGATTGAATCCGATCATAATCCAACACCTTACTTTTAGAACCAGGCTTCACGTCGGCGTCCTCAACTACACTGTAGCCATCTCCTAGCTCTCCAACCACACTGCCGTTTTCTTCATCCACCAGTACGATTCTCCCATGTGCATCTGCTTTCTTTGTATCCGGGGTCCCAATATAACCCTCGCCAGGTGCGTAGTCGGCCGGGTTATAAACAGTATGGTCCTGCGCTTTCGTGTGCGGGGTGCGCTCAAGGAATGCAGTGCACTGCGCAAGGATGGATTCAAATGTATCAATATCATCCTGAGATACGTTGCTGGGAGCTGTGCCAATGCCAGGGAACTGAATGCGAATGAAAGCGCCAGCATCGGGACCCATGTCCCAGCGGGGAATCAGATAACTGTCAGGAGGTTGGTGAAAGATTTGTGTGGTCGCTGGTATCGCAAGATCGAGCTCAGGTGGGAGGTACAGATGAAGATAGAAATCCTCTTCCGGTGAATCTTCAGGCCAATCTGTCCCAGGGCCAGCAGTGGCGGTGTTGGTGGGGACCATTAGCAGTGATAGGGTTTGAGGGCCGGATGGCGTGAGGTCCTGCTCCTCGCCATCTTGAATATGAAAAGCGCGGATATTATTGACGCTGTACAGAAGTCGTGGATCGTTTGCTGCGCTCGACATCGTGTTGGTCGCTCTGACAATTAGGGGCTTGTGTCTTTCGACCTTGGTATGTTGCCCGCAATTTAAGGTGCTGATAATACAGTTATGACGTCGTGCATGTAACAATGGTTGATAAGCTTGTAGAAAGACACTTGCAAACACCTCTTAAGTGCAACAAGCGAAATCAGGGTTGTTGAAATAGGAGAAGGAGATAAATCTATTTTCAGACTTCAGCCAAGGAGGGGTTCTTATGAGATCATCCAGGCACCTGGGCATGTCCTGGCGCTTAGATAATTGAGGGACGGGGAGGCTGTGTTACGCCACATTATTTCAGCACAGCCACATATAACTTAGCCACACTTGGCGGGTCTTGGAATTGCATCTGGTTGGTTGATATCCCCCAGACATCCATCCATAACATAGCATCCAGGAGCAAACTCGCCTCACTCTTCGTACGGTCCTGATGTCCACGTTCCAGATATTATCGGATTTACATCTAGAGAATCCTTCTGCCTACGATGTGTTCAAGATCTCCCCCAAAGCGCCATACCTTGCCCTCCTTGGTGACATAGGAGTTGTCAAGGACTCAGGCTTCATCACATTCATCGAAACCCAGTTGCGCCAATTCCAAATAGTTTTCTTCCTGCTAGGGAACCATGAGCCGTATTTTTCGAACTGGGAGGAGACAAAGCAAGTCCTCCATCAGTTCTCGGCGTCTGTTGATCGTCGGCGTTCAACAGAACAAGATGGACATACAGAAACTATGGGTTCTTTCGTCTTCTTGGATCAGACTCGCTACGATATCTCACCAGACGTGACTGTCCTAGGGTGCACACTCTTCTCGCGAGTGAGCGAGGCCCATAAGGAGCACGTCAGCTATGGTCTTAATGACTTTTACCACATAAAGGACTGGACGGTTGACGACCACACAGCTGCTCACAAAGCAGATTTGGGCTGGTTAAATGGACAGGTTTCTCATATCACTACCTCTGAGCCTCATCGCAAGATCGTGGTTTTTACGCACCATAGCCCAGTTACTCAAGATCGGCGGGCACTTGATCCAAGGCATGAAAACAGCCCGCTGTCATCGGGCTTTGCCAGCGATCTCTCGGGCCAGGAGGCTTGGAAGAGTCCGCTAGTAAAATTATGGGCATTTGGCCATACGCACTTCAATGTCAGTTACATTGAGGAGGGTACCGACAAGATGGTGGTCAGTAATCAGCGCGGCTATTACTTTTCTCAGGCACAGGGATTTGACGGCAAGCTAGTAGTTAAACTATGATATACCATACATTCACAACTAATTCGCTCTGCATGGAATGAGGGACGATACCATCAATTGAATAACAAATCTTTGAACACATTTCACTACAATTTGAGACTTATCTTACCCTGCCTTCTTCCCAGTACGGTCTCTACAATATATGGCAACCCACCATAATGATTGGCGATTCGAAGATGTCATATTCTTGCATGGTATGTTCTAATGCGCCCGAAGGCTACCAGTCGCGGGCACTGCGAAGGAGTGCAAGCCCATCGCTGGTGGTCCTTCCTGATTTCATCTGCCCATATTCTGGGGTTGATATCGCAGTGGTAGCCTTTAACGGATGTCCCTAAGCAAAATTGACCCTTGTTTGGGCCGGAGGTTATCCATGTACTGTTGTACATGGTTGGTGGTGCACCTGCTCCTAGGACACCACGCCATTTCGTATAACCAGCCGTTAGCGGGAGGACAGAAATTGCTGTAGGTCGCACCACTTGGCGCCAGGCTTAGTTGGAGACGAAGGGCCGATCATATCAAATAGGGACGAAGACGGAATCTCGGTGTGCAGAGACGTTCGGATGAGAAATTTGGAGGCGGTTGTGGGACTCGAAGAACTCCAGCGGGGGTTGTTTAGGATGGATTGCGAGGGTTCCATCCCCGGCCAGGCAAAATCACTGCCGTCGGGTGGGCTAACAAAACAGCAAATGGCGAGATCAGCCCCGTAATAGGCATGTAACAACGGGCCGTCTCGAATGTGGGAGCTTTGGATAGGGTGTTGCACTACACCGTGCATACGCCACTTGACTCAAGTCAGGTAGCTTCAGCAGACTCTCTGATCTATCATTGGAGACCATGGTTTAATACCATGTGGTAAGGCCTAACGACAATAGAACTGAGTAGGAGCCGTTAATATAGATAATGATCCCTACATATAACAACGATATAACATGAGGGGTTCATGTCTAAGGCATCGAGCCACAACATATTCTAATCTAACTGTGACCAGTTACTTAGCTGTAAGTGACACCGGCATTAGGTAGTGATGCTATTCTGATTGTCCTGTAGCTGTACATCGTTTCTATCTTGGCACACGTGGTATGCTTGAATACGATCCGTCGATAGAAAACCTCAGTTCCGTCACCGATCATCAAAGGTTACTTCGTCTGGCCTAGTTCTTTCTCAAATTGGTTGACTTGCACAAGCCGCTGGGTGGCTGTCTCAGTCTTGTGAAATCGCCAGGGCTTGATCTTCCGCTCAAACAGTTCATCTAACTCGGCAGCAGATCGTCTAGATTTAAAAAAAGATTAGCCAAGCAAGAATATTTCATCGGTGTCATGCTCAAGCTCTTACCCAACAGTCTCAGGAATCAGCATCCACATGCCAACAACAAACGGAAGGCCAGCGCCTGCATAAAACCACCCGGTCTTCAAGCCCCAGTTCCATTTATTGGTATTTGTCATGTATGGGACAAGAACGTTCATCACAACACCAGCGACACAAGTTACTGCCGCTCCAAAGCCAGCAGTATAAGGCCTGAGGCGCTGCGATGATATTTCTCCGATATACCCCCACCCAGTCGCACCATTGGTAGCCAGTCCGCAGTCTGAGAATATCATGTTAATAGCTGCTCTTCCAAATTAATAGGGTGTACTTACTCCATAAGCAAGCAAATAATATGAAAATATATGTCGATGCCTTCACCTGAGGACAAACCCCAATGATACCAATGCCCACACATGACACCCAGCAGAGTGTAGTCCCCGAGCAGGCGAGTAATCTCCTTCCCAAGCGGTCGGCAACCATAATTATGACGAGCACTGTTGCAATTTGAATTGAGGTTGTAATAACCTTGATCTTGAAAGGGTCGGCTAGTCCAGCCTGTTGGAAGAAATAGGTACCGAACGTCCCGAAGAGGCTAAGACCGATCAACTGCTGGGTGAGGTTGGTCCAGCAGGAAATCACAGTGCGAAGGCCATTTGTACCCTGGAAAATCCCGTACCACTTCTCTCGACGCTGCTCGGCTGCAACTGCATGTTCATGCTCGATGGCCATAGCCAACACTTGATATTGCCGCTCCAAGTTGTAGTTGGGTACTCCGCGATTGAGCCTGAGGAGTTCCTTCTTGGCTCGGTCGACCTTACCGGCATTCACGCACCAAGCAGGAGATTCTGGGACAAAGACATAGATTAAAAGCATGAGCCCGATTTGAGCCCACTGGGTATAGATCGGTGTCAGGTAGTCGGTTGGGTCAGCTCTTGATAAATGTTGGAGAGCGACTTGGGCAAAGAACGAACCCAAGGACCACCAGAAGCTGTAGCACATTAACAAGCCTCCACGAATACGAACAGGTGCAACTTCTGAGATATATGTTGGTACAGTTGATTGTAGACACCCCACTCCAATCCCAGCCAGGAGCTTCCCTACCATCCAGACTTGCCATGACCTCGCAAGACTCTCGGCAAGCACACTTCCCACCAGGATCACCCAGTAGGTGTACATTGCGATCTTTCTGCCATATCTACTGGAGAGAAATGGTAGTGTGGTCATCCCAACGATCTGACCGCAGGACATGATCGAGCTCCAGCCACTTAGTATAGGCGATTCGAGGGCAGGCTTTCCCGTTTTACCAACAGTGGTGGCGAAGCGGGTGACAAATCCAGCATTGGCAATAATGCTGGCGTTGATTCTGGAAGAAAGGTCAAGTCAGATATAGCAAGATCAAAATCAAGGTCACAGACCCTGACTCACCCAATCTGGTACCCATCGGTTGCCGCACTGAAGGCCATTGCAAAACACACGAGTGTGCAGAGCTTGAACGTTTTGATTGTCTCCAAAATGCCCAACTCTTCATACCCAGTAATTCCTTGACCCTTGTTCGCGGCATCAAAAGTTGGGTCAGACTTCTTGAATCCCTCATCTGCGACGGTCTCTTCATGCTGTGCCGAAGCCATCGACTCGGTAGGAACCTTCTGTGTTGATCCCATGTTAAATACTGATTGCTGTGAATCTGTGGGCTACTCTAATCCCATATGGAAGAGGTAGGTGGGTGTGTTCGGAATTTAAAGCTAGGGCTTTGGCTAGGCTGGTGCTTGACAAGTCTGGTCACCGCATCATCTACACAATGAATCCCAGTGCTAAGCTCAAACTCGGGTTTTATTGTCCCGAACCAAACTGTAACATTTCCACTCAACTGATATATTCACTTGAAGTATTCGTGGAGTACCCCGGAGTTGTCAAAATTTGTGGATACCATCAAACCCCGCAACTTCCCCAGTGTCTCAGACCTCAGCGAAGTAAGACGATTGCCTGGTTATGAATCTCCAGACTAGGATAGCTTTCTTCAATAGCCGACCGTCGCAACGTCTGGTCACATCCTCGCAGGCGGAGATACCCGTGGCGTCCCGTGCAACCAGTAAGAGGCTAATTCCAGATCACATTTGCGTTAGCTGCTGGCGTCGTAAACGACTCAATAGCCGACAGCGATACTAAGCCAAAGGGCACTCGGACTGTGAGGACCCGCTTGTTTTCAAGAAACGAGTGAAAGGATTTAGTTGGAGGTACAGGGCCTTCAGTAAACTATACCTCTTGAGGTATAGTTCACGACCCTTGGCGTTCCTAGGGGTTTTGTGGCGCCACAAGGGTAAAACGGTCTAGAACCTGGTCTCCGATTAATTTGGCAGGCTTGTAGTATGTGTAAGATGGTTGTATTCTTGTGATGTTCTGTGAGTCGCGACCCAGGAACTATTATTAATACGGATCTAAGCTTACCTACATATGTAAGTGGTGCGTATCAGTATGACAGAACAATGCCATCAAAAAGAAGCCGCAAAAGGGAGTTCTCCCATTCCCTCACCTTTGCCAGTCAGGTTAGTGAAGCTTTTGGTAGCTTTATATTACGGCACTGAAGGTGCTGATCGTTCCTTTTCCTTGCTACTTAGGTACTAAATTTTGAATTGAACGACAACGATGATGCTTTGAGATATTCTATTTGAGATATTGGTCCTGTTTCTACTAATTACGCCTTTTTCGTCGTTCATTGAATGACTGCTTGAGGTAGTAGGCAGACTTCTTAGGAGTCCGGGCGAGTGTATCGTAGTCGACATGTGTGATACCATAGCGCGCGCCATATCCAGCCGACCATTCTAGGGATATCAATCATACGAAAAATAAGTGGTGAGGGAATTGAACATACCAAAGTTATCCATGAAACTCCATGCGCAGTAGCCTTGTACTATGATACCATCCTCATAAATGGCCCGCGAGATAGCATCCAGGTAAAGGCCAAAATACCGTATCCGAAAAGTGTCGTTTATTGCTTGCTCGAGGGTCATCTGGCTTTCGCCTGGACATGGACAGCCATTTTCTGTAATGACGATTGGCAGGTGGTAACGATCCCAGACCCAGTTCAGAAGCTTTCGAAATCCATCCGGGGCAACGCGAAGCCAAGACATGCCAGAAACGGGTCCAAGCATCTTTCCTTCGTTATTGGTGGCGACTTCCTCCACGTTCCCCGAGCAGTCATCTTCGGCCGGTGGATCTGGAAGAGCACGAGCAAACTTAGTGGAATAGTGATTCATCCCATAGTAGGCATTGATTGGCGCTGTCTCTCGGAGGAGTCTCATCTCCTCAGTGGAGAACTCTGGTAGCCGAGAGCCAAGTCGGGCACGCATTTGGGCGGGGTAGTCCTTTCCCAGGAAGATGGGGTCTGCGAACCAGCCAATGTAGAACTCCAGTCTGCGTTGGGCAGCGGCTTTGTGTTCCTCGCTATTTGCCTCCCATGGCTCATAGAAGTGGCCATTGAGCACGATTGTTATAGAGCCATTCTGAACAGGTTGGAACTCTGTCGCGTAGATCTTCACGACAGCTGCATGGGAAAGAACAATAGTATGACCAACGCGCCATGGCTCTGTCCGCGTGTCGTGACCAGTAGTAGCACTATGGCCAGGAGCAAGCACACCGCTATGGTGGCCAAAGACTGAGATAATGTATGGCTCGTTGTAAGTAACCCATTTCTTGACACGATCGCCAAAGCGAGAGAAGCACAACCGGGCAAATCGCTCAAAATCAGCCATGAACTCATCTGTGTTCAAGAAAGCGCCATATCGATCATAGAGCTCCTGCGGAACATCCCAGTGGTATAGAGTGACGATTGGCTCGATATTTCGCGCCAGCAGGCAATCGATGAGCCTGTTGTAGAATGAGATCCCATCTTCGTTGGCCGGGTCATTGCGTCCACCCGAGGGGATCACACGAGACCAAGCAATGGAGAGTCGATACACGTCCACCCCGTACGAGGCCATTAAGTCCACATCTTTGGACATGCGATTGTAGTGATCACAAGCCACATCGCCATTTTCGCCATTGGTACGTGACGGTTCGAGGTGACTGAACGTATCCCAGATAGATTTACCTTTGCCATCCTGGGAGGCACCGCCCTCGATTTGGTATGCAGCAGTGGCCGTGCCCCAGAAGAAACCAGGAGGCAGAGGTAGCTCTTCTATCTCGCGAGGCTCGCTAACCCATTCTTTGTTGTCGGCTTGGGGGACAGTGTCCTGAGCCTGGAACATGTTCACATTCATCTTGAGGTTGGAAATACTTGAGCAGGTGATCTGAAATGATGTGGCGTTCTTGGAAATTCGGGAACACGCCGGTTAAAAAGACAAGATTTTGATGGAACAGGCAGGGGTCGGCTTTTGAGCGCGGCATTGGGGTGTTCCCTCCTTGCTGACCTCGGGGTAATTCATGTCCCCAGTCGCAGGTCCCCGCCTTCTCATCGCAACGTTTCGGGACATTACCACACCGAGGAATACATTATTAGATGGTCCTGTTTAGATCTAGGCGCAGCTTCCTCATCATCCCTTCAAGCCACCGTAGTGCTACTACCAGCCGCATCATGCCCGGGAATGATCATCCGCCCAGCACTTTCAGAATGAAGGATTCTCTACACTCTCAACAAGTTGGCTCGGTGGCTGCCAAGGTCACAGGCCATAGCCGGGAAGAAACAAAGTGGCGTTGTAGCCGAATCGCCGCTCCCTGGGGCCCTACTGCATCTGGACCGGATGCAGAATGGCTGTTTCGCAAAGAATTTGAAGTTCAACCTTGCGTGCAGGCCAGACTTTCAATCACTGCTCAGGGAGTCTATGAGGCAGAGATCAATGGCCATCGTGTTGGTGACCACTTCATGGCCCCGGGGTGGACAGCCTACGACGGCAGACTACAATACCAGACATACGATATCACATCCCTGCTGTCCCCAGGCAGGAATTGTATTGGAGTTCGTGTTGCTGAAGGCTGGTTCTGTGGACGTATTGGCTTTGAAGGTGGCCACCGGAACATCTGGGGGCCTCACCCAGCCTTGATAGGGCAGCTAGACCTCTACTACCCCGACGCCATTATTGAAACCATACCTACGGACAGTACATGGTTCGTGAAAAAAGGTCCTATCCAACGGGCGGAGATTTATAACGGAGAAAAATACGACGCGACTCACGAGGTCCCATACTGGTCGACTATTGCGCCTGAGGGGCCTACCGATAGTGCTCATGATTGGGTGCCCGTCCTTTGCATGCCTCCTTTGCCGAAGCAAATCAAGGTCACGACTGGAATTGGAGAGCCAGTCAGGAGAATCGAAACTATCAGGCCACTTCAATATATCCTATCTCCGTCGGGAAAATCGATCGTCGACTTTGGTCAGAATTTGGTTGGATACGTCAGACTGAGAAATATCAAAGGTCCTCGCGGCCACAAGATCACCTTATCTCACGCTGAAGTCTTGGAAGATCAAGAGATTTGCACGCGGCCACTTCGTCAATGTGATTCCGTCGACGAATATATTCTGAAAGGTGATGAGGATGGCGAGAGCTATGAGCCACGATTCACATTCCACGGATTTCGATATACCCAGATCGACGGATGGGAGGGCGACCTCAGTTTGATGGACTCAGTCGAGGCGGTTGTATGTCATACAGATATGAAAGAAGCCGGTTCATTCTCATGTTCCGACAAGTTGCTCAATCAGCTGTATCATAATATCCGCTGGGGAATGAAGGGGAACTTCCTCGCAGTGCCCACCGACTGTCCCCAGCGAGACGAGCGATTAGGCTGGTCTGGGGATCTCGCTCTTTTTGCTCCTACGGCGGTTTTGCTATTTCATTGTTTCGACTTTCTCAGCAACTGGCTTATCGATGTTTGGCATGACCAACAGGTTCTGGATGGTGTCCCCGCCATGGTCACTCCCAATGCTACACTCCCAGATCCAGTTTGGTGTCGCCGAAAGCCTTGCGCTATATGGCATGATGTTACGATTCTGGCACCGTGGGCACTTTATGAGGAGACTGGCATTGTCGAGATTCTTGAACAACAGTATGAGAGCATGACAACTTGGATGGAGAGACTACCCAGAAACAAGGAAGGTTGCACTCATCTATGGGATACTAGTATCTTCCAGCTTGGGGTAAGATACCTAGGCAGCATCCATTATCCATTAGCCTTATTTATCTCAGTTGCTGACACGGTACTCTAGGACTGGCTAGATCCGGATGCTCCGGCTGATGCACCCTGGAAGGGCAAAACTGATGCACAACTCGTGGCAAATGCGTTTTTGATTCACAGCTTAGAGCTCATGGCCCAAATCGCTGGCCTCCTTCGCAAAGACAAAGACAAGTTGAGTTATGAAGAAGAGTCTCGAGTGGCCAAGAACCAATTCCAAGAGGAATATGTGACCACAAACGGTCGCCTTGTATCCGACAGCCAGACAGCCTACTCCCTCGCGATCTGTTTCGGTCTCTTGACACCCACACAACAAGAGCGAGCTGGGAGTCGCCTTGCCTATCTTGTGAAGAAGAACAACTTTCGAATCGGCACAGGGTTTGCCGGAACACCATTCCTGTGCGAAGCCCTTGTCTTGACAGGGCATATTCAAGTCGCTTATGCAATGCTTCTTGAAAAGGCTTGTCCTTCCTGGTTGTACCCAGTGACCATGGGGGCTACTACTATGTGGGAACGGTGGGATAGCATGCTTCCAGACGGGTCCGTCAACCCTGGAGAAATGACTTCTTTTAATCACTATGCATTTGGCTCGATCGCCAAGTTCTTGTTCGATAGGGTCGCGGGTTTACAGAGGACCGGACCTGGATGGACGAAGTGCCGCATCGCGCCCTGCATAGGCGCTGAACTCTCGGGGGCCTCGGCTTCCCATGAGACTCCCATGGGGCTTGTTTCCTGTTCATGGAAGACGTCCAATTTATCTGCGAAGCAAAGCAGCCTGGAGTTGAAAGTAACTGTTCCACACGGCATGGCCTGTGAGGTTATTGCGCCGAAGGGGTCGGGAGATCTGCAGAAGACTGTTGGTCCTGGAGAGTGGACATTTGAAACGACCTTTGTACGAGACTACGAGTGGCCTCTCAAGCCTTTGCCTCCTAAATCATGAGCAGGGAGGTGTTTTAGATAGTATATTTCTATTTTATTTGGTTCAACCGCTTTACTTTTTATTTATCCCCTATAATAGAGCTCCAGCTCCATTGAATAGATTTAAATCGATGCCATTGCTAATTCACGAGGTATTGTCCATTAGCCTGTCACAACTCTATACGAATACGGATGCGGATGTGAGATCCACAAGTTTCGACTCGTCCACTAATGCCGATCGGCAGCGAATGGCGGAAAATGCGGTGGACAGACATGCGGTTAAAGCCCGCAAGCCAGATTCTAACATTATTCTGCAATATGGCTGCCTTCGCATTCAATTGTCCCGAGTGTCTCTGTTGCCATCCGTAGAAATGAATAGAGAAAACACAGCCGTGTTTATAGAGATTTGGGTTTATGGTTCTCCACTTGTCTCCATACGACTTCGAAAATGATACCAGAAAAGGTAAGAAACGCGATGCTTGCTACTCTCCAGACCCTCCATTATTGATAACAGCTAGAGGCCAGGCAATTGCAGACTGCACAGACTTGTCCAAGTGCTCCGCGGTAAGATTGACCAAAATCTTTCCCCAGCCTTCCATCCACCAAGCCTTGGCCATGACATGTAGAAGTGCCCCGTAGTGAGCGAGCGTCACTAAAGACCTCGGTTCCTTTTTCAATACTAGATCCAGGTATTGGGAATCTATCATAGCAGGCCATGCTAGGATTGTCATCTGGTTCTCGCTAGCGATGAAGGCGTCAAAGGCATCAAGGAGATGCTTGATAGAGCTTAGTACGACCGCCCGTGCACCACTCTGACATTGAGACTGGCCGTCATCTGCCTGTTGTTCAAGCAGTGCTTTTATCTGAGCATAAACTTGGTGGACTTGCTTTGGTCTTTGGCTTTGTTTTGCACACCGTGTGAAGTTCAACAAGAGCCTCAGATCACCCTGCTCGATCCACGGCCGAGCTTTTTCTACAATTGAAGCACTCCCACGGACTAACTTGAAGACCTCTATCACTTCATTCACACTCATGGATTCAAACATCGTATTCAGACCTTGGTAAGCAAAGGAGAAGCTGGTGATAAGAACGGAGCAGGCGAAGACGGCGTGGCAGTTCGTTGATGTCACGTTGCTTAGAAGCGGCGCACAAAGAGACAACGCGAGGCTGTGATGTTGTATTGCGATTTCAGTGTATCTTTGGGCGTGGGAATCAGAAGATCCCCGAGATAGGTGTAGTGCCGAGATAGCAAGTATACTGTGCATGAGAAATGGGTGGGTCAGTCCCTTGCGGGGAACATGTGTCTGGAAAACTTCAATCAGGGCCTCGTTCTGGGACAGCGACAGAGCTATTGCCGTATGCCAATGATGCAAGAGTTCGAGTTTGCCCAGGGGCAGAATGGCTGCGCTTCCATTTTCCTGTCCTGGCCCTGTCTCAGCAGAGCCCCAAAGGCGAAGGCGTTCCGGATGATAACTGTTGAATGTGCATGAGAGGTATTTTTTCTGGCAAGATCCACAACAGGGGCGAGTCTCATCGCATTTGATCCGGCGCTTCTTGCACTGGGTGCAGCCGTGATGAGATTTCGCATGCGACCGTCGCAACGGCATGGTTATTAGGCGCAATACTCCGCGGGCTGAGGTGTGAAGGTTCCCGCAGCAAAGCAGCGACTCAGCGGCATGGACGTACCACAACTCGGCATAGGCATCGTAATGGAACCTCGGAGGTGCGGTTGGAACAGTCGGTCAGACCGTTATATGGCCAGTCTTATGGTAGCCGTGTAAAGCCCACCAACATGCGGTTAGCGTGTTGGCGCTCCCAGATGGTTGACATGTCAGGTTACCAATTCATAACCCCGCTCTTGCCGGGCCCTCATTCCGGCTTATTCCGAGGTTCTTGGCTCTGCACAGGTTGTATGGATTTCTCCATTACAACTGTTGGGGGCAAGAATTGGGTGTATCATGTTGAACAACCCCCACCCCGCCCCCGCAAACTTAAATTTATTGACCAAAAACCCAAGGAAAGGGCTCGAATCGATTGGCCTTCATTCTCTTCGGTTTGAGCAACTCGCGAAGGTTATGGAAAAGCGTCAATTACTATCGCACAAGATCTTCAATTGGGACAAGGAGGAAGTGGTTGCTTGGTATCAGAGAAGTGGCAGTTATCCCACGCTATTATGATATTCAATGGCTAATGACATTTCCATAGAGGGTCATCGGACATTCAGCGGTGTCAGGTTTCAAATACGGGGAGAGAGGACATATGGTTCGCATAATTTACTATGGGAGCTAACCGAAAGCTGTTTCAGGATAGATGAATATGTACATAATGTCGTTCCATTGACTCATAGCTCCATATGGATCACCAGGCCCTCAAGTGCCATTTGCAGGCTGCTTATAGACAATACCGTCTATAGTAGTAGTCAATGTGCCCTCTGCTTCAAAGATGTTTGTCTGAGCATTGATGGACAATTGAAATCCACCAGGTCCAGTCCTCTTGGTTGCTGTAACGACTCCAGTCTCGTACAGGTCTGAATACCAGTCAAGCTTGCTCAGCCAAGGGTCCGTCGGTGTGATGGTAAGGGTGACAGACTCGGTCCCATTTATGACATGGCCATTGTCGTCCGAATAATCCTCATACTCCACAGAGACAGTCTCGTATCCACCATACGTCGGGTTCGCAGTGATTCTCGCGCGCGCCACTCCGTGAACCTTTCCATGAAGCGTATAGTTACCTGCTGGCAAAGTATACTGAGTAGGAACCGAAGTACCTGGAGGGAACAACGTCGCCCAGGGAATTGTGTCTGGAATTTTAAAAATGGGAGCAGGGTCCTGAGGCTGGCGTTCGGTGAGACTGGCTAGCATGACACGGTATGTTCGACCCCCAGGCGCACTGGAAACAGGGCAGGTCAAAGGGTTGGCACCCCCGCAGGCAGGAGAGCTGACCAGCGCCTGCCAATAAACAATCTTGGTGCCATCAGGAGAGAATGCAGGATCAGCTCGGCCATTCCAGTTAGGATCGTTTATACTACCGTTGCTGCCGTCCCCGGCCAGGTTAATTTGTTGGCCGAAATACTCACCACGGTCGCCATGGCGGTCGATCAATATGGGCTGGAAGAAACGCCGGGCGCCGTTGTTACGAGTAGAAGAGGCTGCTGTTACCGTAACAAGGTCGATCAGGGGTGGGATATACCGCATGCCGGCCATCCACATCTGACGGTTAGAGCCACGGGTGTCCATACCGACGAACCAATTGTTGTCGTGGGAAAAGGCAATTGGATCGATGTATTCGGGATGGCTGGTCAGGCGACGGACAGCCCCGGTAATAACGTGAACAGCAAAGACGTCGAGGTTATTGGCTTCCCGCGGTGACCCAAGGTAGAGGATCTCGTCGCCAGCCCCGCTGAAACCACGCAACTCTCCAACAGATATAGCCTCGTCATGTAAATGAAGCTCGGTCCCATTGGCCATGATAGGGGCCGCACCGTTTGGCTGAATGAGAATGTTCACGTCCACCAGGTCATATCGTGGTGCAAGGGGCAACCCTGTTGTGGGACTCGGGTTGAATTGAAGTCGACCGAAATACGCATGTTGCCCACCAGTTGCTGTGAATGAGCTCCAACCCATATGGATGTCATCGGGATGAAGACGCATCTCTCTAGGGGTACCACCACTGCCAGAGCCGTCGACCGATGTCGGCCAGTGGATGGGATAGATATGGGTTTTATTCGGAGTGCATTCGCTGCTGATCAGAGGTGCTTCGCAGTCGAGTATATTGTGGCCCCAAAGGGCCTGTTTTCCATTCCGAGCGACATGGGGATAGTCTCTCTCGGGATCCAGTGACTGTGCATTGCTAGCAGGCACTCCGCAGCTTAGGCACTTCCAAGTATCTCCGTTTGGGAAGGTCGTGCCATCCGCCTTGACAAGGATCACCTGTTCGCCTGAGTAGGTGCTTGCCGGGTCTGGGGCAGCAGGAGCGCCAACAAATTTGATATTGACGATGACATGGTTGCTGTCTGGTGTAAAATCGCCCGCTTGAAACTCCTCAAAGACTTGACTGATGCATCCGGTCCGGCGCGGGTTAATGGCTGCCGTACAGGCCCCTTCAGCGCTGCTGGAAATGACAGGGGGTAAGGGTAGCTCGACCACTTGGATGGACTCGGGAACTGGGGGGGAGGGCGAGGCCTGGATTGGTGGGAGGAGGCTCAAGACAGCTAGCAAAAAATGAGAAGGCGGCATCCTGAGGTCTGGTAATGAGACCTATGCTACTGAGAGCTACGGGAGCCGACAATTTAAAGGAACTTTGCTACTGGGTGAAATTGTTGATTCCCCGTGAAAGGATCTCGAGGGAGTTTCCTCAATACCCGATTTTGCTCGTAAACTATACCAGTTGAGGAAAGGGTTACGATCGGCAGACGGCAGAATGCTTCAGAGATCTCATTTTGCCTGCCCTGACACTCTAGGGTTTGGAACTGTACAGTTCCGGTGGCATTTCACCCGATCTCACATGGCAGGAGTAGCCCGGTATCACTTAGTCCGAATGAATGTAAGCATATCTGAACAACCAAGGGCGTGGCTTGTGGCCATCGTCAATCTGGGGTTTCCTTCCCAAATCAATATGCTCGCATGTCGGATTCGGACAAACCCGAACCACTGGGGTGAAGGCCTTCGCGCTTATTCCGGCGCACCGCAAATTGCCCTTGTCGTCTGCTACGTATGTGACCCTGACTGTAGCCCAAGCAAACACCGTCCTAGTTTAGACAGCTCCCATGCGCCCTTCGGGGTATTGCACCACCGAATAAGCCATACGCAGACTTAACAGAGATCTGGTCCAACGACCTCGATTCAGAATTGGGGTCAGACCCCGCTCATCGTGTCAACTAATACTACGAATCCTAAAATCTTTCTAAATGTCTTTCTAAATGTCTTGGGGAATAAAATACGGCGTATTTTACCACTAGACCATAACAAAAACCAATGGTTCTTGTTTATAGCCTAGGGCGGGCTATATCCCATGCTAACCGATTCTTTCCCTCGGTCTATCTTTCCTCCATCTTTTCTCTACCTTCAAAGACGGTTCCGAGAGGCCCTCGCTAAGACCCCGGCTAGGGGTTCGAGACAGTGGATTTACGTCAGGTCCCCCCCTCCTCACCCCGACCCGGGAAACATGGCCGGCGCTGCGCAGAACATGGCCACCCGCGCCCCCAACATGGACGCCCCCGCCCCGGACATTGCTGGCCCCGCCCCCGCCAACATTACGGGCGCTGCCCAGAACATGGCGGCCCACGCTGGAAACAACTGGGCGGCTCTCACCGCCCACAAGGCCATCCCTCGCCGCAACGCAAGTTCGACCTCATATATCCCTTATTATCCATCTTCCCGTATGAGTATACTGCTCATGGCTGCGGTGACTTCGGCAACTCTGCTATTATGCACTTTCTCCGTTTGTCTGCGTTCTGCATGCGGCTCACATGTGATCCGCTGGGCCATAGACATACCGAGTTATTGAGTGCAGAGCAGCAGATCATCGCACTTAGAGCAGTAAAACTCTTTCCCATGATTGACTAGTGTGCTTGATATACTACCAATCATGATTGCATACAATTGATATCAGTGTTTCTAATATAGAACACTGACGTTTTATGCAAATAGTCTCTCTGGTTCGAGAAGTCTCGGTTTTTAAGCGAGCCCTTCCCAGTTTTACTGAGGTAGGATAGCTAGGATGGATCGGCTTTTTTTTCTAATGACAATAAATTCTTACTGTGTTTCAACCTCATTTACCATAGATCACTAGTAGTATCTTGTCAAAGAAAGATCTATAGAGAGGTGGAAACGCAGGGTCTATTGACAGATTGCTTATTCATGAAGCTAAGTTGCTAGACCACGGAGTTTGACATTTGACATATCTATGCACAAATATATTCCGACTATCTCTTACAACGAATCATCTTCGGGGCAATCCACAATAGTGGATATCTGAAGTGAGAGAGAGGTACCTAAGGTGAGAGATGTCTCAAGTGAGGAGACAATGAATTGAGAGTCCCGATAGACTGTGCAACACATGCTCATGCTGAGCATCCTGACTGCCTTCCAAGGTTGAATAGGTGCGTGTAGGTACGCGCCTTCCCCGACGAACAAAGTAAACAAAACAAAAGCATTCTCCTTCCTTTCCCTTGTTTAACTTTGGCACGTAACTGCCCTCGTGGGGTAGATGCCGGTGTCCCCTCTAAATGCACAAGACAGCTTTATGGAGCACTCCGAGGAATCGATCCTACCTGCTCATTAAACTGCGAACGGGCCACTGCTGGCTGTCGACATATGCTAAACGATTCCGCTTCCAAGAAGCCGACCAGTGCGTGTGCGGTGCACAAGAAACGGTAGTCCATGTCCCAGTGGATTGCCCAAGATTGGGATAGACACTATGGCAGAAAGTAGACGACGCGTCCCGTAGCGTGTCGCTGCTGCTAGCGGGTCTGGAGAATGTGAGACAGGTAATTCAAGCACTGCCTCGTGGGCCAGCACCACTTCGATGGTGCTGGACTTGGTGGGGTGTCACAACGGGTTCAAAGTGTCGCGCCGTGAGGGCAGCCTGACAACGAGAGCGGTAATGCAGCCACAATAGGCCTCAACGAGGCTCCAAGTTCCTTTTAGGGAGTGGAGCACTTTATATGTCATACAAGATATATATGGTTGTGGTAGCCTGCATATCACTCTGCCAGAAGGTTAGATCCCAAGGTGACGTAATGTATATAGGTCTGTAGGTGTGGCAGAAGGGAGATAAGCTATTGTAACTAGTTACAAGTAGCTGGATAGGTAATTCCCATAGATTAAACTTAATCATCACACTTGTACCATAATTCAGGGTTTCGACTCAGCGATGGGTCGGGGTAAATGATTTCACACACACATACTATAATGACACTCCGCTTAGGACCTGCACATGTGGAAAAGACGAAAGTGGTATTAGCTTCGACAGCATCATCATAACTAGGACCTACTCCTGACTGCAATTGGAAGAGTGGTCTGACATCCGAAACAAGTCTCCTAGAGACGGGTACTCTTCTATTATTATTTTTGAGACACGCAAAAATATTTCAAAGTTAACGAAGCACTTTCCGGCTGTCACGAATGCCCCTTCTGTCGCCAGTCATGCCCGTGGCGATACACCACGTACAATGCAGGAGATACTATCAACCAGACTGCCGCAACTAGGGTGGCGGAATATCCCACACCAATGGCTTGGATCAACGGCACCACCCCTGCCACCACGCCGGCACCGGTAAGGGACCTGAAGAACCCAAGAGACGCACTGGCTGTGGCAGGACGCTGGGCGTGCAGGTCTATGATCAACATGACCAGACCGTTGCGCGTACCAGTGATGACATTTCCGAGGAGGAACAGTAAGATCAAGGGGCCCGCAACATGCACCCGCTCCTGCATAATCCATCCGTACACTAGCACGAGTACTCCAGATACATAAAGCATAGGCAGCGCAAGCTGCAGGCGCGCTCTCTCCAGCGGCATCGCTCGTAGCTGTTCAGAGGTCTGCTGGTTGCGCACGATCGTGATGCCTTCCTGGCGCCCACATCGGTTGTAGTTGCGGTCCGCCAGAGTGCCCATGGTCCACCGTGCGGTTAGCCCCCCTACCCCGTAGGGAATATAGCAGAGGCCTACCTCCAACGCGTTGAAGTGATAGTGCGCCTCGAAAAGCGGGGGGATGCTGGCCAGGACTAACACTGAGCCACACGAGAGCATCGTGCTTGCCAAGATTAGCAGGCCAGTCGATTTTTGCCGTATGATTCGGATACTATCCCAGAGGGACGGCCGACGGCGGAAGGTAAGTAGTGTCCGGTGATCCTCCGCAGTCTTCCTATGGGCTGAAGAAGATTGTCGCAGCCACTGCAGACCGGATTGATTCCACCAGGGCGCAGGGATACTACCATTGCCTACGGTGGCCCGGCAGGTCTCGGGAAGAAAAGCCATGACCAGAACGATCAGAACGGCTGCCACGATTGCGAGGAAGATGAAGATGCTCCGCCATCCCAGGAACTGCGTGAGCACACCTCCCAACAAGGGTCCCACGGCCGGCCCCAAAGTTAACCCCAGCGATGCGTAGACCATGTACTTCCCTCGTTCCGCACGAGTGATTAGATCGGTAATTGTGGCAGTAGCCACGATGGAGACACCACTGCTACCCACGCTCTGCAAACACCGAAGGGCAAAAAGAGCAGGTACGCTATTCTGTAGACATAGTCCGATATTCACACAGATATACACGGCAAGACAGGTAATGAATATTGGCCGGCGGCCATTTTGATCTGAGAAACTGGCTGTGAGGAGCGGAACAAAGGCTTGCACAATCTGTTTTTGGTCGCATTCAAGTAATTAGATTCTTCTTCCTATGTCTCTTCACGTTGACAGGGAGACGTACCATGTACACTGTGATGGTCAGATAGATTGTGTTTCTGGAAGCATGAAGGTCTCGAGACAAGGCATCAATTGCTGGGTAGTAGATATTGCCGGAGACAGGGCTGAGAAACGAGATCATCGACGCGACAATGATTGACCCGATCTTCTCCCTTTCGGACAGCGCACAGTACACTGGAGCATCCTCCTCATTCTCTCGGCTTTGCAATCCAGAAGACGACTCCGTTTTTGCTGCCTCCGTCATCATGAGGATTCGACTCCTGGCGACTCGATTCGGAGTCTGAAGGGGGTTTGCTATTTTGACCTCGCGTTCCTGTTCAGAATTTCGATTGACATACACCAGACGCAGGGGGCGGTAATCATGATTGTATGTACGGGACCCATCTAAAGCGGGACTCATCTAAGCAAGGGATATTCTATCACGATCATCTAATCTTGGTACCTAATCGGGCCCCATATCCTTTTTATCCTTTTTACCCAAATAATAGGCCTTGCCACAGCGAGCGCCCAGCACCCAAATGAATGATCACCAGCCTTCTCACCAAGTTTGTAACAACCGGGCATATGAGCGGGCCGATCACCCTAAGACAATACTACTATTGAAAGCGATAAATTACAACTTTATTTATTGAACTTTTGAGGGGGAACTAAAACTATGTAGTTCCACAAACCTGGGAGACCAAAGTAAGTCACATTAATTGAATCTTAGAACAACTCCGTCAACAGGTCTCTCGCCATTTGCGGATCCATCTCCTGGACCTTGCACGCTTCATATTTCTTAACAGAGAGGTAATGCCGAAGGACCCGGCTTCCCATAATGCTTTCCATCTCCTCCAATCTTTCCCCATGTTCGAGCGCATGTAAAGAAAGCTCTAAAGTTTGTGGGAGTAGCTCTCGCGGGTGTGCAGCTGTCTTTTCTACTGTATCATTTGTCCCGTTACTCCTACTTGTCCCATCCACACAGTCCTGACATGTCCCCTTAACTGGGAATGCAGTATCCCGCCAGCGTAGAGGCTCCTGTTCCTGGAGACCCAGCAGCCCGGCACTCAACACAGTCGCCAGCACCAAATACATGTTGGCGGTAGCGTCCACACAGCGCAGTTCCCAATGACCCGGTCCAATCTGACGGATAGGTACCTCACGGTTCTCCGTCCCCCAGGCCACCTCGTCCCCGCCGAGATAGGGCTGTACACGCTCGTAAGACAGTTCATATGGCAAGCAAACGGAACAAAGCATCGGAAGCCTTGCCAGAATTCCGGCCAAAAACGATTCTTGCTCTGCTGGGGTTGCGGCAGCTGTGGCTGAGCGCATCGATACGTGGGTATGCTGTCCGATGGCTTGCCTACGACCGGCGATTGGCTTAGGCGCCATTGTGACGATATACCCGTGCCGGGTAAAGCTTTCCTTCAGCGTATCATGGACCAGGACTAGCTCATCGATGGCGTCGAGCGGCGACTGCGGTCCGAGAGAGATCTCATATTGACCTCGCCGTCCCTCCGTCTGAATCGCCTGCACACCCACTCCGCTATCCAGTAATGTCTGCACAGCCTCCTCGACCAGGGTAAACGCAGGGTCACGCAATCCAGCGGCGGCAAAGCGGCCAAGTCCAGTGCTAAAGGGGACAAGGGGGGGAATGCTTCCTACTTCGGACGAGGAGGGAGAAGGGGGGCGGTGCAGGATCTCGAACTCGACTTCAAATCCGACGAGGAAATGGACATCAAAGGCATTGGCAGCGGTGTGTAGAACGTTTGCCAGGGCATGGCGAGGACACAGCTCCCAGTTTGGCTTCGGACTCACTGGGCGCGTCTCCGCGACGCCGCACATAAGGATTGCATAACGGGGGCGGCCGGGCAGAATACGTAGGCTGCTATAGTCAGGCAAAAGGAGATGGGCGCCTGTTGGGTCAAGATGTGGAACTAAGGTGTTATCCACGATGCAATGGAAGCCAATGGGTGGCGCGTGAACGGGCTTTTGCGAGTTTACCAGATTGCGATAGTGCGCAATGGTGACGATTCGTGTTCGAAGCAGACCCGAGTAATCCTGCCATTGTAGGCGAACAAATTGAATGGTGGAATTCTGGCGAAAAAAACGATCCAGGTACTCTTGGTGGTGGACCTGGTGGTTGGATTGGTGGGCCTCTGGTCTTGGGAAAAAATATGGGAGTGGTTCGTCTTTGGTAATGATAGGAGTTTTCATGGCCTTTCGTTTCTGGGAAAATGCTTAACGAGGATAATGAAGATAGACTGATCGGCTCATGCGTAAAGAGGGCGAAGGAGAGATAAATGTAGCCAAACGCTGTAATGGGTTCATCCAACTTGGGCGTGGTTGCTTGAACGACAGATTCCCAAAGAGTATTACTCGTAACTTACAGAGCTAGGGGGGATGTGGGAGTACATACGAAAAACATCCACTTGCTCTAAACAGCGCTGAAATGTTCAGAACTGTCTGGTGTCTTTCGTGGAATCAAGTGCAGATCAAATGCAGCCTTCATTTGATAGATCGACCGATACACGTTCTGATCCAGATCCGCTTGGTATTCAATAAGGTAAATGGTCACTATTGAATGATCTTTTCCGCGCGGCCCGGAATTTGCGGCCCACCAGGATGGTGAAGCCCAAATGCTCAGCCGTGGCTGCGATGGCACGCGTGCTTGTATTCATGCATCACGATTAGAGAGCACCACCGAGACCCGGTCACGAAGCTTATGACCTATCATCACCTCCAGTGGGTCTATGGCATATACGACAAAAGATGGAGAATTTTGTTTGATGTCGATCGGGATCGTCGCGAACTCGGCACTAGCAGAGCTAGTACGGTATAGTGCTATGCGCGTGGAAACCTTCAGCTGCGCCTCGACATTCTCACATGAGATACGGGCTTGCAGGAATCTGCTCATGGCGACGCTGAGATGTGGCAAAAGGCCTTGCACGCCTTGCCGCCACTCATTGGATATAGAATCCATTGCCAAGTGATGGTCATTGTACGCGATTACCAAGTTGCCGGCTTAAGGCTGCGGGACCAGGGGTTCGGAATCAAGATTAGCTCACGGGCCAATGATGTTAGAGACAGATCGAAACCATCTTGCAGCGGGACTCGTCACACCGCATATTGGTTTCAATCCCACTGGATTGCACGAATTTGTCGAGCATCTGCTGGTGGAGAAGCTCAATCATGGTGTTTCTCGGGGGTAGTGTGGGAGAGCACTATGCTGTAAATCGGACATGATTCTGCTTCGTCGCTTTGCATTTGATTCTTCGAAATTTAGGGGCAACTATAGATAGATAAATGCATAGGATACTATAAGCCTCCCCAATCCCAAGCTTTTACTGGTCGTGAATCTTCCTTTTTTTCAAGGTCCCAAAGGTCCACAGGTTTTGCAATCTCCCCGTTTTCGGTCAGCTGAAAATACTGCTCAACTGCCTTGGACCTGATCACTTTGTGCGATGCCGTCCTAGGAATCTCTTCCCCATCTTTTAGGACCCGTAAGGCTGTGGGCAGCATATATGTAGGTAGGTCAGCCGCGAGACGGCCTCTGAGAAACCACAGAGTCGGCTCGAACGAGCTATCACAATTGCACCTGGAAGGTCCTGTGTGACTTCCATAGCGGACAAGAGCTGCCACTCGCGCACCATTATTTGGATCTGGGGCGCCCAGGATGCAGCCTTCACGGATGAATGGGAGCTCCAAAAGACGCAGCTCCACCTCAAGAATGGATATTCGCCACCCGCGGAATTTCATAACTACCAAGTAATGCACCGTGAGTAAAAACTAGAAATTAGGGAAAGGTAACATGGCTACTTACACTCTCCAGATAGTCGGCCGTCCAGAACGTAGTTGTCGCCCACAAGATGGGCCACATCCCCGGTTTTGTAGAAGCCATCCTCAGTAAATGCAGCCCGGGTGGCTTGCTCATCACCTAGGTAGCTGGAATCACAGGTTAAGCTCGCTCTATGAAGTGGTTTCCAGGTACGTACTGTGAGAACAAGAAGCGACTTTTGACTTGAATCTCCCCGTGGTCCCCGCTCGAGAGCCGAACGTTGACCTCTGGCTTTGGTATCCCGATGCAACGCTGTATTTCCCCCAGAGTATGTGAGCTTAGACGAAAAAAGCAGTAGTAGTGGCGAGGGGAGGGGTGCAGACCTGGATATTGACATTAGGAGGGACCTTCAGTCCCCTTCCACCAAGTTCGGTCGCTCCGTAACCCACCACCAGCGGTCGATCTAAGTCTTCTCGCCAAAATCGCAGCAGTGATTGATGGGGCATTCCTCCTCCGACATGAGCAATGCGGAGTCCTCGGGCCCCGGATAGGTATGGATCGCGTTCTGAGGCCGGGAGCTTCTTCAGATGGTCCAGGAAGTATTCCATCATCTGGCTCCAGAGGCGCGGGGTTCCAGCTAAGATGGTCACCCCACCCATGCGGAGGCGTTCCCACAGAATTCCGGGATCAGGCTTAGTGATTTCCAGTCGTGCCCCCGCTAATGGGTGCCTGATCAGAGGCATCGCGCCCCCAATCCACAGGTGGTGCCGGTGACTGAGAAAGACCTGACTGGGCCCGCTAGTAGTATGAATATCGTAGAACAGGCTGCGGGTGTGTACAACGCCCTTGGGCGGTCCGCTCGTGCCAGATGTAAACAACAGCATACTGGGCCGGTGTGGTGGAATCGTTACGTCCATATCAATCCGGAGAAAAGAGGCGAAGACGTCGACGGAAGGCGAAGTCTTGACGCGAATCTCGACTACGGTAATGTGGAGACCATGAGAAAAGGCGTGCTGTTGAATTTCCTGCGCTAAGGGCAAGAACTCCTTGCTCGCTAGGATGATTGCTGAGCCACAGCGAGATGAAAAATGCAACGCTTCTTCTGGTAGAATCCTTGTCGCTGTACAACGCCCGATGACGTTGGGTTATAAGCCATCTCTCAATGAAAGATCTGTCTCATGACATCGGAGACCGGGAGCAACTCACCTAATGGCACGAATGCGCCCCCAACAGTGAGAATGGAAAATGCACCGACTATAAATTCGTAGTTCCCTTCCGAGAGAAGGAAGATGTACGGATTCTCGTCGTCGAGGATGGTTTTCCCCTTCAAAAGGGACTCGGGAAGCGATCGTAGTAAGTCCTCGCGTGTTCGAAGCATGTCGGCAAGAAATTGGCCATAGTCCGCTTCCACTCCGGTTTGCGGATCATGGACAATAACATGGTTTACCTGGCGGGAGACATTGAGGAGTTGCGTAAATGTTGGCTCGTTGGGTAGTGCTTCGTAGCTGGTTGTTTCTGGCATCACGTCTCGTTGGTCTAGGGTATCAGCATGGAAGTGATCAGGTTCTAATGATACGGACAGGGTGATATGACGGAGGACCATGCAACAAATTGAAATATTTCTCAGTTGATATTGTGGATGCGCTCGGGAATGCTCGGGGTGGACTTAAACTAGCAGCATTGGCTGATACATGAGCCCAAAGAGCTCAAAGTTTTCAACACATCCAAAGTATAAAAGTATAGATATATGCATGGCTGCATGTGGAACAAATAGGCGGTGAAGCCGTAGAAGCCGCTCCACTGATTGAGAAGTTTAGATGGAAAAATCGATCTGCAGGCAATGAAGGGTACCAATCTGTTTACACTAACCGCAACAAATCATTCGTGAAATTTTGATCACTTAAACTATTGAACAACGCAACCCCGCCATGACCCAATTAAGAAGGTTCATCAATGCTCAGGCTCTGTTTGTTTTAGTAAACGAGAAAGTTGAAAGAAGATATATTATCGCAATACGATGTTAGGCACGCCTCGCTCCAATGGCTGTATGCAGTCTGACTTAGTATCTGTTCAAACCCTACTGATGCCCATGGGGATGAAAGCTTACCACGGAAGGCTTCCCCTGTAATCGAGCTGTAAAGAAACATCGCATCTGCATATCATCTGCAAGAAGGTACTTCAGCAGACTCGGGCCAGCGTCAGAATCATTGCCACTCAGAACCCTTGACAACTCGTCACGGACGATCGCCCATCCTCCCTTGGACTCTAATCCGAGTGCAATGAGGATTGACGCCACATGGTTTTGCAGAAACACTTGGTGAAACTTGCTCCAGATATGATCGAGATCATTAGTGACAACGGGACTTTCTGCATCGACCATCGGCAGCTGGATACCGAGTTTTTGCAGTGTAGGTTTGTGCAGTCGGACACCACCCCAATCACGAACTGCAAACCCTCTGAGCTCGGCACGATCCCGAGACACACGAAGCACAATGTTCTGGGCGTGCGCTTCTAAAGCAATCCCATAATTTGCTAGTGGGGGCAGAACTGCGTCACAGAGGCCCTCAATGTAGCTACCGAATTTCAAATTTTAGTTCGCGAAACAACGATAATCAGTAGAAATGGGTTGCAGACATACCGTTGGAACCATGCAATTTTCATGTCCCAAGTATCCAGGCCAAATATGATCTCGGCATATGTTCTGTCGCTATTAGCAGGCCGCTGATAGAGAGCGGCAGCAACAATCAATGTCTGGCCGTTAGCGATAGCTCTCGGCTCCAGATCCTCGCGGATGATGCAAGATATTTGCCGGGCGTCATCCAAGTCATCCCCGGAACCCGTCACCCCTGCAACCTCACGATATATCCATAAGTCGGGTGGTAGCATTTCTTCCAAGAACCCACTCATGAATACCACCTCGGGGATGATCGAGGAAGCAATCGTCCGGACCGCAGATGTGATCCGATAGGCAAGGGACATTTTCAAGATATAGCTGGTTCCAAGGTGAGCGCGTAAAACCACGGATCGCATGGAAGTTTGCGCGTCTGCGCCATCAACAATCGATGCGACACGGACGGCCCCCGGAAAGCACCGTTCAATAGATGGCAATTGCTTGGTAAAGCAGGGCACGATCACTCTATCCTCCGCCACTGTCTGCACATTAAGCTTTTGCAGTAGGGGGGTCAACAAGAGCTCGAATGGTCCATTTACTCGGAGGTCTGCTCGAGGAACTGATACAAGAGATAGTTCCGGAACAAGAAAATCCTGTAAATCTTCCAAATGAGACGCACGCAGCGGGGGCTGGGCATAACATAGCCTATGAAACTGGGGAAATGAGTAAACGCCCAGGGCGTCTTTTGCAGCAAGACTGCAATGAAAACTTGAATTCACTCACAGGATGGGACGGGTGGCCATAGATTATACATTGTTCCCAGGCAATCGCCGGACTGTCTAGAAGTAGTGGTCGCTGATTGGCGTGAAGTTGGAGCCATTTTTCTGTAACACTGCAGTCAGGTCTAGCTACGAGCAAAAGGCCACAGTGGGAGGGATTAGATTTACTTTGATTCAAAGCTGTTGTACTCAGCTCATGGGCGATGGTCTCCACGACAGCGACTTCCAAGGAGTCTGGTGCGAACCAGGTGTATATCGATCTGAATATCTTGCCGGGGTCCGTCTCATGAATGGTGTCGCCATTGTCGAGTTCAAGAAACACAGGCGGTTCAAGATACTCTGGTCTCAAGATTGGCAGAATCCGGTTGGCTTTGGCATGAAGGCATGCTTCTGGCTTCACGTGAATGGTCACGGAAGTCGGCTTTGTGGGGACTTCCACGGAATAGCTACCGCGAAGAGACAGAGCATACCCACGACCGATTTTTGGATGATACAGATAGGCATGGAGCAGTCCCTCATTGACAAGCTGGGTTAGAAGGCGTTTCGTTGTTTCAAAACAAGCTGTTTCCGTAAAGTCTATAGGCTCCATCGCCATTCGGGTCTCTAGATTGCGAGGTATGGGGAAGTATGAGAGATAATAAGGAAACCAAATGAAGTACGACGCCTTGCTCGGACACCTAAACGTCAAGATCTACTCGAAAAACTAAGTTGATCTGTTCAGTGCGCCACGCCCCATCTATATGCATTAGTGCAGGATTCGATACGACTATGACGATCCCTAGGTGATCTATCTACCGGAGAGAGATCGTCAGCAGTACATGTGCATGCCTTCGCGCAGTAAGCGGTGAGACGCACGATCTGCGCTCGTCTTACATACATAGGAACTTTCCACCCCACCCAATCTATTAATTTTAATTGCATTTATCTCAACCAAAACGCCATTAAACTAAATAAGCTAAAATCAGCATCTATCTAGGCATACATTTCTTTTATGCCCCTGAGTTTTGCATAGTGAGCAGGTTGGCAGGGCCTTAATTCTTGGCTGCAAAGGTAGTGCAGGCGTACTCTTTTGGGGGGTTATAGGTGCTTCCATTGCTTGCTCCGCCGCCGGCATACTTAATACCGCTGCCTCTACAACTGATAGGCTTTCTATAGCTGGGATATGCTTCCAGGATCCAGCTCGCTTTTACTTTTTTTTCTTATTCTCGGTGCATAAATCACTATACTAACTAAATAAGTTATAAATAAGCGCTAATTCTACTAGTCCTAGCTGCCCTGTTACCGGTTAATATTACTTTTTAAACTAATAGCCCTCGATACTCTATTAGGCACCGCTAGCTAGTTAATTTAGCTACTAGTAAGTACATTTTAAATAATGAAAGCCTTTTTACCGAATTAGAGAAACCGACGGCCTTCTTAAGGTCGGAGATATAATGAATTGAGAGTCCCGAAAGACTATGTGACACGTGCTCATGCTCGGCATAGTGACTGACTGCCTTCCAAGGTTGAATAGGTGCGTGTAGGTAACGCGCCTTCCCCGACAAACAAAGTAAACAAAACAAAAGCATTCTGCTTCCTTTCCCTTCTTGCTTTCCCTTCTTTAACTTGGCAACTCCATCACTCTTACTTGCTTACTCGTGTCAACACTACATACGTGAAAATGGCAGAGAGCACTCACACTGACCTAAGCGCAACCTACATAGGACCTTTCATCCCGACTGATCGAACCAATCCAACCGGTAGTGGGCCGCATATTGTGTTTATTGGCCGCAGCAACACAGCGCCTAGTGAACAGGTGGACCGAGAATGGTTGCTCGAGACTCTTTACTGGGTAGAGCAGGTACATCTTCAGGAATATGGCAGTCTTGTCAGACGTTCTGTGGACTTTATTCCCTATATGCATGACTGAAATCGACCGCTTCCACTGATGACTGTGGTAATGAAAAAGCTTTCTGCCGTTTTTTAGAGAGCGCGAGACGCTGGCTGCAGTGTAATTCTCGTGATATCTGGTTGGGACGGATTGACTACGCATGATATGAATATAGGGGGCCTTGGTTTGTGGGCCGAGGGGATCGACGTCACTCTTCGACTCTATGTCGAAGACAGCGATGACAGATCTCGGAATTTCCGCGATGTCAAACTTTCTGACGCATTAGGGGTGCTAATGGAAGAAATCGTGCCTACAGGTGAGACTCCTTCGCTCAAGGCATTTATTGAAAACTACGAGGCCTTCAACCTTACAGGCAAATTTACTCTGATTCTGAGTGAACCCTGGAGTCGAGATAGAAGTAGAGTGTTGTTGCAGTCCGTTTGGAGTATAAATTTGGTTGCAGCGCAAATATATATTATTGATATAACACACCATGGGCACATTAAAATCAGGGAAACCTCGATGTTTCGCTCTGTCTCATTTATTCGTCGCTATTATCCAGCAACCAGGCAATCGACCCCAAAGGGGGGTAGCAAAGCCGTCCCAAGCAAAATCGCAGCAGATAAGCTCTACACATAAAAGATTGAAGCAGAGGAAAGGAGTGCGGCAGTTTTAAGGGGCACTTCGGATTTTCCCCATAGTAAAGTCTTCACCGCCCAATTCACCGCTCTCCATGACTTCCTCGGAGTTACCTTCTTCATCCATTGCTACTAAGACCAATCTCGATAGACGATATAGTATATTTATAATTGATATTCATAAAAGCCAGATCGCTCTTGTGTCAAAATGCTGTTATCGTGACTAAAAACAAGGCCACATATAGCGCATCCTCCAACTCGAGTGAAACTCGACCTCTAGTCTTATAGTCCCTCAGCGACTACTTACTTTATCAAATCCCACCCAATGCCCCCTCCCTAGCAATTTTAATATATGGAAAGGAAACTTAGAACGCTTAGATTCAGATGATGTGTATTCAAAGTTCCAGTCATACTGCCAGCAAACCAAGTGGCACACTGGCTCTTATAAGCCGCCGTAACCGGACCTTTCGGATGCAAAATCAAAATAGAAACAAAAACGATATGGACAAGCGGCGGATTGAACGCCGGACTTCTCGCATGCAAAGCGAGCACTCTCCCACTGAGTTACATGCCCAATTGAACGTGATAATGACTGTTTTAAAGCCAGATATTGAAAAAAAAGGAGGTCAGATTTGGGTGGAAGATGGAGAGTTGGGTGTTGACTGGGTTTGGTTTGTTGCGTTACATGGATATAAATCGCTATCTAGATTATTAATCAGATATTATTAGTCCTAGTGTAATCGCTTAATAGTTTTGATGGCGACTATCAAGGGAGAAGAGATCTGATGGATACATGACCATGGAAGAGATCTATCTACTTTGCAGGGAAGCAGGTCGGATTCCTGGCAAACAAAGAGAAAGACGTTTGGACTCAAAGTAAAAAGACGCTAACCATATATAGCTAGCGTTAATTAATCTATTCTTAGCAGTTAATACTGATAGTCCTGTATGGAGTATACAGTGACTACGCATAAGTTTTAACAACACCCTTGGACCCACACAACACACCGCCTAAATTTCACCTCTACCGCCTACCGAATTGTCACTAAGTCAGAGTGTAGAGGGCCTAAAGTGTCCAGATCGCCGCTTGAAAATTTGGTATAAGGTGGGAGGGTAAACTTTTGACTGCGAAGGAAGTTTTTGGCATAATAAAAATTCAATAATAGCTATATAGCTAATCTTGGGGGAATAATTCGACAGGCAGAATATTATGTGGGGCCGGCGTTGTTAATACTTTTGCGTAGTCACTGTAGTAGCAGTCATTATGATCGCATATAGTGACATATTTCACTTAGTTCTCGTAGAAGGGTCAAACTAGTAGGCTACGTACCAGCGAAAAACTGAATAAAAATACAAAGTCAATGCTAGAGGAAAGTGCATTTAATTTTCAGCAGTGCAGTTCTCTTTCTATACAAATTGAAGCGGAGTGGAGTGTGGTGAAGCTGCAGCGTCAGGGTTAGTTGCGGCAATGGAGTTAGGAGAGGTAGGCATCCAACATACTACGCTTTTTTGGCAGTTGACTGATGAATGGACAGGGCTGGGGATGGACCTTAGCGATTTTCCCGGAAACCCGACTGATTAAAAACGAATTTCGAAAGATCTATCTTGTGCCGCTGTCTGGTGATGCTTCCATAAGACCCAGGGGAGCCCTGAACAAAGGGTCTTTTACATTCATAGAAGAACAGCCTTCTCTAAGCCCAGGCGCTCCTGTTCTCTTCATTGCACTTGTTTAATTATTTGCTTTCGGAATCAATGGACCGTGGTCGAATCATAGATGACTATTGCAATGAACCGGAAGCATGGGTATAAGCTTGGACTATAATCACCATAGTACTCGAGGAAAATAATGGACAATAAAATTAAGATTGAACAAAGATAACAGAATGCTCGTCAACGAGCCAGATTGAAGACGTGTGCTTCTACCTAAACACCCGACGTCTAAAATTTCCACAACTAACGCAGCATGTCGGAAAGCATTTAGAAGACCTGACATTCGGGCCGTGGAGAAATAGAGGAAAGAATACTTTGCCGCTTGCTAAACTGTGGTTCGTTCCGAGAAACTGCTGCTGCCGTCGCTTGGTGAACTATCCCTGGTTGACGGAAGCCGTCAATAAATGGGTCCGCCATGTTAACATGCCTGTCTTCCATCCAGTTGTCCTGCTCATATTCTGGGCTCATTCTATCGTCTCCGATAGAAAATGGTGGTATCGACGATGGATGCAAGGCCTCTCGTGGATCGAAAGGGAAGTCGCTTGGCAACGGTCGATTAGAAGTCGCCTGTGATAAAGCCAAATAAAGAGCCGCAGATGTTGGGTGTATTCAGAGAAAGCGTTAGTGGCCTCAATATCTTCACGTAACACTCCGTATGCGTCCAAAAGTTTGACATCGCGGAAATGCCGAGATCCGTTAGGGCAGGAGAGTGACATCGACCCCCTCAGCATTCTCACTAAGTTTCGTCATGCTCAGATCATAAGTAGTCAACCCGTCCCAGCCAGATATCACCAGGATTACACCGCAGCTAGCATCACGTGCTTTCTGAAAAACGACAGACAGCTTTGTTATTACCCTTACCACCCGTTGGAAGTGGTCGGTTTGAACTTTGGGCGAAAGGAATAAAGTCCAGGGAAATAAAGCCCACGGAACGACTGTCGAGGCTGCCATATTCCTACAAATGTACTTGCTCTACCCATGAAGGGACTCGAGTAACCATTCCCGTTTCACCTAGTGACTGGGAGCTGCGCTGCTGCGTGCAATGAACATGATGAAAGGACCTGTACGGGTTGAGTGTGACCAGTCACGATGGAAAGCCCTTCGCGGGTCTCGTGGATTGCGTTTGGCTCAGAATCAGTGATCTCTGCCATCTTCACGTATATAGTGTTCAAACGAGTAACACTGTAATGACATGAAGAATTTGTATCCGATCATTCGGCCTATCTAGGACAGCGGACCTAACTTACTAACAGTAGGTAGGGCGCGACGAAGCCAATCTATAGTAATTAGTAAGACACACACTCGATCATCATATGTTCTTACGCCCAGAGTCCCGTTCTGGGTAGAATATCATATTAGCATAATCCCAAGCACGGTAATAACAAATTTGCACTTACAGCACTGGCCAGGCCAACGAGGCCTTCGATGGCCATAACAGTCGGGCAATTGGCCATGACGTGGCCGCGTTGATGGCAGTAGTGGCATGTACGGGTCTCCTTCTATTATTATATAATCAATTAGCACGCGAAGATATACTCAGTCAAGGCTTCTAGGGTCAAGGAGTCAAAGGGCTCCAAGGGCTCCTAGGGCCTCTAGGGCGAAATAAGATGTAGTGAATACATACCTGGACCCGTCCACTGCGACCACCCTGGCCACGGCCGGCGCTAGCCGCACCAGCAGGGCCATATTGTAGTAATAAAAAAAAGAACAATGTATGAGCGGACCTGTCCATTTGAAGGTAGAGGGAAAATGGAGGAAAGATTAAGGGAGGAAAGATTCGCGCTTAAATAGGTTGGCATCCCTTTAGAAAGACCTTCAGAAAGACATTTGAAAAGACATTTGAAAAGACATTTGAAAAGACATTAGAAAAGACATTAGAAAAGACATTAGAAAAGACATTAGAAAGACGCTTTATGCGATGTCGACGCATCTTCGGTGAATTCGTGCCTTGGGCAATGAGTGGGGAGTGGGATTTGAGTTTGCGCTTGTCCATTATAGGAAAAGGTCCCGTAAGCATACAGCCAATTGTATCGAATCCAAACAGTGCAAACATATCGCCTGGATGCGAAATTTTGACCGAACTTACCGATAGCGATTGCGAATTTCATGAGTAGCTCGCTCTTACCCCTGAAATACAATGGAGTCTGAAAATACGAAGGCCCAAGTCTCAGAGATCAGCGTCGCTGTTCCTGACATGGAGGTTCCGAAACGCGATGCCGCAAATGAGTCTGGCGGCCCGGGCGTGGAAGAGCCTCCAGCCAAGAAGGCACGATTGGATGAACCTTCCCAGGTAGATATGCGTGATAGGGGAATCGCACCAGTTAAAGCAGAGTATGTCTGGCTGTGCGTCAATTATCGCAAAATACTAACTTTGGCCATTCAGGTATCGCATCCAAATCACACCGAAGCCTCGCCCCGCAGATGAGACTAGCCCTGACGATGCCGCCGAGGCCGCTCCCCATGATGACCGTGATGGTGGCAAGAAGGACAAAGGAAAGAAGAAGAAGAACAAGGGCCAGAACACCAATCGCACCTATGGTACATCTAAAGATGCCAAGGGCCTTTGCAGCACAAGAATGTTTGCGAACGAGTTTGCCGCTGGAGAGTGCCAATATGGCGAGAAATGCCGATTTGAGCACGATTTGCGTGTTTATCTGAAAGACCATAAGCGCGAGGATCTTACAACCCTGAACAACATATGCCCCGTCTATGAAGCGCTAGGAAAATGCTATTCCGGTTGGAAATGTCGCATGGTTGGTTCGCACTCGACTGAGAGAGAAACTGAAGATGGCAAGAAGGAATTGATCTTGCTGGAGGATGCTGAACGTATGGAGAAAGCGCGCCCTCGTATGGCCAACGCGACGCCCGACGGAATTGTCAACATCATTTCCAACGAAGACAAAATTGCACTTACAAGAAAGCGTGAGGACACACCTCGAGCTGACGCCTACACCACATGGTCCATTCAAGTGTCTGCAGAATTGGAGAAGGCGATCCATCAGCGATCTACTACCCGCGAGAAGGGTGAGCTTGTTGAACCGGGCGAACAAGCGAAGATCGACATGCAGGAGAACCGTGCTCAGTTCCTTGAGCCTCCCTTCATGCCGTCAGAGAAGCGTCGCATTTACTTCGGACCGGAGACACCCGTTCTGGCACCTCTCACGACCCAAGGCAACATGCCATTCCGAAGACTCTGTGGAGATCTAGGCGCGCAGTTCACGTACTCCGAGATGGCTATGAGTATGCCTTTGATCCAAGGCTCAAAGTCCGAATGGACCCTGTTGAAGGCGCACGAGTCGGAAATGGCACCGCCAACCGTCATCCCGGGCGACAATATTGTTCAGGGCTATGATAACTCCAAGGACTTCAAGTTCGGCGCACAAATTGCTGCTAACAAGCCATGGCAAGCTCTCAAGGCCACCGAAGTGTTGTCGAAGTTTACACCCAACCTGCGCGTTATTGACTTGAACTGCGGTTGCCCCATTGAGCTTGTGTTCCGCGATGGAGCTGGCTCAGCTCTTCTCGACCATCACTCCAAATTGGAGAAGATGATTCGCGGCATGAACACTGTCTCGCAGGAGATTCCGATTACCGTCAAGATCCGCATGGGAACCAAGGACAACCAGCCTACCGCCCAGAAGCTAGTTGAGCGTATGGTTCTCGGTGGATACGAGTCTAGTGTTCTGGACCTCGGCCCCCCGGGTGCCGCAGCCATTACTCTGCACGGACGTAGTAGACAGCAGCGCTACACTCGACAGGCAGACTGGGGATACATCTCAGACTGTGCGGCCCTCATCAAGCGCCTGAACAAGAAGCAGGATGCACTCAGCGATACCATCCGTGAACCGGATGCCCGCCACATGCCCAATGGTGGCAAGACTTATTTCATCGGAAACGGTGACTGCTACTCGCATACTGACTACGACGACCACGTTAACAATGCTGGCGTGGACTCGGTGATGGTGGCACGTGGAGCTTTGATCAAGCCATGGATCTTCGAGGAAATCCAGACCGGCCAGTATTTGGATAAGTCCGCGACTGAGCGTCTAGCTTATATCGAGAAGTTTGCCAAGTACGGTCTCCAGGCCTGGGGTTCTGATGAGCATGGTGTTGGAACAACCCGTCGCTTCCTGCTAGAATGGCTGAGCTTTGCCTATCGCTATGTCCCAATCGGACTGCTGGAGTACCTCCCTCCCAACATTCAGGACAGACCTCCTGCTTGGCGCGGCCGGAATGAGTTGGAGACACTAATGGGCAGTGGCAACTACAAAGACTGGATCAAGATCACGTAAGTTTTTCTTTTGCCGACCTTTTTTAACTTATTAACTAACCGTTCATCGATACAACAGTGAAATGTTCCTGGGTCCTGCACCTGACACTTTCAAGTTCGAGCCCAAGCACAAGTCGAACGCCTACGAAGCTGAGGGCTAAAAAAGGCCTGTATATGCATCTCGCATGTCCTAAAATTGTACATAGAATCATCACGAATGCATTGTGTGGATGTTTTAGCAAGGCGCTCAATTCTTTCACGTGTTAGAAGAAGGCCTTGATGAACTATTTCCGCCGCATCAAAGAGATCGCATACCCAAAAGGAAAGCAATCAGCAGGACATACATGTTGTTTGTGGCTACCGTACCGCGGTAAGTTGCATAGGAACACCCCGGAAAGTCTAATCGACCGTTAAAAGCTGCTCGTAGAAGCCACCAAACCCGCGCGCCCGATCATGAAGATGAATCTCCAGAATCCAATGACGCTTGAACCCGTCACGGCCTGACAGGCCCATTGACTCATTATTGCCCTTGGCGATATAGAGCGAGATTCTATCCCGCGGAATGCGTTCATGAGGGAACGATCCAACGAGATGACCCGCAATATCCGCGCCGAAATCCCACCCCTCTTCTTTCGCAACCTGGCAGGAGATATTGTATAGCTCGTCGCCCGACATTTCTGGGTTTTCGCGGTATTTTGCCTTGACTGTATTCCAGATCGGCTCAAGGGCATCCCGCAGCTTCTGCTTATTCGGGTCATTTCCTAGGACGAAAGTGCGCCCAAAGTCGGCTTCCCAGGCTTCAAAGACCGGCCCCAGGTCAACCACAAGGATATCATCAGGCTGAATGACACGATCTGGAGGGTTATCACTGAACGGGCTCAAGGTGTTTGGTCCACTGCGGATGACTCGTTTGTGCCAGTGGGTCTTGATGCCATAGCGATCGAGTCCTAGTTGGTAGATTTCTGCATTTAGAGTCTTTTCGGCGATTCCCGGTCGGATCAAATCGCGCTCGATCTCCTCGAAGAGAGCAACGGCCTTGTCTTGTGCACTTCGAAGCTGGGATGCTCTTTCGATCTCTTCGGTGCTCAGATTGTCGTGCGCCATGGCTTTGATATGAAATGCAAGAACAGTCGACGTTGAGGGGATTCAGTGATGTCTGTGTAACTGTGCCGATTCACAGACAGCTCCCCTCTCGACTGCTGACAGCTTACCATGCTAACCCATGCAGTAGCCGAAACATCCCCACTTGAGGGGAATCCTTACCCGGTGACTCACCGAATACGATGTACATAATTGCATATTGCTCCGTCCTAGTTATTTGGCCGAGAACTGTACATATTTGGAGAAACGTTAACTGTATTATACTGATAATTGCATTATCAGTTGCGGAGTACATACAATGTAGATCCCGTCCACAGGTGATGACGACATATACTAACTAGACTTCAGTGGTATACATAGCAAGACTATTATTGAACATAGTGGTAGAAACTGGAGATTTTCAATCAAATAAATCACCAGCATACATACCCAAGTCCACTTGTCTCAGGAAAGGAGTCAATACCTAGGTAGATCTTGGAATCCCCCAGGGCTGATTAGGGTTGATGACAGCATCACGTGCAGAGCCTCCGAGGCCATGACGTCTTCCTCCGAACCTGAAAAACTTCCCTCATAAGACCACCTCGTCTTTTGATTTCCCCGACCTTCAATTGCCTAAAATATTTGGTGCGAGGAATCTCTCTTGTCTTGGTCTTTCTGTGTTTGCGCTTGTTCATTACAAAATTGCAGCTTCTCGCATTTGTTTACCTTTCCCCCTAAGCTATCTTCACGAAGCTCTTGTCACCCCGCGCCTTTTAATTAGGCCAGAAACTCGATTGTTAAGTGTCGCTTGATTGATAATACACGGCACAATGACTCTCTACTACTCCCTTGTAAGTCCGACGAGTTCCTTCCAAAGTTGCTTCTTGTGGTGCTGCTCAAGAATCGCTGCAGCCTGGTGCCTGAAGCTGTCCATCCAGCCCAAGATGCCAACATCATATCTCCAGACTCTGCCCCTATCGATGGACTAACGCAGTTCTTTATACAGGTGTTCCTCCTTTTGGTGTTCGAGATGGCCGTATTCTTGGCCCTCGTCATCCCTCTCCCCCACACCATTAAGCGCAAGCTGTTTGCCTTCATCTCCGAGAGCCCGATCATCGCCAAGCTGCAATATGGATTGAAGGTATATTACCAATTTGAGACCCCAAATTTCCGGTCAAACTGCTAAACTGGCCTCCAGATTACCTTCATCTTCATCCTCATCTTGTTCATCGACTCCGTGAACCGTGTGTACCGTGTGCAGCAGGAACTGTCGGCCTTCACTAAGGACGGTCCCGGCATGGGGTAAGTAGTCAATCCTCAGATATTCTAACGAAATCTCTAACCATTGTTATAACAGTGCCGCCCACCTGGGTACCGACCGCATGGAGGTCCAGGCCCGCAAGTTCTACTCGCAGCGCAACATGTATCTCTGTGGATTCACTCTGTTCCTCTCCCTGATCCTCAACCGCACCTATACCATGATCCTCGAGACTCTTCGCCTTGAGGACCGCGTCCGTCTCTTCGAGGGCGACAAGAAGGCCGGTGGAAAGGACTCTGCCCGCATCGCGGAGGCTGGCTCTGTCGGCGAGATCGGTCGTCTTAAGGAGATCATTGAGTCCAAGGACCGGAATATTGAGACTCTCAAGAAGCAGTGCGAGGGTCTGACTCGCGAGTACCACAAACTGGGTGACCAGATTTCCAACGAAAAGGGCGAGAAGAACGAGAAGAAGGACAAGAAGGACCTGTAATGGGTTCCACTGTTCGATTCCGCCGGACTCAGACTGTCGAGCCCAAGCTTTGATAGACTTTCACTCGCGCCCCTTTTACCTTTGCTCTGGATCGAGGCTCGTCCCCTGTCAGGGAGTTGGAACCCTTTCTGCAAAATCACTCAAACACATTCTGGATTAAGTATTGTGCATAACTACCCTTTCCCAATGTACGACTCTACTGTTATGTAGAGGGAAACGTGTGGATTGCGGTTGGAACTCTCTACCGCTGCATTCATTTCCATGTACTAGCAGATGTCTTTAAGACTTTTCGGTGGGATCCATAGTGCTGATTCTATAGCACTTGTCATATTCAATCAAATTTACCCTTTCGTATCAATTTTCTGTCGATATGTTGCGCTGTGAGTAGGACTTGCGGGCCTGGACCTCCATGCGGTCGGTCCCGAGGTGGGCGGCTCTGTTATAACAATGGTTAGAAATTTCGTTAGAATATCTGAGGATTGACTACTTACCCCATGCCGGGACCGTCCTTAGTGAAGGCCGACAGTTCCTGCTGCACACGGTACACACGGTTCACTGAGTGAGGCGTGGTAGCCGCAATTGTCTCGGTGCATAAGAAGCTGAGGACCGGAGCAATAATTGTCATGTCTAGAGATCATAAGCTATTCGTAAATGTACATATGTAGTATAAGAGTCAGCCGACAACGGCTGGATGGCATGATTCGAAAATTCAAACCAGGAATGTCCAAAAGCTAGGATATACGAGCTCCTCCTCAAAGATCCTTCGAACTTGCGCGAGCACAAACCGCTCGACCTTCCCAACATTCTTCAAGACTTGCTTCCCATCTTCCTTGCGACCAATCTCACTATCCACCCGGATCTCCTGCAATAATCCACCCTGCCGCTTTAGATCCTTCTCCTTCTGATCACCCCCAGACCGAGGCCGACCATCGTCACTGGGATTTTGACTACCCTGAGACTGTTCAGATCCAAGCAGCGCATCTGCGTCCTCCGCAGAAAGGAAGCAGAAATGCACTCGCTTGCGGATATATGCAACAACGGCAACTCCGTCAAACGTGATGCCCGTAACATTCAACTTCAACGGCAGCCCCACGAAGCTGGGCATCGGGTAGTCAAGCAGGATCTCCGCTGTCAGGGACATGCGCACGTCGCCGGCATACTTGGCATGACACAGCACCTGGAAGTCCTCTGGGCGGCGCTCACGCATGCGGGGAGGGATGGGGAACGATTGACCCTCGGCGGCGGGATCGTCTGATAACTCTATTGAGGATTGTGGCGCGTCGGTGGGATCGCTGGTATGCGGGTTTGACCCACTGCTACCGGTATGGCCAAGGGAAGGATGGGAGGGGAGTGTGTTTGCGGTCGAGGGTCTGGAGGCGGAGTTGGTGGTATCCAGGTCTGGTTCTGCAAAGTGGTGTGGGCCAGCAGGGCGGGCTGCTTGGGACCTGGGTCCAGCACCAATACCTGAATCTGACCATCCGCTCGCAAAAGAAGTGCCCCCTGCTACCGCGGCAAGGGGCGTCTGGGTGCCTGATAGACCGCCCAGGGACCGCATGTGGTATCCCAATGTCGACGTACCGCCGGGGATCCCAGGGGTACTGGCGCGGGGCATGAAATGCGGGTTAAGGTGGTCGCCTAGTGGGGATCGAAGCGCAGATGGCTGGAAGCCTTCGCCGGGGTATGGATGGTGACTGAAATTATGGAGGCTATGCGCGGTGGGATTGAAGGTCATGTCGTCTTCGTATGGGGATTCATGGAGCTCATGCCCGAGCTCTTCTGAGGTGACGGAGGTGTCGGCATCGTCGTCGTCTTCCTCGTAGAAATCTGCGAACGGTTCGCAGATGTCTTTTATCTCGAGATCTGGGGCGATGGTGCCGAAATCGAAGGAGTGGACCTGGACCGAGCGAATAAAGCGCGGGAGGGTGATCTCCTGGAACTTGTCATGTACGAACGACCGGATTCGCTCTGCCAGGGCTTCCCCGTCCGGGCCGGAGGTGGCAGCTGCCCAGTCGACTTCGATTGACATCACATATGCAAAGTTATAGCTGTTGATGCTTGTCGCTGGGAGAAATGAGAAGTCGAGGAGCCCGTGATGGTATCACCACGTGATATACATTGATGACACCTCGGCCACTTGGCGCATCCATCGATAAGAACTACGGACTAATATGAAGTAGTGATCGACAAACTGCTGGGGAATGCAATCCTTCATTATGCAATATGTAATATGCATTTACTAATTACTATATAACCTTGGGGGTATAAGGACATTTCATTCATAACACACGTAAACGCTTTTCAACCCTCTTTTCATTGGTCGCGATCGTTTTGATATTGGCCGGGGATCCAATCTAGACCGGTGAAAGTCAATGATCAATGCTCGTTGGAGCTCATGGTTCCAAGGATATTCGCACGCCGAAGATCCTCGTGAATAACTCTTAGTTCGAGAATTTCCTTTTTGGACCGCTTCATCTCCCGGCGAAGCGACGAGGTCAGTTTCATATTCACTATGTGCTCACCTCCCCAGCCCATAACTAGCATATGAGAAATGTCTCCCGCGTCATGGAAGTGCATTAATTCCAAATCGATTTTACCGAGGAAAACAGGTACTGCGGACCCTTGGGCTTTCCGAAACATCTGGTAAACCTGAGCTTCGCGGGAGACTGCCTTCCAAAGTCTCAAAGTTGTTCCCTTGCCAACAACCGTATAACCATAGGCGGCACATGTAAGTTTGAATGGCGCATCGTATGACCCGCACGTTCCAAAAGGCGTGCAGTTCCTGTCAAGGTCCTCGCCTAGTTGGATTTTCAATAAACGAACCAGATCCTCCGCATTGATAGGGTGTTTGGGATCATATTGACGTTGTCGATGGAGTGACACGTTTGGGCAATAGTCGTCCAGAGTACCGCCAGTCTTTAACCCGAGTAAACACCGCTGAGTGCAATATTGCGCATCGTGGCGTTGTGACTGGTCACTTCGGTCGTCTCTAGCATCTTGTCCAGTAGACGGGGAGGATATGACTTGACTGATGCGACGTTTTCGTCCTGCTTGGTTTGTATCAAAACCCGATGAGCCTGGTGACCCGGAACGGTGTCGTGCATCCGATGGCGCACGTCCGGTAGGCCGAGATCTTCTAGACATCCCACGACCTTCTTCAGTAGAAGGTTCAGATAGAGGCGACGATGGTTGATAGTCTGAACCGGACTCCTGACCCATTTCGGAACTGAAGCTACTGTCACCCGATCGAGGAAGTTGCTGCAATTCTTTCTCGGGAGAGAACGAGTATGATCAAAGCTGGTTTTCCAAACATGGACATTCGACCGTGCATTATATTTCCATCTTTGATCACGCGCAGGGGATCGGAATGCCATCAGGCAAAGACATAGTACACGGGCAATTGAGGTTTTTAGGGATTGAAAGTCTGGTTCGATTTCTGTTAGGATCACAGAAAAAGTAATACAATGTACTATCGTATGGAACGCAGAGAAGGGCACGAGCAAGTCCGTTTGTCAAATAGGAATATTCGAGTCCTTTTTCAATCATCACATAGTATTCCTGCACAGTAGCGGAGTAGACTAGTCACTCAGCATTGTACCTAACTTTTTTGGCCACTTCCGTAGGTATTTCGTTTGAATGGACCATATCCTTCCATAAGTCCATTGGCCGAAGCCGTAGACGAAGAGTTTCCATCAAAAGCTTGTTGGGGGGCTTATATTTAACCGTAGTGAGAATGGTCTTGTTGTTTCCATTAACACTATGGATCCAAAACAGATCAGCTCTTGGTTCGTGTATGTTCGAGGGGTGACTTGTATATTCCCCAACTTCATTGTCCAAAGATTTTATATGAGGTTTGAACTCGATTCAATCACTGAGCATGAATTCGCCTCGAGCAAGAGGAAGTTTGCACAATTCACTGACTATATCACTGACGTGATATTCCAGGGCGTACCGCTCGTAATGCTTTATGCCTTGCTCACAGTCGATCGGCTAGCTAGTAAGGCGTCGGTGATGTCCTTATAACTCGGCCAGAGGGGAGAACAACCGCGGCGTATCCTCTGATTGTAGATACCCACACAGAGCGTGATAAAGCTGTTGTTGAGCTGGACAATCAGGCCACGATTCTAGCCGTGTCAGGCAAACTTCCCGGTGGGGGCGGGTATTTCCCCTTTGGTAGAATCGGATATTCCCCGACTTTTAAAGGTAGGGAGAGTAGGGTGTGGCAAAAGCGCATCAGTTCCTCGAAAGTGGTCGGTCAAGTGCGCTCTTCGGCCTGTGGAATGCCCTCTTCGCCCTGTCGACGGTTAATTCTCTCCTGTAACTCGAGGGCATGCAATTTGAGATCTGGAGAGCTGTTGCTAGCCATGGCTGTGTCCAGGGGCGTTAAGGGGTAACGGCTTTGAATCTTGCCTACCTAGGTAGATACCTACTTAGGTACCTTCCAAACGCGGCTGCCGGCAAAGGTGCTTTCCGGCTCAACTCGGACAATATTTGATTGGTTGCCTCGTTATATGTAGGTTGCGTTTTCACCTGGCAGAAAAAGGACTTCTTCTTTCTAGAATGACTCCTGGCAAGGTCTCTAAAAATAATGTCTTTAACAAGAGGGAAAAGGGACATGAAGCCTATGTTGTATGGGTAATTTAAAGAATTGTAGGGTAGTGGGAAGCGAGGCGGACTTAGGTTGTCCGTTGTGCTGCTATCACGACTTTGGTCTAATTGTCACACAAGTATACACCGTTGGATCTAACGATTTATTCGGTGGTGACTTTGCAACCGTCTTGAGGCTTTGAAAGCCAACACAAGAATGGTCATCGCTGAACGAGGTATGAATCGGTAGAGTACCCCGGTACAGACTAGTGATATTGATTCCATAACCGGACTTCACGAACTAAGATCTCATCTGGTCACTGTTAAGGGCAATCTGAGGGGCCAAGTTCATATCCGCCCACTGTTTTTCTGGATTTAGCCAAGCGCAGTGCCAATAAAAATGCGGATTGGCCAACAATGGAGCTTTGACGTGGTCTGCGCGGCATGGGGTATTTTGCCCACTCTCGATCGAATCCTCTGATTTCTTCCACATCGGCTCTGTTTGATATGATATGATTAGTTAAAGACGACACGATCATACACGCAGGTATCTACCCATCTACCGGAGTGTAGAATGCTGAATATATACTCAGTACCCATTAATAGTTTGTGACAGGAAAACAACTACGTATCGACAAACCAAAAAGCCCAAGTCGCGGATATTGGTCGATTTGACACTTACAAATCAGCTGATACAAATTATATGCGGGACTAATGAACCCACGAGGTGTCTGTGCTGCCTATCGCCTACCACGAACCTTAGAGCTCGCACCCGCGTCTAATGTCACTAGCATGCTCTAAAACGTACTGACCAGCCTCCAGGTCCCGAACCTCGCACCTGTTCGGGAACGGTACCTTCTTCCCCGACCTTTCCCTTTGTATTCTGGGCTTGATTCGACTTCGTATCCTACGATGAGAGGATGGAACTGATTTGCACGCGCCTTTACCCTCGCAACTCAGATGTGACTGGTTCCCGAGTGCATTCATTCTACAATCCAGTGTTCGATCGACACCACAGAATGCACATGACTCGCGTATGCACAACGTGGCCAAAGCCTATTCCTGCCAATAGGAATTTACGCATGTCCGACTTTACCGACAGTAACGTCGCATCCTCGGTGGATTCCTATGACAATCTTTTCATTTATGTGTTCTCCCTGGAAGGTCAAGAGAAGCTTCCGTGATTCGTTAAAGGGCCACCATGCCCTGTTGATAGGAGTCTTTAATCAATAAGCAAAACTCAGAGCACTTTGGATTGTTCGAAGACTTCGTTTCCGTCTACTTTGCTACAAACAAGTAAGCATGGCGAAACATACGCCATCCCCAGTTCTCGGCCGCATCTTGCACGCACTTTTCCCTGTTATCGCCACCTCGCATTGGAAGAATGTCTCCGGCATCCGGTATTGGTTATATAATCCAACAAATTCCTTTCCCACCAACAACGGACATGGGCCGTATTGGTTGTGTTGGGTTCGTGAAAATGCGGCATGCCGAAGATCTTCCAGGTAGATCAATCGGATTTCGACCTGGACGACCGTCAATATCTTATGACGCGAGGAGAACGGTTTCTACCTGCTATGGATAATTTGGATCCGCGAGTGCCGCTAACAGAACCAAATGCCTTAAGTTACCACTCGGTAAGTACCAAGACTCAGTGGACTTACCGACAATCGAGTAGGCTAGGAAATCATTGAGGGTCATGAGACTGCTACGTAGCCCATGAAGTGCTACAAAGCTGGAATATTTGCCTTCCGCTTGATACCGCTGTTTTATATTGGGATCCTCATGCATCGCCCATTCGAATGAAACTCGAATGGCAATATAAAAAATAAAAATATCACAAATCAGGAAAATATGATATACTGCATATTGAAAACCAAAATCTGTGGATTTGTCCACGGGACCGTATTGTCTAAGGAGAGGAAGATCCGAGCACGCGTAGATAGACAGACAACACAGAGAGACACCGGCAACTAATGACAGCGAAAAACACAAAAAAGTCAAAACGAGAGCCCGAAATTCTAGATATAGAAAAGTGTCGCCATCCCAGAATGACCGATGCGAGGCAACAAATAAGGTTGCCCCCAAATAGCAGATGTGATACAGTCTTATCATATCTTCTTTTTATCTTGAATCAGACACAGGCAGGGCGGGGAAGCCAATCACTCGATGCTCGTAGGACCTAGCCATGGACGGCCTCGAGCCTCCGAGTAATTGTGTGCCTGTAGTGACTTGTTAGCCAAACCCTATGCAAGCGACAGCCGCCTCAATATGAAAGATAAAACTCACATCCGAGGTCACTTTATCCACCGTGACGAGGGCATGGGAAGCCAGATCGTGTACGAGGCTGCTCCTTAACGCCCTTGCAATCAGGAGTGCCTTGGTGGACACAGGGGACCACACCACCTTCTTGGTGCTTGCAGCCGCAGGCGTATTCAAAGATGTAGATGGAACACATATTGAGGGTCGAGCGGAAAATTCAAGTTGCAGAGGATTCAGAAGCAGTTGGTGCGAATTGAAGATGACTGAGTTCGAAGGGGGTCTTCAACTCTAGATATTGATTGATGTGATGAGAAGCCAGAAGGGGATCAATGCCTGGCTTTATAGCATTTGATGGCCACATCAAGAGAAGTGAATTGACTGCGCAACTCAATAGAAAAGGAAAAAGAACACGCCATCGAGAGTCACAAAAACGGTTCGGTCCCTCCGTTCCCCTACAAGCGCTGTAAATCACCCATCCAGATGCGCCGTATGCAGGCAGTGACTTGGTGATCACTTGTTGCGCAGTCAAAAAGAAGGTGACGGAGGGCACGAAAGTTGTATACACATGCGCCATATCCAGGGAATATGCTTTTGCCAACAGAAAGCTGTGTGTGTGGTAGGTGGACCGTTGGAGTGGGTGTCTCCGGGAAGAGTAACGATTATTGATATGGGGTTCGCCAGCAGCAGGGGGTTGGTCAAGGTCACGGAACCTTAAGCATGACTACCGATGCAAATTCCAACACCCGCAGGCTGCAGGGAGCACTTGACATCACTCTAAAAGCGCTGCAGCCAGTGTTAGGGCTCATGTTCTGAGCGCCAACAATGACCATCTCCGGCCGCCAGCCCATAGGGCCAGTGCTGCGGCCGAAGCGTGGGTCAGGAACATAGTTCGCCCCACCTGACAAACCTCTATGATCCTGATATCTAGCCTTAAAGGCATGGCTCATACTGGGAGGAAGGCACCTGCCACAGCTTTCTCATGATGTGTGTACCTCACTGTAGGCGGCGCAGGAGATGTGACTAACTGAACGACGCCGGTGAAATTGGGATGACTCTCCTCAATTTCTGATGTTGATACTCAATATAATTCCCAAAAAAATTCGAGTCACCGCATAGGACCCAAAGAGTCCTGGCTCTAGACCTTCATGATGAACCGCAGGGCTAGATAGGCAGACCGCTGAAAGAAGCATCAGGAACCAACCGAATTTCAAAGAAGGCAGTTCTCCAAGCAAAATTCCACCCCAAGTCAGTCTCGATATGGCAGGGGATGACTTCATTGACTCTGTTGCAATGGGCCTCGACTTGTGAATGTAGGCGAATAAGGCTCATTTCTATGGCGCAGTTGGTGATAGCCGCAAGTTCTGCGCGATTAAAATGTGAAAGACTGCACGGTGACAAGGCTTTCTTTGATAATATTGATGTTAAGCGAGTAGAGTATAAAAACAAGTCCGATGCCAAGGAAATTCGGACGTGCTGTGGTAGGGTATGGTCGGTGTTGGCCGAGTTCAATGTTAGCCAAGGGGCGTTCTTTGTCGGAACTAGCGCGATCGTGCTGCAGGGCCCAGGATAAAAAGAATTCAATGCTGGCCAATCAATTTATTCTAGAGCGCTAATGACTGGTGACAAGCACCAAGTTCCTCAGCCAAGGCACAGTAGCCTTCATATGGGTTCGACTGAGGCTCTCCCCTTGCTGAGGCGCTGGCCCACCGGGATATTAACTCCGAGCGAGTAGAGACGCGCGAGGCTCGCGGCGGCAAGGCACAGCCAGGCAATCGACAGGTCGAGACCAGTCGCTGAGTCGTCTGCTTTGCCGCTGTTGGTTTGCGTTTTTTATTGTAGAGAAGGGGAAAAATTGAAAACAAACGAAAGTCACTTCAATAACGTTTACATTATGCTGCATGAGGGTTGTACCACGTGATAAGTGTTCCCAAGGTTCAATTTCAAGTTAAATAAACTTGAGAAAGGAACCTTGGGAACAAAGATTTCGATTCCAATTTCACTTCCTATCTGTTTCGAAATAACCCAGCAGGTCAGTTTGAAACAATCTGCCTCACATGCTTAGTGATATCTCGGAGTGACAATTACCCGAATCTAGACTGCTTCGGTTGACAATATCTCGATTCTCGATTCTCAATTCTCGATTCTGGGGAAAATTGGAATATGATGTCATTTTCGTGTCTTTGTCATGTTCCTTGCAAAAAGCAGCGAAATTTGTGCTATCGGGTCCCTAAGAGAAAGGCCGGGGAGGTCGAATACCCCAGCATAACCGGTGGTCCTAGCGCCCACGCAGCGGTTAAAATGATTGGCGAAGAGAACTATCGACGAAACAACTCGGAATAGGCAAGTATTTCCCACCCGAAACCATTATTAACACACATACTGCGTAGGTGTGGATGCATACGGGAGCCTGTGAAAGCCATGAGTTTTCGTATATTGGCCCCTCATCCTAGCTGTTGATCTTCCGAGGTCCTTGAGTTTCGGCTGGCAACGGGTTTCTCTAGGAAAAGCATATTGCGCGATGACACAGGGCTTAATTCGCCAAGTCAACATATTTGCCATGGCTGCTGAGAATGACTGTCAGCCACCCAGACTCTGGTGTGACCATGCCAGAGCCAAGAGAGGCGAAGTAGAAGAAGCGTTTCGAAAAAGAAAGGGTGATAGTCGGTCAATAGTGAACTCTTGGCTTTTATCCCCCCTTTTTTCAGCCAAGACATGTGAAGCTCTCCAGCATGTTTGGGATTCTCCTTTATGGAATTTAATGGGTGATACTGGCGGGGGGTGGCTTGTCTGCATGACCGCGTATCCACTACTCCGTACCCCCGGCCCAGATATGATGTGCTGGATGCGTTGGATCGGCGTGATTCGGGCTTAGTTATCTTGATACAGCATGCCCCTCATTCTCCAGGGTCCCTCTTGGCTTATCTCGGTCTGGGCTATATAAGTGAGGTCGAAATTCCCTGAGATTTCCCACTTCCATCCAAAACGACCCATCTCCAACTTTCTCTTCCAATACTCCAAAGATCCCGTCTTTAACCGAGTCACTTCCACACACAAAGTCTTCAAAACTTTTCTCAGAATGTACACTATCACTCCCACCCACCGTTTCTTGGTCCTCTCTGCCACTGAGTCTGGCCCCTACAACCCCGCCAACAAGTTCCTCGTCTTGTCTCCCACTGAATCTGGCCCGGATCCCCGCGCCTGGGAAGACCAGCCCCAGGTTGAGACCATTGAGGAAATCCCTGTGTTGGCTCCTGCCAACCGTGCCCGCACCAATAGCTCTGTTTCTACGAACTCTTCAGTCTCCCTGAATGACCTTACCACCACCCTTCCGAGTGGCTTCCTCTACCTCGGTCATGGCAAGAAGCAGAACTAGGCGCCTAGTCCCTTCGGTCTTCTTTTTCTCATCCATATTTCAAGATATATCACCGTCACAGCAACCGATGCATCATTGAGCTTACCATGTGTTTTCTTTTTCTCTTTCTTTTCCTTTTGCAATCTTCGTCAATTGAGCGACTCCAATCGGGAGGTTTGGGACCACCCCAACATGGGATAGGGCAGGAAAATCAATAGGGGTGTTTTTTTTGGCGTTTTGAAATTACCAAATGCTTTTCGTTCAAAATTTGTCTACATTATTACGTCTTTCGCTTCTGGGAAGCATACCTATAGCCACATTCGGCAAGCTAGCGATCAATGAACAAGACTTCAAACCATCTGCACGATTCTTTTCCACTCCATTTTTGCCACCAAATTGTGCATATTACATAGCCCACCTGACCAAACGACAAGGTCGTACGTAGTACTCCGTAGAGGAATCCCCACCCCGCCGGACGCGAGGGAGACCCCTAAATGTTTGCCAAGTCTTGCCAAGATGATGATTTTCCGCCAAGCCTTGTGCAATTTGATGCTCCCGCCTTGGCCGGGAGGGCAGGGACTGACGGTTATCGCGGACCATGTTCCACGACCAGGCAACACTGCCCATTGTACGTCGTGGATATGTATACACCCAAGCAGCACCTATTTTTGGGCCTTGTGCATCCTGCCAAGCCCCCCTGTTGCCAATCTTACTGTGACTGCTTATCAGTCTACAATTGTTTTGTTTTCCTTTTTCTATTCTCTCCTTACACGTTGATTGTTCCATTGATTGGATTGGCTTGTTTATGTCGCAATCATCTAGGTCCACAATTGCTAGCTGGATTTTCCACTCTTTATGTTTCCCCGGTGAGACGGCCACATCATTCCCCCTTTACCCCTCATTTGCTTATTATTTACTTCCCCACACGTTTCTCGGTGAAGAATCCGGGCCTATGGCGCACTATTTAGCCTACTCTTATCGATAGTCTTGGGCGATGTACTTTAAACTCCCCGTGTCCAATAAGACCCACTAATTGCAACCACATGACAGATGTTATGCGAGATGGACCTTCGTAAAAAGGAGAATTAGCCGAGTCGGTTTTCGGATTCCGAGCTACCCAGAACTAGATACCGGTCTAGATACTTCGGGCTTGGGCTAGCACTAAGGTTCTCACCGGTCGATTGCAAATATGACTAGTTCTGTGAGTAATAGATCTGTGCTACCATGTGCTTCGCTTTTAGTAACCTTTTTCCTCCTTAATCTGCGTTGTCCGTGAGCCTCGTGCAGACGGCACGTACTTTTGTTTTGAATTTGCTTAGGATCCGTACTACTTTAGCTCGTCAAGATATTACCCGTTCATGTTCTATATAGTTTCAGACCGCTGATTCTTGGGAAAGGGGCGATAATGTGTTCCTCCGTCTTAGGTGTCACGAGATATAGCCCGATGACATTGTGTATCATCTTTATTTGCTTGCCAGGCTTACATATCCAAAATTAAGAGCAAACTTCCCAATTGCCTTCGCTTGTCATCATCTAGAGCAGGATTACCATGTGCTCCAACTCAATTAGAACAGACCGTGCGCCAGGGAGTCTGACATGCATGTCCACTCACTCCATGGTAACGACACCCCCCTCGCAATCCTTTCCTACAAAACACCTGATAACTAGTACACTTACGGTATTATGTCTAATTATGAGTTAACCCTTGATCATAGCTTAATTGCAACAACCTCATTATGAGTTTTATTCTCCCCTAAAATGCTTAACCCTTGAACGAGGCACATTCCAACCTGGATAAACCTGCCCCTCTAGATAAGACTTCCACTTGTCATCTCACTACATATAAATACTCTACAAACAAGTTACACCCACAAATTAGAAAAAATTTAAAAAGGACATGATCTAGGCCAAATCACACGAAGCTTGACCACTCACAATAAACCTCAGTTGTATGCCCGTTTACAAGGGATCGAGTTCCCAACGAGAGATATGATATAAATCTCTCTCGTTGCCAGTCCCAAAGTTCGGCCCAATGAAAAGGTTTATCTAATAGCATACTTCTCCACGCATTGTGAACTGGAAGGCTTCCGTCTCCTAGATACTACAGAAAGAGCACTCTGGAAACAGTAATACCATTCCGCGGCGCCTACCGAATACAAGGCTTGCCAGCCAATAGAAAGGACCTAATAGTTTGGATTCGTCTTCCATCCCTATATGGTCTTCCAGAGCCCTCCAACCTAACAGCAATGCTACAGACATGAGGTCAAATACATAAGAGTAAGATTGACGATAAACCCTTGGGTGTTAAATACGACTTCGGGTCGGAATCCCAAGCGCCCCGTCACATATCGCTTATAGTTCCAAGCATCCCTTTGTAAAAGAAATAGTCACATTAGTGCGCGTTTATGCCAGATTGCTGGAACCAGCACAAAAATGTGGGTTTGAACCGCCCTTTTAGAGGAACAATACTATGTAATTTAATATTTCGGCTCTTGCTTTATGTCTCTCTCTGTCGGCTACAAGTGGGAAGGGGCCATCAAGGAAAGGACAATAGAGATGATGCCAGCAGCTACCTTTCGTCTATACAGTACCCTAACGTGCTTCTATCTATGGGTATTCCCTCCAACTAATTATGGAATTTAGCATACTTCGAAGGGCAGATTGTGTAGATAGTATCACAAGTCATAAGTCATCCTATAGTCATAGGGCGACTCATTTTCCATGCAAACAGCCAGACAGTCGTGATATTCTTACAGAACCACTAAACCTTTTACACACACTCGCATAACACCAACAATTTGTAGCAGAAGTGAGCAGTATCGATATGATTCTCCGGTAAGTTAGCAACACCCTCAGGTGATACTGCTTCATAACTTCAGATTATGATGTAGGCCGATACGCCAAGTCTAGGGGAAGCTCAATGGAAAGAGAAATAGTATACTTCAGTAGCTGGCTGAGTACGTCAAACACCATGTATTCAAGGAAATTTGAGCCTGGTCCAGGACCAATGAAATCAAACGACCTCACCCTATCCGAGCCTGCATACACGCTATAACGTGGTGTCCTTAGGAAGAAGGAAATGCGCTTTAGACTTTATTCCTTCAGCGTTGCCGATCTGTAGAAGCTGGAAATTCTGTTGCTTGGTTAGATTTTGGACTAAGGGTATTCCTAGTGCCTTATAAATAAGGGCTTGAATTCGTTGTTCGTGACTCGGACGCCTGTAAATGTCATGCAGTTTGATAGTCACTTTATACTGGCTTGTGGTGGTCTCTTGGATGATTTGCCCGCAGTATTTAGAATTTTGTCTGATTTGAGGCGACTAGCGATATATAGATATTGTGGACTCATTGAAGAGGGGCCGAAATCGCTGTGTTACAGATCTTTGCACGGTTCTCATAATGAACTCAAGGACAAGGACTTCTCGTCGAAGGTGCGGTAGATTGGGTTAACCTTGGAAATAATGATAGTATTTGTTAGCGCCTAGGGTAAGACCTTGAACTGATGTTAGTATCCTCGCAATATTGAAGGGACATGGGGAGTTGGCCCGCTATATAGGTCAATCAGCCTAGGCATTATGACAGAAAATATGTTATAGGTATTGTATGTTGTGCTCCATTGATCCGAATATGTACTTTCAGTTATCCCGTGTCGTGCATCTTGGCAAGTAAGATGCTATTTTTAGCTAGTGTCTCTGGCGGAAGCAGTCGAGACAAGCGGGGTACTGTTGATATGGCAAGAGATTCGGACTGTGTCCCTCATATCAGCCTGAATCTGACTGTAGATCTAGAACCTACAACGTACGACGCTGTCATCGTGACTTAATAAAAGTGGTGCGGGGATAATATGATCCATGATACGGGCCGGTTTTTGGCCTATATGATAATCCCCAGGGTTATCGAATAAGAGCTGAATACAGGGAATGTGCCTAGATGCTGTCAGAAAAACAGGACACCATCCACGTTCGATCGCGCAATGGGCAATGGATCGAGACGAGGTTGTTACACTTGCATCATACCATGTGAGACGCATCATACAATATGCGCATAAGGTGCCGACAAATGATCAAAATCCGACTAAAATTGGTTAAGGAACGCGGATTACCCGGCACATGGATAAAACGCAGGAAAGACGATACTCTGGGAAGGATCTCCTTTTTGGGTAAATATGCCGGATAGAACTGGCTATACTGGAAAATGATCACTTTCAACTACTTTGAAAGTATATTACTGTGTGGCTCATTCTACCTCAATACAATAAGATAACAGGTTGGGAGACCGTTCAATAATGGACGATCCCAAAATAACCCCGAATGTAAATCTTACGTGTAGCATTCCTATTTTCAGCCCAAACTAATAAACGGCCTATCCTATAGTTTTACCTTTGTTCTTTATGCCTAACGGGCGTAACGGGCGGACTCCGAGCCTCGGAAGTTTCATTTTGCCCGGAAAACGCGGGTTTTCCGTTAATATGAACATTATTTTATATTATTATCTTACCGAGGTACAGGGTATGTTGTAATATGTATTTTTTAGTTATTTGAAACTGAGGAAAATGAAAGGCGGTGTACTTGAGAAGGCGCTAACAGATGGAAGACTGCCCAACTGCTTCTGCCGCGTTTCTAGCGCCAAAGCCAAGACCCCGTTGTGTTCCGACTGAAACTTGAGAATCGCCGCTCTTTCCAAGATTGGAACTTATAGTTTTCAAATCAATTTCCCGGTAGCTCTTTTGACGATATAAGACATGGAACAGGGGTTCTCAGAATATGCAGACTACTATATATTGCATTAGCAACAAGACCAGCCCCAATTTATTGACACTCTTTAAAAAGTTATGCAATGGCGAAGTGTTAAATGCGAAAGCAAATTCGCCACCCAGATCTCTTATCTGAGATTTACCCCTTGCATATGACCCCGGATTTTACAGGGAATCTGAGTTTCCTCAGCACTTCGATCTATCTATTGTTTTACGTCTATAGATCTACGATTTCGAGGGAAGATGTGTAGTAAGTGGAGAACCTCTCTTCACAAGGAACCAGAGAAAAAGTCGATATGGCAGGAGAAAGTGTTCTCCACTTACGGCGTGGTCGGGAGGCCGACATAATAATAATAATAATAATAAGTAATAATGAATATCGTTCCACCTCGGATGGAATCGAGGTATCGAGTCAGTCTAGCTCATCGCGTAACTCAATATTATTCAGGTATATCACTTGTTCAGAACAGCAAGATATTATCCCCGTTCGTCAACCCAATATTGATATCACCATCATCGACTCGGGGACTAGTTATGTAGGCGACTCTGGTAGTTCCAAGGTAGTCCCCGGCCAATTAAAATTAGTCATAAGATACAGTACACTAGCCGTTTCAGGTAATTCAGTACAGTACAGATCATGACGTTAGCCTCCTGCAAGCGGTGTGTAGAGAACATGCTTAACTATACTGCTATATACGCTTTCAGGTACTCTGGTTGTTATTTCTCAATGGCTTGACCGTGATAGTCTAAGACCTACGAATTGCCACATCAAATTTCATAGTGCTATACTATCGAAATATAATTTCCCGGGAACAGCTCAGGGCCAAGATTCGGTAGGGAAACGATCACGTGGGGTAAATACCGTAACGGCGCTTGTCCCAAACCGGAAGCGTTGCCATCTTGTACCCCGTCTTCATGAGCGCTTGCCCTGCAGTTTCTCGACTTATCACTCTTCGATTGCAATATTACTCTCCCTGCTCTGGAGAATTTCCCTCAGTCTTTAGATTATTATTAAAAAGGAAAAGGAAAGGGAGCTGCACTCCTTCAAGAGACTCGACAACTTTCTGCCAAAGCGGGACATCGAGGGTCCTGCGTGTGAACCCAAAAACCGCCATCCACTCAAAAGTCCACTCATCGAGGGGCACCGACTGTCTCAAAGTCGCATTCTTATTCTCTTCGGATCTTATCTGTGTGAGCTTCGCGCTTCAACGCGGGACTCGAAGAAACCCTGTCATCCATTAGCCCCTCGGGTTTGGCGTGACATCGCGCAACACCGGACAGGGAACTAGGATATCGATTCGTCAAACGTCGACTTGGAATTCTTACCATTTTTACCAAAAATTCATACTAGCAGATCCTCACGATGACTGGTGCCACGCCTATTGATATTTCCTCTCGGCAGACGACCTCGGTGTCGCCGCCGGGTCAACAGGCATCCAATCTGACCTCGGCGCTGCAAAGGGCGGGCAACGGCGAGCGCACAGGGAGCTTTTCACATCTCCCCGGGGGAGGACTCGGCGTGTTTAAGGCCCCGCCACCTCGTAAGGACTCTATCGGCGCAGCCACGGCACAATGGGGGAACGGGACGAAACCTATCTCGATGTCGGGATCTGCCCGCGATAAAGGTCGCCGTGAGTCGCTCGCAGGGAGCTTGGTAGGTGGTATGAGCTGGGGTGGTGTGTCTGTCGGTAGTTGGATACGTGATGAGTGAGTGGCCTGTCCAGACCTAGAAGACCGCGGGGGAACCCTTCACCGTGTGTTGCTATTGTCGCACTGCATCAAGAGCTGACCAAGAAAAATTTCCGCAGTATCATAATGACTGGCACGTCGCCATTTACCTTCCAGTCGCCGTCTTTCCATTCCTCATCGTATCTCCCGAAGCTGGAAGCGAATTTTATGCGAGACTTTTCGTGCTGCGGTGTGACGTTACCGACGCTCCATGACCTATTACAACACTACGAAGAAGCCCATGCGACCAAGTCGCCCAATCAAGGCCACCGGCCGAGCCAGGGTGAAAATCGAGCTGCCTTGGCGGCTGCCGCAATCGCACAGCAACAGAACCAACAGCATGGCAGCCAAGGACGCGGTCTGCAGCCCGACCGGACCCTGGACATGCAGCGCAAATTGGGCCAGAATCCATCGCCATTGCAGCACGCCGATCTGGACACAATCGACGACATGGAGTTGGACGACGCTCTAGGAGACGGAGACGGCTCATCCTCGCAGATGTTCTCTTCTCAGCTGCATGAGGGTGGACAGGGCGGATATGGTAACTCCAACCAGCAGCAGTTAAATCTAGGTATGCTTCCAAGCCACCAAGGATTTAGCACACCCTCGCAACCTGGTACACCGATCGGATCTGGACGACCACTTTCACTGCAGAACAATCCGACTGTCTCTTCCGTCAACACACCGACCTTGATGGCCAACCCGCTCCAAAATTCGCAATTCCGAAATACGCCCGATTCATCCGGACCAGGGACCCCGGCCGAGATCGATGAGAGCATGATGGGTGGATTCGGTGATCTCAGTATGCAGAATAACACCATGGGCCAAAATCAGAATCAGTTCGGCCGCTTCAATGGGAACAATAATGACATGGTCGATCTTTGCATCGACGAGCCGGCCAAGCGGCTGTTCAGCCCCAGTGGCGGCATGGGTTCGCCCAACGCCCACTTTAAGCTCAGTGGAGCTCAATATGGCCCGAATAGCGATATTGCAAGACGAATTCGCGAACAACAATTGCTGGCTGGGGTTCCCGACACCACCGTTATTCTTCCCAATGAAGAACCCAAGCCGTTCCGATGCCCCGTTATCGGCTGCGAGAAGGCATACAAGAACCAAAATGGACTCAAATACCACAAAGCTGTAAGTTTGACCTGATATCCACCGCATTCGTCTTATTATTCTAACCGCTCCTTCTTTCATTCCAGCATGGCCATAATAACCAACAACTTCATGACAACGCCGATGGCACGTTCTCAATCGTCAACCCAGAGACATCAGCGCCATACCCCGGCACGCTTGGCATGGAGAAGGAAAAGCCCTACCGCTGCGAGGTGTGCGGCAAGCGGTACAAGAACCTGAACGGACTCAAGTACCATAAATCTCACTCGCCACCCTGCAACCCGGATTTCCAGCTTGGAGGTCGTAATCTCGCCCTCGGCGGTGGAGTCATGCAAGGGCAGAACATCAACGTTGCTGGAGCTGGTCTCCCCGGAATTGGCGAAGAAGGCCTTCTGTGAGCCCGTGAACAAATATGTCATTATGTCCATACATAATTCCCGCTAATTGACGCGAACGATCTCGACGGCCTTCGGGGGTTAGAGCACTCCTGCACACACGATGTCATGATTTGAATTGGGTCCGGTGACTTTGGAGTTATTGCTTTTCTTTTTCTCTCTTCGAAAATTGTTCCCTCTGGCTTATTGACTGGGCTTTGTGATGCCCCTTTGCTTTTCGTTCTACTGTCTGGTAGATCCTACTGGCATGATTGTTTTACTCCCACGCTTGATATCCCTCGCCGTTTCCAGATCCTATCTACTTGGCCTGGTAATAGAGCAATTCTTGAGCGATCAAGACCATCTCTCAGCAAAGAGCTGTCTAGAAGAAACTGCTTGCACTTGCCTGCTTATACTCTCTGTTCATCTTGTTTTGCTTCTTCATACGGCCATTCGCGTCTTCCGTGGGAGACAAACTAGGGGAATTGGATATCTCCCGAAACCCCAACTCTCATCCTGCTATTCATTGGTTTTTTGCTGCGCTCTCGCGAGCACCAGCTTCGTGCCTTGTTTCCGCGTCCGTGTTTTCGTTCATTGCGTTCAGTATTTTTGCTCATGCGCCTCTTCCAACGACGGCAGTCGCAAATCCGAAAATGCCGCCTTGAGCACCTGGAACTGAACACCACTGAGAAAGTTGGCGAAATCGGATTTGGCTGGGTTTATCTCGAATCAGGTGTGCGAGGTACCGAGGTTACAGGGGTTGTTACTCTTCTCCCTCTTCCACACCCAGTTGGTGTTCGCTTTTTCTTCCCTGCGTCGGAGTGGATCTAGGATCTGGGGATCTTAAAAGTGCGGTTTCTTGGCGTTGGATCATTGTAGATATGGAGCTTTTTGATACGATTTGGCTCTTTTGCCCATTGTCACTTATCTTCTTGTTTGTCTTGCTATTCATTCAATTTTCTCGACTTCATTTTCGGTTACGTTTGTTATTGTAGATCCGGGTTCTGGACTTAGACCTAGTATACTGTAGCACCTACTTTTCAAGTAATGGCATTTTTGTGGTTGAAGACGATACTAGGCCCGGTGGAAATTGTTCAGAATCATAGTTTCATTTGTTCTTATTCTGAAGCCAGTAAGACCGGTATTTCAAGCTAATACAAAACCAACCTCGGAAGGCATGGCGAGAAGCATGTAAAAAGAAGCAAAAGCAGAACCCATCCTCACTTGTAAGCGCCATGAGCCATTGGAAGCTCAAAATCAAAGAAAAAAGCGGAGCAAAGACTCGGTTGCTGACCATGTCGATTTTGGGTAGTGAGAATCATGAGAAATATCGCTTGCACAGACCGTTTCGAGGGCGTGATTGAAAAGACGTAGGGATTGGTTTTCGTTTGTGCCATGATGGAGAGCACATATAGAGAAAAAGAAATTGTTACAGAACGAGGAAAGAGGTGTCGTCAATGGAAATCGGGAGACAGGTTGAGAACTCATGGAGTGATGGTGTCGTTTCGACTACCATTCGAATTCACCTTGGCCCTTGTGGAAGACATATCTAGTAGGGTTAGCATATGCATGATATGGCAGACTGCAATCACTTACTCTTTGCCTCCAGTAGTCAGAATGCCATCCTTCAAGGTGCACTTCCACTTGTTCTTCACCCGTTGGACCTTGTCGTATGTGCAAAGCATGACTTGGCCCTCCGACTCATCTGCGTCATGGTCGTCAGCAACGAGGTCATCTGGATCATCCAGGTCCGAATTGATGGCGTCTTCATCTTCCTCCTTGACATCGTCTTCTGCGCCATCAAACTGGCCAGTGACGCGAGGGGCAGATGAGGTTGACTCGGCGGTAGTATTTTGGCTGAGAGGCGCGGTGAGAGCCACACGGCGAGCGACCTTGGAAGAGGACTCATGCTCTTCCAGGGGACGAAGAAGACCTCCGCCCTCATACTGAGACATGCGTTGCTTGAGATGCTCGCGCAGAAGCCGGTCACCTTCTCCACTCTCAGCAGCTGCCCTACGGCGTGCTACCTCTGCCTTCCAATCGGTCATTGGGTCACCTCCACCATCGGTCTGTCCAGCACCCATGTGCGGGTAGGTCTGCTCTTGTTTGATTTGTGGCATTTGCCCGTGGGCGTTGGGGTGCATCTGCGGGTATCCTTGTCCAGCTTGGGCCTGGGCTTGCATTTGGTGGACAGAGTTCGCGGCTGCGGCGCCGTATTTCTGCTGAAGCGCATTCGCAGCACGGTCGCGAGCCGACTGAGGATTGAGACCATGCGGTGGCATGGGTGTGGTCATGTGCGGCATTCCGGGTTGGCCATTAGTTCCTGGCTCGGTCTTGATGCGAGGCCCACCCATTGGGGGCATGTTGTGCGAAGGCGTAGCTTGGGGAATTGAAACAGGCGGAGGAACATATTGCGGCTGGGGAGGAGGTTGTCGGGGAGCGTTGGAGGGGACGGTAGCGGTGGGGAGGGGAACAGAGTGCTGCTGAGCAGGCTGAGGAGCAGGATCCCAGGGGAAATGAGCGACGTTCACAGAAGAAAGCTTGTGTTGCCAGGTCTGTATATATAATAATTAGCACCTGGTATGAGATAATCAAGTACGAGAGAATCTTGGCGGTCTAAAAGCGCCTAAGCGGGTAAGGGCGGCACATATAAAGGGAAGACTCATAAGCCGGTGTTCCCCCATAAGCACCGCCTCCCGCACCTCCTCGACCATCCCCGCTTTTGGGGAAATCATCCACACCAGACTTTGACAACACAAGACAGATACATAGGTAGGAAAATATGGTACTAACCTCGCGGAGATCATGCAGGGTCTGCTGATCGACACCGCTTTCCTCAAAGTCGACCTGCGAGGCATCACAGACCTCCTGGATGACCTTCTCGAAAACCGCACCCTATGAAGCCATTAAGTATCAGGTCTCATCTCAGATCAAAGAAACTCCCAAGATGGAAATAAGACAGCATGGTTATAGGTGAAGAGCAAAGACTGTACGCGAGCAACGGCTGAGGATAGACAAGGCGCTTGCCGGGGAAGAAGCTGGGACTTACCACTTGCTGATTGGACATGATTTCTGAGCAAGAACACCTTGATGAGCTGGTGGATGATTGTGCGAAGGCAGCAAAGAGCTGGCAATATGGTGACTGGTGAAATGTACTGGGTAAGGATAGCTTGACTAGGAAATAGAGTGCTCCGTCGCAACTATCAAGTTGCCGAAGTGGTCGTCGGTCACACCAACGAATGACGCAATACCAAGCAACTTGTGAATGCGTAGTTTCCACACAAGTAGAAAAAATGCTCTGAAAGACAAGTGCCGCGAGTGCAAATGTCAGAGGAAAACGAGACGGTGAGTTTCGCGATGGGTTGGCGAAGGTGAAAGTCACAGCTCTGCGGTCGAAATCCCACTGTATCGCCGAGGCTTAGTCATCGGCAACCAACCCAACTAGGCGCTTTAAGAGAACGTGAGTAAATCAAGAGATCAGAGACAAGATACAGACAATAAAGAAGATGCTGAGCAAAATGAATTAAAGCAGCTGTAAGAATGGCATTCGGACAATTTGTACCGCCAGTTTACGGGAAAGTAAATACAGAGGACACCATCAAAACACCAAAATTGTCACCAAAAAGAACCATTACACCGAAATTAATTTCCTAGCCCATCAATGCTTTCAATATCGCCATGAACCAGGGTATCCAACAAAAAGAAAAAAAAAGAAGAAAGAGGAAACAGTGTAGGCATCTAGCGGATGGTCATAGACTTGGTCATCTGAGCCTTGCTGCCGACACCACCCTCACGAGCAGAGGAGGCACTGCTGCCAGCCTTGCGCTCAAAGATCTTCCAGAACTTCAGACTCTCATCAGCTGCAGTGGTGGCCAGCATCTGTCCGTCAGGGCTGATAGCACTGTGGAGGACGCGAGTCTCGTGAGCAGGGATCTCAACGTTGCGGACCAAAGTTGGGTAGCTCCAGATACTGAGAGAGTTGTCGGGGAAGCCGCTAGAGCTGACGATCTCACGGTAGTGGTTGCTCCAGCGCAGGGAAGTGACTTGGGAGCCAGTGTCAATGCTGTTGGTGCGGGCACCGGTGGTGGTGTTCCAGAAGTGAATGTGACGGTCATAGGAACCACCGCCAGTGGCGAGGAGGTTGGACTGCCAAGGGCACCAGCTCAGAGCCTTGACGGCGGCGCGGTGGTTGGTCTTGGTGAACTTGGGAGCGCTGAGAGAGCGAGCATCCCAAATGTTGACGAGGTTGTCATTTCCACCAGTGGCGAGCTGAGCGCCGTCAGAGCGCCATTCGAGACCGCAAACCTCAGAGGTATGAGAGACAAGCTCAGCGGTCTTGTGCTCTGCAATGCGAACATCGTGGTTGAAGACAAGCCCACTACGGGCTCCGGTGGACAGAGTGTGCTTGTTCCAGCCCATAACACCGACGCGGGAGTCGTGGCCGTACATGCTGCGAAGCTTGGAACCTTCCTCAACATCCCAGATCTGGACCTCACCGGTTCCCAAACCAACACCGACGTAGGCACCGTCACCACTCCACTTCACACTGCTAACATATGTGTCGGGGGAGGTTTCCAAAAGGCAGTTGACAGAACCAGACTCAGCAGACCAGACATAAACGTTTCGCTCGAGACCGATGGCCACCTGGTTGCCAGAGCTCCAGTCGAGCAAATTGAGATAGTAGTCATCCAAAAGACCCGGGGCATCCAAGACCCGTTCGGGTGCAGTCTGAACACGGCGACGGAACTGGGCAGCTGTAGATTTGGCAGGGCGGAGGGGCCGGTTATATTGAGCACGAAGATCAATAGGCTTCGATGACTCGGGAGGGGGGGGCTTAAAGGCGAGAATGCGAGTGTTCATGTTCACCCCGCAAGCTTCAGCCAGGGAGGATTTGTAGGCCACGGCATCAGGAGCCGGGCGAGTATAAGTACATGGCTCATTGTCATCCAGACCCAAGTTCTCCAAAGCAGCAGTAAGATCATCATCCGATCCACGCGCACCAATGTCAAAAGCGCTGGCTGCAGAGGCGAGTACTGACGATCCGTCAGCCCCACCACTCTTAGGGCGCTGTTTCTCTTCCGGTTTCGCGGCCCCGCTAGTGGCTAGACCCTCACTTGCGGTCCGGTTGGGAATGAAACGGTCACCAGCGTTGTGAGGAATGCGCACGGTTGTCTTGCTGGCGCGAGCCCGGGTAGGAATCTCCCGACGGGCATGCTCCTTGGAAGGAGTGTTGGCTGTCGTCGCACTTGTGCCGGTCAAAGTCCAGTCCGAGACACCGAGCTCCAAGTGCTTGGGTGACTTGCGGGTGCGGGTGCTGGCAATGTTCGACTTGTTCGTCTTGGGAGAGTCGCGGGTGGCGCGGGCTGCTTTTGAGATGGACTTGGCAAAGTGAGCGGAGAGATTTCCACCGTATACCGACTTGGTTTGACTGCGGCCAGCATCAGACTGCCGAGGAGGTGTGAAGGGTGACGATTGGCCGCTTGCGCGGGGGTTGGGCGAAGGGCTCAGAGGCATACGGCCTCCAGCAGTCTTCGAGGAGAACAGCCCATGGTGGCTCTTTACCGGCGTTGATGCAGTAACAGAAGCCATAGTAATATATGATCAGAGTAGATTATGGGATCAACCCTAATAGAAGATGCAATGCGAATCGATGCAGAGGCTAATGCGAAATCAACAAACAGAAAAGTATGCAGGCAATTGAGGATAGTGAGATTGAGAGAAGAAGAAAAGGAAAAGGAGATCAGGAGAAAGATGAATAAATAGAAGGCACCTCGGTAGCTACTATACTCGTTGAAAAGTATGAGGCTCTCCCCATAGCAACGGTTACCTGAGCTACATAGCACACTAAACCGTATTGGGATTAGCGTTGCCATACCGCGCTTTCCCTCTTCGGTGACATTTGTCTTGGCATTAATTGCATGACAATCGCCGTTCAGTTAGGCAAGAAGAAAGAAGGTGAGAGCCTATACAGAATATATCTTCTGTAGACCACAAAGGAGAAAATGTCGTGACCAATTGTTCCAGTTGCGGATACAATCCAAGGGCCCCCGTTTTCGCCACTGGGATGGCGCATCCATCTCCTCTTTGCAACTTTGCAACCCCCGCCACGTTCCTCTCACCCAATTCCATCGAGACCCACCACAACTTCTCCCTGCCTGGCCGGGATCTTCGAGGGTCTTAAACCCGATATCCTGCTGTACTCCCTCTACAGCAATGCAGGACGCTTACCTGATGCCTGCCAGTCAGGCTGGCGGTCGCCGGACCAGCGCGGACTATCGACCCAGCATAAAAAAGGCCCAGGGCCATGTCCCCGCGTGCCTGGTCAATGCCTCGGTGACGTACTGCAGCAATCGCATTTATGCGTTCGGAGGCTTTGACCAGTTCACCGATGAAGGTTGTCCTCCTTTTCCTATAGTTCTCTAAAATGGCACTGATAATTTTTAGTTTATAACCACGTGCTCAGGTTGGACTTGGAGAGTTTGCGCTGGGAGCTCGTTGACAATTATGGCGATATCCCCGGAGTTCGCATGGGTAACGACTCTCTCTTCTCATTCGTCCATGTTTAATGATGAACAATCTAACCAGAAATTTAATTTTTGATAGGTCACACGGCGACATTGTACCAAGGGGATAAATTGATTGTGTTTGGAGGCGAAAATGAACATCGCGAATACCTCTCCGACGTCGTCATTCTTGATCTCAATAACTTCAACTGGGCACTTCCCGACATTCGCGGGCCCATCCCGCGTGGTCGAGCCCGCCATGCTGCCGTGATTCACGAAGACAAACTTTTTATTGTGGGTGGAGTGACAGGCATAGGAGGCGTGACGGGGGAGAAGAATGTGATCTTGGATGACTTGTCCTACCTCGATCTCCAAACATGGACCTGGTCTCGGACATGGAGCTTCACTGCTCGCTTCGATCATACAGCTTGGGTTTGGGGCACACGGCTGTGGATATTTGGTGGATTGGGGCCGAACATGGAACGAACGACTGATATCTGGTGGCTTGACCTTAAGGGATCCCCCTCGCTGGCTGGAAACACTACTCCGCAAGGTAGCGTCATCCCCCTGGACGTCAATCGTTCTACGGCTCATCTTCCAGACTCTATCTCTAGCAGCCCTCACCAAATGTCTCCCCGCTCTGGAATCTACGCCGCCAATTCAGGTAGTGTGCAGGTACGCAATTTGGGCCGACGCAAGCCAGTTGCGCCTGGTGCCATATCTTGTCTTAGGTTTGATTCTGGTCCTCATGTCCCCTCCCTCTTTTCTGGTACTCATTTTCATTCATTTGCCTCTGGTGTCCTGCTCGACCTGATCACACCGTCGGAGACCGTACGGTCGCATGATTGTAACCTGTCGGCTCTGGACCTCAACTCGCTGCGCTGGCAACGGCTGGCTGATGGTCAAGAGATCTTCCGGCCCGGCTATAGATGGCACTACTGCACTGTCAATGACGCGGGGACCAAAGCGTGGCTCTTGGGATGTAGTCTTGATGTCGCGAATGTACCGGGAGGTAGCGACGAGAATCATATGAGTGAAGTCTTGACCATCGACTTGGAAAAGTATGGTTTACTAGGTAACGGCTTGTCGGCGGAACCCCCCGAACAGGGTGCACCTTGGCCGTCTGATCAAATTGGCTCCTCTCAGGTTTCCGGGCTTGGAACCGATCTAGCCGCTGTTTTTGACAAATCTCCTGAGTCCGGAAGTGGTACGGACTTCGTTATCACTGCTATTCGTGACGATCATGACGGGGCCGTATCGGAAGATATGGGCGACACATCGTCCGTTTCACCAACCCAGGGCCAGCCGACCTTTGTGGAGCAGAACCACTGGACCTCGGAGCCCATCCATGTCCACCGTATCATTCTCCAGCTTAGGTGGCCACATTTCAAGCGTCTGTACTCCGCCCAGATGGCTGAGTACCACACTAAGCGGATGCACATCCCCGAGCCTTATTCTGTCGTACGCGCGTTTCTCTATTACCTGTACACTGACAGTATCGCCGGCCATCCAGACTATTGCTCGAGTGCTATCGACGTGGCGGGTATGCTTGTTATGGCCAATCTTTATGACATGCCTAAGCTTCGCCTGCTGTGCGTCAATAGATTAAGCCAAGAGCTTGATGTGGACAACGCGGCCATCGTCTGGGAACGTGCAGGGCGGACCAATGAGCACTGGTTGATGCGCCGAGCAGCACAGTTTTGCCTGACATACTGGGGCCGCGTGGTACGGACAGACGGTTTCAAATCCCTCAGCCACCAGAGTTTGATTCAACTCTGCGAGGTGGTGGATACAGAAGGTCGCGTCTTCGCAGGGCCTGAATTGGAGATGGTCACATCCGGGGCAGAAGGCCTATGTGACCGAGACAAAACCTCTCGAATGCGGCTGGGATCCACTGCAGACGAGATGTCTGAGGTTGACCCGGACGACGAAGGGATGGAGATTTCATGAATTGCATGAATTGCACGAATGGGGCACGCATTATATTCCGGAGTTCTTGGCGGGATCATTTCTTTATTAGGTTGTATTGTATTTGCATCTACGCATTTCTGTAACAAGTTTTGAATATATTCTTTTTCTTCCAATGTGACCGGGCCGTTTAACCGCTCCAGGGCTGGCGCTGAGCCCATTCGTCGTCACGAGGTGTGGAGCCTCTCGACGCTCTCGACGCGGACTTCACTCCGGATCGCGGAGGTCATTCCTGTCACGATAAGGAGCTCACCATTGTAGTCTCACGCTTGCGTTTCAACAAAACCAAAAAAAAACGCTGCGAATTGCAAATCACATAAATATCGATGTGTGCTCAAATTCGAAACAACTGGTTGGCACACGGCTATTACAGCTATTCCCTTGATTGACATTCACTTCACCATGGGATCCACCGAGCAATCCACTCTTCCTTCGGATTTCCTCTGGGGCTTTGCAACAGCCGCATACCAGATTGAGGGCGGTGTCAACGAAGATGGACGCGCCCCGTCAATTTGGGATACATTCTGCAAAATCCCCGGCAAGGTTGCCGGCGGCGGAACTGGAGATATAGCTTGCGACTCCTACCATCGCACACATGAGGATATCGCCTTGTTGAAAGAATGTGGTGCTCAGGCATACCGATTTTCCCTGTCATGGTTTGTCTCTTTGTGTCCCTCGCTTCGAGCTCCAATCTTTAGATCGTTTGCTAACCCCAGCTTGTCTAAATCTATAGGTCCCGCATTATCCCTCTCGGCGGCCGGAACGATCCAATCAACAAGAAAGGCATACAGTTCTACCAGAAGTTTGTGGATGACCTGATTGATGCGGGCATTACCCCTATGATTACCCTCTTCCACTGGGATCTTCCGGATGAGCTCGACAAACGCTACGGTGGACCTCTGAACAAGGAGGAATTCGTCGCCGACTTTGCACACTATGCCCGCGTGGTATTCGAGGCCTTTGGATCCAAGGTGAAGCACTGGATCACTTTCAATGAGCCTTGGTGCGTCAGCGTTCTTGGATACAACAATGGTTCATTCGCCCCGGGCCGCACGAGTGATCGCACCAAGAGCGCGGTGGGAGATAGCTCGACTGAGCCGTGGATTGTCACGCACAGCTTGCTAGTTGCCCACGGCGCTGCGGTGAAGATTTACCGGGATGAATTCAAAGAACGGGACGGTGGTGAGATTGGCATTACGCTGAACGGTATGTCCCCATTCTCCCCGCACGTATACAGAGCCTTTGCTAAGCATATCATCAAATAGGTGACTGGGCCGAGCCCTGGGATTCCGAGAACCCAGCCGATGTGGAAGCCTGTGACCGCAAGATTGAGTTCGCCATCTCATGGTTCGCAGACCCAATCTACCACGGCAAATACCCAGACAGTATGATTAAGCAACTTGGTGACCGCCTGCCCACCTGGACACCGGAGGACATTGCCCTAGTCAAAGGTAGCAATGACTTCTACGGCATGAACCACTACTGCGCGAACTTCATCCGCGCCAAGACGGGCGAGCCGGATATCAACGATATCGCAGGTAACCTGGAGCTCCTCCTCGAAGACAAGAACGGCGTGAGTGTCGGACCTATCACGCAGTCGCCTTGGCTGCGACCATCCGCTATCGGATTCCGGAAACTGCTCAAGTGGCTCAGTGAGCGGTACGGCTATCCCAAGATCTATGTCACTGAGAATGGGACTAGTGTCCTGGGCGAGAACGATATGCCGCTGGAGGAGTTGCTCAACGATGAGTTCCGCGTGCAGTATTTCCGGGATTATGTTGGTGCTATGGCTGATGCGTATACCCATGATGGTGTCAATGTGCGGGCTTACATGGCCTGGAGTCTTATGGAGTATGTTTTTGACCTTGTTCCCCGATGATTTCGGTATAACATCTTACTAACTTGGCTACTTACAGCAACTTCGAGTGGGCTGAGGGCTACGAGACCCGCTTTGGTGTTACTTTCGTCGACTATGAGAACGACCAAAAGAGAATCCCAAAGAAGAGCGCCAAGGAGATTAGCCAGATCTTTGATCGATTGATCGAAAAGGCCTGAGATGGACGCGGCGATGATTGATCCTTATGTTGGTTGACTCCGGCAACTGCCACGATACCTGGATTATATACAAAGTTTTGAGTGCACATGATATTTGATTTTCCAGTTACGCTATCAGCTATGTAGTTCAATACGCAACATAGTAAAACCTGCGAGGGTTTTGACAGACAGGGATGAAGGTAACGTGGATATTGCATTGAGAGATTATGTGAGAGAAGCGAAGAAAATTTGGGTCGACCAGATCTGCATAAATACAGACATTCCCTCCTCTGTTATCAATTGGGAGGTCTCAACAAAGTCCATCACATCAGTCTTCCTTAGAGTGTGGTATCGGGAATCTCAAGACATCCTATTATTCCCGTTTCCTCCATCCAGCATGCCACCTGGCTATTGTTGAAAATCCATGTAGTGTGCATGTTTGCCTGCAATCAGGATGCACAAGCAGGTCATAACTACATGTCTACCAGTACATAGAGGAGTTAGTACCAGTTTCCCTAAAGATTTAGTTGACTTTCATCGTCTCTCTGTGTGTCTCTTCATAATCTATAGAATTATTAGAATGCTTTGTTGAGCTAATATAAGCATGTCCGTATGTGGTCCCTGTCGTTTCTGCCTATCGGTCAGCTTCAAAGTATTAGGATATGAATATTCAATCTGCTCCATTCTTTCAACTTTTAATTGCTTCTATATAAATGCAGAATACGATCCCTTTCCAATAGATCAATTCCTTCACAGCTGGGTTCTCTTGTGGTATAGTACAGAAAATGTTCTTATTAAAAATATTCCTTACTAAACTTACCAAACCTTCCACGGAACCTTGCAAAATCTAAGCGAAAATTCCCTCAGCTTAAACAGAACAGATGCAGCCAAGACTGATATATTTGATGATGATGAATTCATTTGCCCGATGTAGCTCACTCTAAATATATGCTGTTACGCGGGAGTGCTGTCAGGCATGCCGACAGCTAAAAAGCGGTTGCCCTCTGGACGACCGTTTCATCAACTCGCAATGTGGGTTTCTAACCGGTCGCCCTCGAATGTAGAAATGTAAAAACGATAAACACATAGTCATCCAAACCGTCGGCTGCTCACGTGCTCGCTTGGATCAAGGGAGTATAGTGGATCTGGCACTGCACTCCTAACGGGTTCCTTCTTCACTGTCCTAGGGGATCTCGTCCTGTTCTGTTTTCCCCACGCTTATGGCAGTACTTTCAAGGACTTCATTGCTGTGATTATTCGTCGTCACTCCGCTCGCTGAATTGAGTCGTGAAGACATGGATATATCTCAAATCTCCAAGCAGCTTTCGCCGGCACCCAAGAGATTTCCAGACTGCTGCTTGGCCATCTCCAGCACTTTGATCACCTACCTTGCTTCGCTCCTCCCAAAAAAGCCCGCCTTCACCATCTCAATCGGCAGCGGATCTGGTCTCCTCGAAGGTCTGATTGTGTATTGCGACAAAAATGTGTCAGTGGAGGGTGTTGAGGTGGATTCAACTATTAATCGGTACATCGCTGAAGAAGATATGAATGTCGTTGGCGGAGGTTGGGGCCTTTGGTCTGCTGCCCAACAGGCTGCAGCGTGGATGTTCGTCTACCCACGCGACCCAAAACTCATGACCAAATACATTGATACCCATGGTGATACTGTTGAGTTCATTGTCTGGCTCGGGCCTCGGGTCGATTGGTCAGACTATGAGCCGCGTTTCTGTCAATCTCCATTCTCCGAATTGAGTTTTCCAGATCAAATCGGGCTAACACCGTATGAAACTGTGGTCGTTGCTAGAAGGGCAACTTGATATGAAGCCATCCGCATTGTGGTTTGGGAAGAATCATGTTATACGCCTAGTGCATTTAGAGGGTTTTTCTATTTTTTAAACGGCCGACCTGTGAATTACTGTATCGGGTTAGTTTTGCCTTTCTGGGTTTAGCGCCCCAAAACGCCGTCACGTAACCTACCTTCAATGCCGCCGACATAAAAGACCGTCTTCGCTGCTCAAAGAAGGGGAATCCCATTGAGCATCTCAGTGGCAGTCCTCTGACCTGCGATCTCCAAGCCCCGTGCCAAGCCTATTTCTGCCGTATTTTCCAGGCCCCGTTCCAACCCTCGTACCTTGTTGGCTTATAATAGTTCTCCAACCTTCACGAGAGCTTCTCATTGATATATGTACAGGCTTTTCCATACCTCTAGATGTCGCTTTGTCTCCACCACGGTTGAATTACGCACGCGATAAGCTGACTACATAGGCTACCTACTTTCCCCTATCCTCAGGCCTACGAGTAGTCGTGAATGACTTAGGAATCTACCCCGGACTCTTGAGTATGGAGAATCCTCTTTGGAACCACAAGCCATCGTGCTTTACCCTCAGGGCCTCAGTAACTTCCAATCTATTGAGATAATGGCTATTTCAAGTCGCGGACCGAGAATATGGCAAACAAAATGTCAATTGCAAAGGTTCTAGTCTAGTGCAAGTTCCGCTTTGGTCGTACAACTTCATGTATGTTGTTCCGGTGTATCTTTATCGACCTGCTCCAGATCCTGGTCTGTTACTATCATTGGGGATGGATAGTAGGAGTTTTTGATAGGTCAGTCGTCTTTTCATCAGAGGTAGCATAGTTGGAGACTAATTGCGAGCCAAGGAAAGCCCAAAATCCTGAAGCATCCGCTGATAAGATAAATAATTAGCCAGTTTCCCGAAGGCGTATACCCACACAGACATCAGCGTCGCACATCTTGCTGTATTCGGACGCTTTTTTCATTAGGCTTGATTTACGACGACCTTGCTTCTAGCGCATAGACTTTTTGACAGATTTAGTTCGGTTGGAATGGGTGGGAGGTGCGGAAGCCATGTTAAGAGATGTCTTAAAGCGCCACTCTTGGAAATGGCCGAAGAAAATCAGGGCACTAAATAGATTAACTAGCTCTCAGGTATTCTTAAAAGCTTCGAATGGGTACAGTATTAAAGCGTTGAAGACCAGTGTCGCACTCCAGAAACCGTGTCTTCAGAGTTCATGGCCAGCGAAGACCTGAAACTGTCACTAGTGAATTTATTGACACGGCCGTATTGATGCCTACCGCACCAAAAAGCGGTTGGCTTCTCCAAAGGTCGAGGAGCCGGTCAACAATATCATAATGACGCATCAAGCTGAGGCCTAGTTATACTAGAATTTCGTTTTTAACAGCTAACCGATGTGTAAACATTAGATGAATCGGTCAACTGCATATGTGGCTAGAACAACGTTTGTTTTTTTTAAGAAATAAATCCTTTTTGTATTTATTAATTTCACAATTGACATACCTCAAATTCAGGAGGTAAAGATTTGATTGTTCTTCTGTACTCGGATTTCTGAGCCAACTAATTGTTTATCACCAACCGCAAGTTTACTCTTACTATTTGACCATCATGTTTTTACCTCTCATCGGCTCGTCCATGTTATCATGAAAGGCATCGTTGAAAATACAAATTTGGCCAACTCTAACGTTTCATTTTATTGTTTATCAACATCGTAAGTCTATGACCTGCTCTCAAGGACCACCTCCGCTCCGTTCCGAACTCTCGGGCGAGACCGGAGAACATGAACTTTCTATCCTCCTTCTCTCCTTGCTTCCCTCGACATTACTCCTACAGTATGGACAGATATTGGGAGCATCATCAAATCAAGTTTGATAGATGAACGCAAAAACATGTTGCTTCATCTTAGCTAAAGGAGTTGTGGTATCCTGTCATGGCACAGTAGAGAATAAGGTAGACATAGGCAGGAGAACTGGGTGTCCAGATCTGGCCGAGAGGGCCACTAGACCCAAATAGGCAATACAGTGTCCGTGATCCCTCTGAGACATGAGGTAGAAATAGTGCCTCGGGAAGAACATTGTTATGGTAGTCGTTGCGAGATGTAAATCACACCATATTCGTAGCTTTGCCTGGTTAAAATCCAGGTGTGTATGCTGTGTTTTACGGATGTCTTGACGCAGTATATCAAGGGAGGCATACATACCTTATGTACGCACTTAATTGCCAAAAGAAACCACAGTTTCTGAACTACTGGTGTAGTAGATCCCATTTACCCTGACCCCTCGCCGAAGTTGATTCCACCACGAATCCGCACTCAGCCTTGTGGCTTGTGGTTTAGTATCCAACTGCCGAAGCGACATATAGTCTACAGCAACTATATATATCCGCGTATGTTCATGTATGATGTCTCACTTCCTGAAAACGAACCTAAAGCCTCGTCAAGGCCTATATTCAAGTTACAAATGTGTTCGCTTTGTTGGAGAAGAAAATTATTTAGACCTATAAATGCAACTTTCAATGCCGTTGAAGCTCTCAAATACACAGTCCGATTCCCATATTTCTAAACCATCCTCCGGTCCCACTTGTGGATACTGTAAGTCAAGCCAAGGCCTGCATTTGCGGAGGACGAACATAATACGTATCCCAGTCGTGCATATCGCACATATCCGTGGCTCCAATCCCCTGCACCTCATCGTAAGGCACTTTCATCCAACCAACATCTTCCAGCGTGCATCCCTCCAGGGGCTCAAGCTCCTCATCCGGATCGACTGACTCATTGCCATCTTCATTTACCTCCGGTTCCCATTCTCCATAAACCAGACGAACAAACCCGGTTTTCGTCATGGCATCCGGGTCCGAGTTCAAGACAGACTCTAGCGCCTCCTGGTCGACCATGACAAAAAATCTGTAGCGACCCGAGTTTCCGAAAGTATCGACAGCCTGTTCCTGCAGCGGTGCAGTCGTAGCCCACTTCCTGAAATGGGTGCGGAGAACGGCGGTGGTCGCACCATCAAATGAGGGGCCTTCAAAGACCGTTGGGGTAAACCCTTCTAGCATATCTAGACCATTGCTATACTCAAGGTATTCTGTGACGGACTGGAGGAAGCGAGCCATGAATCTTTCCTAGTCTTTTTGGCTTTGATATGTGCAGCGATAGATAACGAAGCCCCACTTTGTGAATCCGTCTTGTTGGAGAAGCCGTTCTAGGATGTCTGCGGCGTTTAAGCATGTTTCTATGGTGGGATCCCGTTTTAATGGTTCTTCGATTTCATAATCGGGGATGCGTGAGGAACTTATTACTTTTGAGAATGATTTGGTGAGCTGTGAAGGGCTAGTTCTGGTAGGAAAACGGATGGGACGAGTTGAAATGCTCGAACACCTGAATAATTGCTTCCGAAAAAGTCTTGGAATCATTTAGTGAAAAGGAAATGAAGAAATCTTAGAAGAAAACAAGTTGGGTCCAGGGTCATATTAGCTGCGGTACGGAGTAGACCAAGTGGGAAGAGGAATCACGCGCGTAATTTATCCATGGATACCATTTCGTACTTTCATATGTACTTTCGTATAGCTCCCACCAATCAAATTTACAAAGAGATGATCACTTCACGGAGGCCCTACGAGTTGCACGGAAATGGGCACGTCAAGCAATTCGGGAGGCAAAGGCCCAGTATATTGAAGCATATGAGGCAGGCAACAAACTGGAAACTCATGATCGATGGCCGCATTGGATGCCTTTGAAGATCTCATCGCAGAATCCGGATGCCGTTGGCCAAAAACTACAAGCAGACCAGTCCCTACAATGGTGAGGGGCCAAGCGGGTACAACTCATAAATATATCTACTACGGCCTTGGAAGCTTCCAGAGTTATGGATTTTGTGATCATGCACGCAATGTTACTATAGACCCATGCGCACAGGTACAGGACTCTTGTTCCAAGGTTCATGCTCTGTTAAAAACTACCTATATAAGTGCATCATTCTTTTTTGGTTCTATCAGTCGTTCACATATATAGGTCCTGATTAGGTAGTCAATCGCTTTTTTCCAAAGTGCGTAGACAAATCAACTTAGCGGTACGTATCTTTTGGTGAGCTTGAAATAGGTTGAGTGTGGTAACACGCTCTACATTGTCAGGGATACAACCTTGGAAGAGATATTGTTGGCTACAATGATATTTCAGAGAGAGATACCGAGTGAGTTCAGCACAAGAAGTACTTTTTGGAATTCGTCGATCCTCTTGTCAAGAAGAGGATCAAAGATAAATCGCGAGACGTCAGGTCCAGCAAGAGCTTCTTTCATCGGATTTGGTTGTGCAGCACGACGACATATTCACGAGTCTAGGGCAATTTTATTTAATTGTACCCTAGTTGTAGAATGCATATTAATGTACCTAGGTACTTGCTTTGAGTGGACAGCCAAAAGCTTTGAATGGTATATAACTGGGTAGTAAAAAGCGATGGGGGTATTATGACCTCAAATGCATGTTGACATCCGAGGATGAAAGAGCAGCTGAACTACTAGGTATGTCTGTTGGGTTGTTTCTAGAGTAGAAGAAAGCCCTGGAAAACCTTGGGAACTGATGTCAGGGGCAAACTCAATCTTGAGGAGTCAATCTATGAGGCATGGTGCACTAGGGAATTCAAGCGAATAGGTACTCAGGCATCTAAATAGAGTCATGGTCAAGAGCAGATATCAATCTGCCTCTGTGCTGTCCTGCGAAGGTACTATATTCTCGAGAAAGCATCATAAGAGCCACTATATAATGAAAGTATTCGAGGGTTCCCTAGGTGCCAGGCACCCGGGGTCACTCATGTTCTTTCGTTCTTCTCCCATCTCTGTTTGGGATCTCTCCTCTCTCCATGCAATCGGAACTTTGTTTTCTGGCTCGGCCTAGTTCTCCAACATAGCTCTCTAACGGAAAGGAAGGGAACCTTTAAAGGCTTATATGCATATGATAATAAGCTTATAAAGCAACATTATTAATAAGACAGGGAAGAAGAGAAAATGAGAGAAAAGACCACTTGAGAGAGAGAAAAAGAGATCTATAAAAGTCCATATATCCCAGTCACGTCAAATAATCGGCTCGTTGATGCAACCATGGTTTCAAGCATTTCTCTTCAAGGTCTCATGAAGACTGCTCATACATTCAAGCAACCGTCGGCATTCCGGGTCTGTCTCTTTCCAGCCCCTCAGCCAGAGCAAAAACCTAACTATTATGCAGATTCTCTGATGTTGCAAAGCAAACCGACAGCGTAGCCGATATCTAATGATTCTATCCGGTGAGAGTTATAAGACCGTTTCCTATATACTCCTAAGCTCTGAGTTTGTTATATATGGCTAAGACCTAATAGGAAGATATAAGTGACTCTCACTATTGTACTAGGGGGAGCGCGAGAATTTATAGGGGGCCTATGGCTAACTGAATTTAGTAGTATAAAATCCACTGAGATCTAAAAGAGAATAGATCCTAGTTTGATTTCCCGGTCTGATTATACGTACTAAAACCCACGTTACTTACGTATGCTCTTTTTATTATTTACCCCGACGTAAAAGGTATGCTTCCCCCGATAACGACAGCCCCTCCCACGTAAGTGAGCTTAATCCCCGACGCCCTTTCTTCTCTATTAATCGCTAGACATTAATATAGACTAATGGCTATAAGATATCTAAGCCTTTCACGAAATTAGTCTAAACTATTACTTATTTAGATAAGATTTATATAGTATAATAGTACTACTCTAGAAACTTAGAAGGCCCTAGGTAGAGTACCACGCCTAAAAAAGACAGTTTAAAGACGCCACAAGTAGGCTGCGCCAAAACCCACGAAACCCATTAAAACCCATTAAATCGTAAAAACTGACTTTCACATGACTACATAATTTATGCAGTTCTAGGTGGCTTCTTTTGGTATTTTGTATACATATGAAGTCTGAATTTATATATTACCATCTTCCAACTTTGTCAAATATATCAAATATATATCTCTACAATTTTACACCACAACATATATTATATCGCACTTGTAAAATAAATCAATATGATATTCAAATACCGTATAACTGATAAACACCCACCATTCATGTAGTTATTACTCTCTATTAAAGAGACATATCAGTTGGATTACTAGATGATTATGGCAGACACATTAAAACAGTGATAAAAAACCGTAACTTAATTTATCAATATTATATAAGCCAAATTACGTAGCTTGGCCTTGCCTAATCCGGAAAATAATACAGAGAATAGGTCGAAATGGGTTTTGGGTTGGGTTTGGGTTTGGGATCTCGACCCACCAGTGGGTTTTGGCGCAGACTACATAGGAGAAGCCGAGGTTCCGTGGGTAGAAGTGCACAAGTTAAGTGAAGTACTTAATCTCCTTGGTCAAGGTACGGAATAGAACTTCCGAAAATTACTAGGTTAGACCTCCAACCTATAACATTGATGGACGTACTAATTAAAACATAGGCTAGATTGCAAGGTATCTGCCTGAGAAGAAACGAAGAAACCCAAGTAAGCTTTCTTGACCAATTATAACGAAACCACATTCCTACGAAAGCCGGATAGTGTGCGCTGGACTCTTCAGTACTCACCTGTGATTGATACACCTCGATTGCCAAGATTCGAGAACTCCTCAACAAAATTGCCTGTCAAGTGTGGCAGTCGAGTTTGTGCATGGGGGCTTTACTCGGGGAGCGTCAGCCGCGTTGGGCCAAGTCATTGGCCACCAGGTTCCTGATGGTCAGTCATATTTGTGAGACCTGCGCTGCTGGTCGGGGCGCCTTGACGACGTGCGAAGTGGTGGTAGCGTTCGACGATCCATGTACAAGACTCATGTGTCTCACATCGCTTTGAAGGCGACAAGACGTTCTCCTCGAGAAGGAATGCAACCAGGCATTCTAAGAGGGTGCACGATGAAGTCAAATGTGAGGTATGAGTCTTCCGATAGTGAGGATGACCCAAGTTTCTGTGTGTTCCAGAGGGATCAGGAGGAAATTGAAGAGCTATTTCTTTTTGGGAACGCTTTATCTAGCGCGAGCCTGTTGCCAAAGTTCTCATGCGTGCATCGCAGCCGTCTGTGGTGATCGGAGATGTTCAAGCCTTTGACAATGAAACCGACATTCTCCCGGACATAGCTATCGGTGTGACCATCGGCAACAATGACTTCAGCAAGGAAGTTAAGGTACTCGGTGAGCTGAAATTGTATAGTATGACCATATGAGTCTTTAATCTAACGGTCTTGATTTACAAGGGGTTACGTGATTCAGAGGGCCCTCTCAGTTCTATGTCAGAATATTGTCAGATATCTTCTACTCTTAGATGAATCTCCCAAAGTAATTTGTATATTAAATCTAAAGCGCGAGGCCAAGCTCAAAGCGCGTACCTAAAATGCTTGGACTCCATATCCGTCAAGTCCTTAAATCCATCCAAGATAGCCTGGGAGGTGGCATCCTCTAGTGTCTCATCAGTATCAGCCGCAACCATTGCAGCATCTCTCCTTCTATTCTCCCATTTCATCGACATATATGCCGCACATGCTAGAACAATTATACCCGCATAGCAAATGAGCAGACCTAAAAGACCCGAGTAATAGCGCGGGGACTCGTTAGCGAAGAAGATATTCGCACCGGCGACATTACCGGCCGCATAGAGCGAGAACCAGAGACCATTAGCGACCGCCCGCTTAGTGTGGCCGGCGACATTGGTGGCAAGCAGGTTCCACGAAATAATAACAGGTGCACCAATGAGATACTGCAGCCAGGTGCATCCGACTAAAGTCCAGGGACGGTCAAGGCTGGTGAAGCGGATACCCAGAAGACCACCGAAGGGGATCAGACAGACGACTGCGAGAACGATGCAGCGTGAATCTTTAACGTATGTAGCGATTATTCCACAGATTGGAACAACCACCGCTTCGATCGCACCTGTAGGTAGTTGGAGGAGTGTAGTGTAGATCCCGCTGAAGCCAAAGCCTTTGATCAAGGCTGATGCAAAATTCGATGAGCCGCCGTTGATCACACCGCAGGCGATGCCGACTCCCGCGCAGCAGAGGACTCTGAAATCGTAGAGAATCTCCAGAGCCTGGCGTGGTTTGATGTCTCGGGTCTTCACGCCGATCATGTTCTCGGCGACACGCTGCACGGCGATCACGCGCTGGCGGTGGGTTAGGAAGCGGGCAGAGCTGGGTGAGTCGGGCATAAGCCAGAGGAAGAGACAGCCGCAGAGGAAGTTGAGTAGTCCGATGGTTAGGAAAATCAACTGCCAGCTATGGAGCGCGGTGTTGTGTGAATGGCCGAGGCCGAATCCTAGTAGTGCTCCTACCATTGTGGCCATGCCATTTGCGCTGAGCCAGATAGCCATGCGCAACGGTTGTTCGGAGCGCTTGTAAAACATTGATGTAAGGTTCATCACTAGATAGGAAAAATATGTAAGTGCTTTCCATATCTTTGGTTTGTGCTGTGGGCTACTCACTGCATGGACTGACTCCGGCCTCTGCCATGCCCAGGAGGAATCTCAATACCAGGATCCCTCCGTAGTTCTTCGCTCCAACGTGTGCAACAATGAGTACACTCCAGATCAGAAGCATACCGCCCATGTATTTTGCGATTGGCAACCGCTGGATTAGGAGGTTGGCTGGGAGGGCCCAGAAGAGATAACCGAAGTTGAAAATAGCCGCAACCCATGAATATCGTTGGCCTTCAAGACCGAGGTCTGGGATCAAGGAGTATGCCGATGCATAATTAAGCGATAGTTTGTCTACAGATGTTAGTTATAGAATAACAATGGGGAAACGCCTATGCATACCGAGGAATTGAATAACATAGGTCAGATAGAGCTAGAGCATGACAGACTGTCAGAAATAGCGCTCATCAAAATATTATAGTGGTCACTCACCATCGGCATAATCCTCCAGTCGATAATCCTTAGCACCTCGGCGCCCTCAGTCTCCAGTTCCTCGGCAGTCAGCTGCTCCGCCTCCAGATACAGATTCGCTCCGATATCGTGAGCCTCGCCGAGTGCAACATGTGTAACATCTTTCTCCGCAGTGGACTGGTCCACTTTTTTGTCGTTGGGGTTCATCATAAGTGGGGGTCAAGTTGAACAGAACTGAGAAGTCCCTGTATCAACGTCCAGCGTTCAGCGCCTGGTTATTATATGCAACCCCGTGAATATAACTCGCTATCAACGCCAAGGAGATAAGCATCGTTCCAAGCGCCGGAGGTTATTTCTTTATCTGTGAGGTTATCTTCGCCGAGTTGTTTGAGATAGGAGGAAGCGGCCAATAGTCCGCCATAAAAAGTGTGGGGAGAGCGGACTATTCTCCGCTTTATGGGGTCATATACTTGGCCCTCACTAGATAACTCAAGGAATTCACTCGATGAACGATATTACTCGCCTTTCATTTCAAGGTTTCCATTCTGAAAAAGCCAATACCCCTCAACGGCATGGCTTACCAACCCCAAGGCTTCTCGCTACTCGACGCCAGTATCTCCGAGCTCCAATCTGCACTTTCTTCGGGATTGCTCTCTAGTGTGGGCTTAGTGTCGCGATACCTACGACGAATCAGCATTTATGACGCAAACAACCTAAAGCTTTCCGCCATACCAATCCTAAACCCATCCGCCCTCGACGAAGCAGCCGCCTCCGATGCCCGACGCGCAGCAGGTCTACCACCGCGCCCATTGGAGGGGATCCCCTACCTCGCAAAAGACAGTATCAAAGTAAAGGGCATGACTGTTGCTAGCGGATCGCCTGCATTTGAAACCCTCATTGCCAACGAGGATGCTGCCTGTATTCAACTTCTCCGCGAGGCCGGCGCCGTGCTTCTCGGCCGGACGAACATGCCCGCCATGGCGTACGGTGGTATGCAACGCGGGTGTTATGGGCGCGCTGAAAGTCCCTATAATACTGCCTATCTTGCTGCGGCGTATGCTTCCGGTTCATCGAATGGATCGGCTGTCGCGACGGCGGCCAACTTTTGTGCTTTTTCTCTAGGCAGCGAGACTGTTTCTTCGGGTCGCTCTCCGGCGTCAAATAATGCCGTTGTTGCATATACACCCTCGAAAGGCCTTCTTCCTCTCCGTGGTGTCTGGCCACTCTACTTGACCTGTGATGTCCTAGTGCCTCATACCAGGACTACGGCAGACATATTCCACGTCCTAGATGTTCTGGCTGTGTCCGATAAAGCCCCGATAGGAGATTTCTACCAGGAACAAAAACTTATCTCCCTCCCTTCAATAAATGAACTCCGACCGCAGTCCTTCTCAGAATTACAAGATGGCACATCCTTGCGCGGGAAGCGCATTGGTGTACCGTCAATGTACATCGGAGGCGATGACTCTTCTCTATCCCCAGTTAGCAAAGTCAACACCCGGCCTTCCATAATCAAGCTATGGCAGAACGCCAGAGAAGTTCTCAAGTCCTGCGGTGCGGAGGTAATTGAAACAGACTTCCCACTCGTGACAACCTACGAATCAAACGCAGAAAAGGGGCAGCTCGTCACCGTCGCAGGACTACCAGAAGGCTGGTCTGCGTTGGAGCGGAGCGAGCTAGTCGCGCATATCTGGGATGACTTCCTGGTCAATAACGGCCAAAATGGTCTCGACACTCTTGCTCAAGTCGATCCGACGACTATCTTCCCGCTTGCACCGGGGTCTTTGAAGGGTGCGCCCGATGCGGCCAATGCGCTGCGGTGGCATGAGATGGTCAAATACCCGCGCCGGAGGCCAGCGTCTATTTCTGACGTCCCCGGTATTCAGCAAGGAATCCAGGCTCTTGAGAATGCGCGCAAGGAGACTTTTGAAGACTGGATGGATGGGCTTGGGCTTGATGCTGTGGTTTTCCCGGCTAATGGCGATATCGGCGCTGCTGATGCGGACTGCGATGAGATGGCTTCGCTGTTTGCCTGGAGTAATGGCGTCAAATACTCTAATGGGAACAGACCTATTCGCCATCTCGGTGTGCCTACTATCTCTGTCCCTATGGGTCTCATGGAAGATACGGGGATGCCGGTTAATCTTACCTTCGCTGGGAAGGCATATCATGATAACAGTCTGCTTAAGTATGGCTTTGCTTTTGAGACTGCGATGAAGGGCCGTATTCAGCCACCGCTTGTCCCTGCTCTTGATTCTGATTTCATCAAGGGTTGTAAAGATCCCCGGCCGTGGGCTTCTCGATCCGCCGTTGAGTTGGTGGTGGAGACTCAAGTGAAGGAGATCCACGACTCCGCGGTTACGGTCCGGATCCAGGGATTGGTGGTACCCAAGGACTCCCAACTGCAGACTATGGAATGCCATATCAACGGCCAAGTGTTCAAGCCGGTCATAGAGGGGGATAGGTGGCTTGTCACAGCTTCGTATCCCGCATCGGAACGTGACAAACCCTGGGAGAGGTGGTCGAGTCCCGCTTTCACGCAGACTATCGTAGTGATCACAGCTCAGACAAAGGATGGCTCGACAACGGGCAAGTTGATCTTACTATGAAGACCTAGTGTCGCCGAAAAAGAAATACAATCTTCTTTCCATTACCCGATTATACAGCACGCCTGAGATAAATACAAAGCTCACATATTCACAATATCTCTTTAAAATCACCCCCTAACGAGTCATGAGGTTTACTCCTCCCATACATCATATCTTCAATCATCCCTAAGACCGCTCGGTGTAAATACTTTTTCTTCAACTCCTCCAAGTGCAACTCAGCCTCTTCTAGTGATACCGGGGCACTAGAATTGACTTCAAATGTGCCATGATTCCACATTATCTTCTGTCGTATGAACTCAAACACATTCATATACGGCGTCGCATCCTTCCACCGGTCGACAAAACCAGCCAGATTGGCTGCACATGTAGCAATGGCCTGTTGGGTGTTCTGTCTGATGCGTTGCTGATGCCGAATATCAGTGATAGGGGTTGTCGCCCAGACAATGTAAAGCACCATGATTCCTGCTCGGAATTGGAATACAAGCTAATAGTGGATTGATTGTTAGTCACGCCAGATCACTTCGAGCATACCGCGATAGAAAAGGACTAGAAAAGGACATCTGGGTCTTGACACATACTGCAGACCAGGTATAGCACATCACATGTCCTTCTTCCTGTAAGAGACGGAAATTCAGACAGGCTTCCGCAATCGTCGCGAGAATTTCCTCTGTTCCGTCCATTTCGACGAAATCACGTTTCTCCTCTATCAGGATCAAGAGACTGTAGACATACAGCTTTCGCATCCATATAGGATGGAGATAGCCGTGTTGGTCATTGTCTGATTCATAGTGTGGGATCTCTTGTCGCCATCTATCAAGAGCGGACTTGAATGAGGAGTTATAGCCTTTGCCATCTCTAGAGAGGGGATTTCGGGCCTTGTTCTCCCGCGATCTTCTGATGCTGGCTTGAATTTTGCGTAGTCGGAACAAGTGACTTATAGCGGGGTTTGTGCTCAGAGTCGGTTGGAGGGTATCTCCTAGAGTGCACATCTAAGTTGAGAATTAGTGACCGCCGTGAAAGGATATTAGAAAGTTATTCGGGCATGACTCACATCATCGTCAACAACGCTATAGGCAGCTGATACTGGTCGATCCCATCCAGAGACAATGACTTCATTGAGCATATAGCAAGTAATAAACATGTTCTCAGACAAAGATTCGCTAGACTCCGTCATGGACCCATTGTCGCGGCATATCGATACGTGCTTCCGGATCTCTGTCATGGCAGCTGTACAGAATGGTAAGACAGAAGAGACGATCGTTGTGATATCCTCGGAAGAAGGAGAATGCATAGCGTAGAGGATCATGAACAGTGAAGCTTGGATCTGTAAGACCATAGACGAATGCCCGACAACATAAGGATAATGTCTCATGGCCGAGGCATAATACTCCTTTGACCGAACGGAGTGCGAGGGGTCTCGCTGTAAAGTATTGCAAAGTGATGCACCGATAGCATACACCATCTGCAGAAAGAAGGATTTCCATTCTTCCTGCCCATCAAGGATTGCTTCGGCATGCCATGATTTCCAAGCTGCTTCGTTCAAGAAGGGCCATTCGCGGTGAGTCACGGAGAAATAGACATTTGTGTAGAGCTCTTTGAGCCAAGGGGAGTCATCATCAGTCAAAGGATATGAGGGTGCCAAATCAATCCACGGGACGTCGAATGTCGTCTCCGGGAATAAAGAGAATGCGCCAGGCGAGAAGGATAATGGAGACGTCTGTGATCTTTGGCTGCTGTGTTGCAAGTCTGACAGAAGCATGAGAGACCCATCATTATCTGCTCCACTACTATTCCGATCGGTCATCAGGTAGTCTGAATCATTGCCTGGATCATTGCGACTGAGTTCTGGTTCTTCAAAATCCGTCTGAACCCCAGCATCACACGTTTTCACCGTCGTTTCTGTAACCCTCGACTCACGGTCCAACTCCGCGACCCGTTTCTCGAGCTGTTTCAAGTATTCCAGCGGGATTGTGATGTTATCTCCCGTCTTCCGTGACCGAGCAGGCAAGCATTCAGCGCCCTTGCGACGACATTCGCCACATGAAGGTTTCGCATGATCACATTTCCGCTTGTGTCGGAAACAGCGATCGCATGCTATTTCTCTATGCTTCAGAGGGCGCGACATGCAGCAATCGGGAACATACAGGGAATGAGGAAATGCGGGGAGACTCGCGATGACGGGGTTGATCTGCGCCGATGCGATATCAGTTCCGTGTTAAGTGTCTGTAATAGGAAGGTATAGGCGACTTTGATAAGAAATGCTTTTTTATTATATATAGTATTTCCTGTTAAGTATATAACATGTAAGATCGTAGAAGAGCATTGTCAAGTCAGGTCAACCGGAAATAAAGCCCATGGTCATCGCATCGGTCATAACGTTTGTAAAACATTCATACTCGTCCCCTCGAGCCCGTAAAGGATTCTCACTGGATCAAGAAGTCGGCAGGGATCAGTTTTTGATCCATTTTTGAGCCTTTGTATCATATCCAATCAACTTAGGATCAACATGTAGATTCTTGAGCATGAACTCCATTGTGAACCCCTAAGTAACAATGTCAGCACACGATTCCACCCAAAACCACAGTAACATCACAACACCTACCTCATCCTGACTCTCCTCTTCTCCGTTATTCTTGTTCAGTGGACGATCAGAAGAATCCTCAGCACCGTAGTTATCGATATCTCCCTCATCCTCGTCAATGTGCTCCCGCTCACGGTTCTCTTCGTCAAACTCCCAGCGAGTCATATCACGCTTCGACCGTTCTTTCCAAGCCGCCATTCCTCCCATACGATTAAACCTTTCCTTGGCGCCGACAAATACCTCATCCGCGGCGTCCTGGCTGGCAAGCCGCCATTTGGTGATGAGAGTTGGAATCTCGGTGTATCTGGGATTGGTCTCGACCTTGAGGGCCTGAGTTGCATATTCGAGCTCTCTGATCACTGCGTCGACCTTTGACTTGATCTCTCGGTGCTGTTTCTGTAGTTCTAGGATTTCTGGGTCGGTTTCTGGTGGGGGGAATTGGGAAAAGAGTTGTAGCATGGGTCTTCGCTTAGGAGGTACTGGAGTTGTTGTCGGCTCTGGTGGAACTGATAGTGGGTTGGACTCTACAGGGGTGGTACCAGTGGTTGGGATCTGTGTGTCCTCGGCAGTCCTGGGTGCAGCAGACTCAGATGGCATGTCGTCCGTGTTTGTTGGTGCAGATCTGCGTAGCGGGGACTTGAACGGCTTCGAGAGAGCAGTAGCCGCGTCGATGCGACGACGTTTACTAGGTGGCTTATCCATGGTGCATCAATTGGACACAGACCTCAAAAGTGCGATGGGTTTAACAAAGAGGAAGAGACATAAGAAAGTTGGAGTAGCCAAGTGAAATGCGGAGATGCGATAGTCTTATCGATAAGCGAACTTGGATTTTATCTACAAAAAAGGTCACGCTGAAATGCATAGACTGTAATCTCTTCAATGGCCAACTCCTCCTGCCACCCATTGCCCGAAGTCAGGATCGCCAGGCTGAGGGAATAATCCATGGTCGTTAGCGTTCCCATGTCCATCCTGGGCATTGGCATTAGCATTAGCATTGGCATTGGCGTTCTCATTCTGTCGGTTGCGCTGCTGTTGCTGACGGAAGTAAACCAAAACCAGCAGCGCAGCCGCCAATCCTACAATGAGGAGGCCCTCCAGCATTCCCTCGTCGATATCGAGGTCCAGGTCGTCATAGTAGCCATCCTCGTGGCCTTCAGCTTCCAAACCACGATATTCATCATCGTCTCCCCGTTGTAGTTCATAAAGGTCTTCGTAGTAACCCTCCTCGTCGTTCTCGATGAAGGCCTTGACCCATTCTTTGAAGGTACGACGGGGTTTCGAGTCTAGGGATAAATTTAAGTAAGAAACTAGAAAGACGCGATTACTTTGACGGGGTAAGTGGGAAGGAGAAGCTTACCTTCCTCCTCGTGGATGGGGTTAATGTTTCCGTTGGTGATGCGATTCCAGTATCCTCGAATGCGCAGTTTGATCAAGCTGAGTTTCACTGGCAGATACGCTTCGGGGCTGAGGTCAAGAGCCAAGTCATAATACCGCTTGGCCATGTGGAAATCCTGATCTACTGCCACACCATTCTCATGCATCCAGCCCAGATTCCAATAACCCTGTGCACTGTGATGGGCTTCAGCGGCATTATGGTAACAAGCCGAGGCCTTGTCAGCGTCGACAGGTGTACCCGTGCCAGACAGGTAGTAGTCACCCATCTTGACCAAGGAGTCGATGTTGGCTTGCTTCGAAGAGCGGGTCCAGTAAATCAATGCCAGCCGCGCATTGCGCATCAAGGAGGACCGAGCCTTCTGGGTCCATGGAAGAATGGAACTGAGCGAGAGTACAGAACGATGCTCATCAAGCAGATAAGCCACATTTGCCTGTGCGTTCTCATATCCCTGCTCCGCTGCCATCATCGATGGGATGAGAGCGCCCTCCTTGTCACCAGATTCGTAAGCAGCATTTGCCTCCACGAAGGCCGAGTGGACGATCTCTGCTTTTTCGGCAACCATTTTATAGTAGGCGGCGGCCACGCCACAGTGCCGCTGTCTCCCAATACCGAAGTTGGCCATCTCCGCTAGGTAATAGTATGCCTCCATCCACCCCCAGCGGGCGGCAAGCTCGAAGTAGCGTGTTGCGGCTGCCACGTCTCCTTGATCCAAGAACAGAGCACCCAACCGTGATTCCGACGCGGGGGAGTCCTGCTCTGCCGCTGCTTTGAAGTAGTGGGATGCCTTGAAGCCATCCTGAGGAAGACCATAGCCCTTGAGATACATCAGACCCATCCAATGCTGGCACAGAGAGTCCCCGTTCGCAACACCCCGCCGAAACCATGTGAGAGCAGTCGGGTAATGTTGTTCAACACCCTCTCCGCGAAGGTACATCAGGCCAATATGACCTGCAGCCTTGGACGCCAGCTTATCAAGCCCTGCAGGGGGGTTTGAGTTGACGGACCCATCCTTGTTCCAATATTTCTTGGTAACAACTTTGAAATACCTCATAGCGCGTCGGAAATTCCGCGGCAAGCCCCGGGCGCCCTCAAAATTCATCTTACCGAGGGTGTACGTAGCCTTCAGTTCACCCTTCCGGGACATGAGGTCCAAGTACTCCAGGATATCTTCCACGCTGGCCTCAGGAGTGGCATTGGCAGGGTCACGCGCATTTTGACCCGAGCTCGACACGCTGGCTCCTGGGCCGTAGACACCACCTTCCTCATCTGCCCAACGATAAGATTCTCGAACCATAGCCCTGCCACCCGGAGGGCCTGAGCGATAGTACTCGATCGCCTTGTCCGCAACCTTCTTGTAGTAATGGATCGCGTGGTCACAATCCTTCGGTGTCCCAATGCCAGTGTGGTAGCGATACGCAAGTGTCATCTCTGAACGGATATTCCCTGCTTCCGCTGCAAACTCATGGTACATCAAGGCCTTTGCCTGGTCGGGTTCGACCGCACCGCCTATCCCCGTCGCGTACATGAACCCGACCATGTTCTGCGCCGTATTGTTTCCGTCCAGCCATGCCAGCTCATGGTACCAGCGGAAGGCCTCTTTGAAATCGCGGGGATGGGAGAAGTTGCCATAGAAATTCATCTCTGCTAACAAGAACATCGCATCCGGGTCTCGGTCTTCGTCTGCAGCTGTTCTCAGCTCCTCCACTGCTCCTGCGAGATGTTTGTTCAGTTTCCGCTCGGGCTTTTCGGTCGAAGGGCCATTCAAGAATAGCAGTCGGACCGTTTGACGGCCATAGTAGACGGCAGTTCCTAGTAATCCTCTCGACTTGTCCGATCGAAGGACTGGGTCCTTTATTGTGCGCAGGATATCCCAGGCATTTTCAACTCGTTCTATTATCAGACGATAAAGGCAATCAGTATCAAGCGTCGGTCGATAAGGCGAAAACTGTCTACTCACGAGTCATGGGTCGGGGCTCAGCTTCCCCAGCCTGGAACGTAAATTCGTGATCTGCATCGTGTCCGATAGCCCCGGAGGCTGTTTGGTCAGTGAGTGGTTGACCAGGCCCAGCTGCGCATGTCTGCAATAGCACTAGAAAGGGGTGTCAGCTCACGTTTCGGTCCTCCGGGTGCGGGCAGACTTACGCAGGGCCGAGAGAAAGTGGGAGAGCGGCGTCCTCATAATACCTGCGAAATACTGATGTAATGTTGGAGTGTGAAGCACATTGCGACTCTGAGAGCAATGTGAATCGCAAAGGCGATAGAGCTGGGAATCGTGATATGATGTAGTTCCAGAGTACGGGCCACTTGGCTTGACGGAGCTTCATTTTGCCGAGGGCCAATCACTACATTGTGTCGTACCTGCGTACAATATATGCTTTCTATGTACATGCATATTTTCTGAGTACACGGTATATACGTGCCAGTTTAATGCTCTTGTTGTCTTATTCAATAAGTTCTTCAATGTGTACATAAAACTATGCCGGAAGTCTTTCATAACCTAAACTTCGCTACCTACATATGTAGGCTGTCTACAAAAGCGGTGAGAATCTATAAGCTGCCAAAGCCTAGAAATCCAGCGATCTATAAACATCATTGTTTTCTACTCCCTACGAGGTATAGGAAAAAGAATTGGAAATGTCATAAACATTGTTGGAATCTACTCGACCCCTCTGGAGGGTGTGTACAAAACAGAAAGCAGCAGTCAAAATACATCCCGGGTGCGCTTTCCATGCAATAAAAAGGATTTGGGCAATCCCCCAGTGGCAACCAAAGTCCACACTCCTATCGCCCAGCATCCATGGACAGTGTCCTCGGTTCTGATTGAAGTATGTGCGGCCTTCGCATTCGCGTAGGGGAATAGTGCGCCGGGAAAAGCAAAGCAGTCTCAAAACGATGGCGGCTGAAACCAAACTCGGCACGTGTTGTTGGTTAATTGGTTAAAAAAGACTAAACAGATACAATGAATGGGAGGCAATCCCCGATATCGTGGAAAAAAAATTATCAATCATTTTCGAGATGTGTAGCGCGAAAAGATCTTTTTTGTTTAGTGGTCGAGGTTCAAGTTGATGATGGTACAGGTGTCGAAAATGAGCCTGAGACAGGCAAGCCATCTTCGTACCATATTCACTGGCGCGGCGAGGTAGGGCTGTACGCCGGGGACGTCGGACTGTACGCCGGAGAGGTGGGCGACGTTGGGGAACCAGAGAAATTTGGCGAAGTTGGCGAGTATGACTGGGGGCTCGTAGGAGACCAACCAGGCGAAGTTGGTGTGTACTTAGGGGAGGTGGGAGATGTTGGAGACAGGTGCCGAGCACCACCGATCGCAGGACTAGTGGGACTGTAGCTCGGCGAAGTGGGACTGAACGCCGGTGAGGCCGGACTAAAGCTGGGGGAAGTCGGACTGTAGTTAGGCGACGTCGGCGAGAACCCAGGCGAAGTCGGAGAGTATGAAGGAGAAGTGGGCGACGCTTGGCCGTAGGCAGGCGAGGTTGGCGAGTAGGCCGGAGACGTGGGTTGGAACGTTGGGCTGGAAGGCGAGAAGCCAGGAGAGGTCATCATTCGCGGGCTCGTCATGCCAATGCCAGGAGAGGTCGGTGAATAGCTTGAAGACGGAGAGTATCCAGGAGATGTTGGGCTAGTATTGAACGGACTTGTTGGGGAGTAGCCGCCGGGGCTGCGAGCCGCGGGGCTGAACCCACCAAAGGTACTCGCGGTAGCCTGGTACTCGGTGAGACCTCCAGTAGGCTCCTGGCCAATCTGGTGCATAGGCGAGAACGTCGAATTGGGGTCGCCACCAGCCAGGTACGGGGAGCTGGCCATAGGAGAACCAGTGTCATACTGAGTGGCAGCACCGTCGGAAATGATGGCATCCTTCGCGCCGACCGCGCCCATAAGGCCGTAGCGTGCATTGCTGGACACGACGGTGTTGAGCAAGCTCTGGTCCAGGTAGACGTCGAACTCACCCGTTCCGGCGGGCGCCATCTGTCCAAGGATCAAGTTCTCCGATACACCGCGGCAATCGTCGAGCTCTCCGAACGCAGCAGCCTCGAGCAGAATTTCAACTGTCTCTTCGAACGAACAACGCATGAGGGCCCCATTGTCGGCACGGTTGATACCGTGACGAGTAACAGGAGTCAGATAACCACGGACAGTCATGACATCGACCAGCAGAGCCAAGTGACGGTGATTAACGTAAGAACCGTCAAATGCAAGCACGAGAGTCAATTCGCGAAGCACAGCTGTACGGGCAGCCTCAATACCGAAGACCTCGAAAATTTCAATGAACTGGTTAGAGTAGGTACGCGAGGCGTCGACACCCGGAATCGAAAGGACAGCAGCCAAAGAGGATCCACTAGTTTCCAGAACCCATTCCTTGCAGAGAGGATCGGACTTGCTGGTGTGGAGCGTACCGTCTTCGATGACTCTGACCTTACTCTTCTCGTTGATGAAAGCACGGTCAACGCCCGGAACACCACGAAGTGTCAAAGTGTCCAGCAAGTGCTGCTCGAGCTTCTTCAATGTGACGTCGTACTCAACGTCTTCGTCTTCGTCATCCTTGTAGTCTTGGACCTGACGGATACGAATAACTTGCTCGTCGGCGTTGTTATCACTGAAGATAACTGCAATATCACGAGGATAAGCTTGCTTGATTCTTGTAGCAACGTCCTGCACCGTGAGACCCTTGTCAAGGAGAGAGCGGCGACTGAGAACAATACGGAGCAGCCACTTCGACTGCTGAGATGCGTCGTCGGCATTATCCTCAGGAATGATGAAGTATGACTCCACCATATCCCTATCATTCTCGATGACAGTGGACTGGATATCGGGATCGTAGTAAATCTCCGTTGACTCCGTCACAGAGCGCAGACTAGTGTGCTCTACGAGACTTCGAAGGAGTTTGGCGCCCTCCTTATCATGGGTCTTCACACCCTCTTGGTACACAGTCATGGATGGCGTCTTGATGTTCGTGGCAACGTTGAGAATTTCCTTCAGACGTGGAACACCAAGCGTGACGTTCTTGGATGACACACCAGCGAAGTGGAAAGTGTTCAGTGTCATTTGAGTCGCGGGCTCACCAATAGACTGAGCCGCAAGAACGCCGACCATTTCACCAGGGTTGGCTGCCGCACGAGCGAAACGACTTTCAATAGCACCCAGCACGTGCTGGAATGCTAGCTTGTTGAGCGAATAGTCTGTAACAAGCCGGCGGAAAGCAAGACGACTGCGCAGTTGCGCCTTGAATAGCAAAGTTGCATTAACCTGAGCCTCCTGCGAAATGGGATCATTACCACGAACGATCACCAAGCGATCCAAGAGCTGCTGAACTTGAGGAATGACCTCAGCAGGATGCAAGTCACTGATTGTACCCTCGCGAATACGGAAAGTAGTTCGGGCCATTTCCAGGATACGCTGAACATTAATGGGAAGTTGCATCATCTCCTCGTCCTCCTTGACGACGGTGCGCAGGAATTCACGGTCTTTCAGAATGGCCTCCCATTCTTCGTCAAAGTATCTCTGTACCTCGATGTCGCCAGCAATTTCGTTGGCTTGCTCCAAAATCTCTGGGCCGAGAGTTCGCTCGGGGTCCATAACATCAACACGGAATCGCTCCAACAGCTTCGCATCGGAACACTTGATGTGATCGACACGCTGGTTCTCAATATGAGCACCGTCGAGACCATCCTCTCCATAGATGAACTGAATGATATCTCCAAGGGAGTTTCGGACAGTGCCATCATATTTGACCATGACTTCCTCGAGGGCCTTGACCAGCTTACGCTGGATGTAACCAGTTTCAGCAGTCTTGACAGCAGTATCAATCAGACCCTCACGACCAGCCATGGCGTGGAAGAAGAACTCGGTAGGAGTCAAGCCACGGAGGTATGAGTTCTCGACGAATCCACGGGACTCGGGAGAGTAATCGTCCTTGGTGAAGTGAGGAAGGGTACGATATTTGAAGCCGAACGGAATACGCTTGCCTTCCACGGACTGTTGTCCCACAAGGGCAGTCATCTGCGAAATATTGATCGCCGAACCCTTAGAACCGGACCGTGCCATTTGAATAGCGTTGTTCAGATCCTTAAGACTTTTTTCTGTGGCATCACCGGCTTCATCACGGGCATTGTTCAAAGCGCGAGAGACCTTGCTCTCGAATGTCTCACGCACATTCATACCAGGAAGGGCCTCCAATGTGTTTTCAGTGGCACTAGCCGTAATCTCCTCGACTTCCTGTTTTCTGTTCCGAACGGCCTCCTCGATCTTGTTGATAGTAAGTTGATCGGGAATGGTGTCACCGATACCGATACTGAAACCATTGTGCAGCAACCAGTACCCAACGATGGTTTGTGCTCCAGTGAAGAATTTGACGCAAGTATCAGGACCGTACTCGTTGAAGATGGTGTGAATGACACCACCACCACTGGCACCGACCGTCTTCTTCGAAAGCATACCATACATCAGCTGTCCACCGTGAATCAAGAGACCTCCGTCATTGAGAGGACTGAACTTCTCGGACAAAGGCGAGCCGTCCTTGTCAACACGTAGAAGGTTAAGACCTGAGGGGAAAGCCATGCTGATCATCTGCTTTCCAGTCCAACGGGGGCGAGGCTTAATAATTGCAGGTGGTGGAATGGCACCATCCCAGTCAGGGACCCACAGCATGAGGTTCATGACTTGGTCCTTGGTAAGGAAGGTGTCACGACGGCAGATCTTGTAGATACCGCAGAGGGTATCCTGAACAATACCCATCAGAGGACCATTACGCTGCGGAGAAACAATGTTCTTCGGGACCAAAGTGAGCTCAGCGAGCTCCGCGCGCGACTCTTCGCCCTGGGGGACGTGCAAATTCATCTCATCACCATCGAAATCAGCGTTGTAAGGACTGGTAACAGACAAGTTCATCCGGAACGTGGAGAAGGGCATAACGCGGACGCGATGACCCATCATAGATTCCTTGTGCAAAGACGGCTGACGGTTGAACAGAATGTAATCACCATTGTCAAGATGGCGCTCGACTTTCCAACCATACAGCAGTTGCTGAGCACCCGCGCGCTTAGCATGACGAAGATCAATGCGTTCACCGTTATCACGAACAATATATCGGGCACCAGGGTGGATGTTGGGTCCATTGGCGACCAGCCTCTGGAGCTTCTCAATATTGTAGGGTGTGACAACTTCTGGGTAGGTGAGAATACGAGCAGTCGAGTATGGGACACCGACTTCGTCCAGCCTCAAATTGGGGTCACCTGTGATAACGGTACGAGCGGAGAAATCGACACGCTTTCCCATCAAGTTCTGACGCAAACGACCCTCTTTACCTTTCAAACGACTGCGAAGAGCTTTCACAGGGCGGTTTCCCTTTTGCATCGCCGTTGGTTGACCAGCAATGTCATTGTCCATGTAAGTGGCAATGTGGTACTGAAGCAGAGATTCGAATTCACGAATGACATGCTCGGGTGCTCCTTCCTGCTCACAGCGCTGAACATTTTGGTTCGCACGGACGATTTCCGCGAGCTTATAAGTTAGGTCATCCTCACCGCGAGCGCCACTTGTGGTTCCCATTACAACGCTAGGGCGGACGGTCGGGGGAGGGACGGGCAGGACGGTAAGAATCATCCACTCGGGACGAGCGTAGTCATTGCTGAGGCCCATGATGCGAACATCTTCCAGGGAGATGTTTCGGAAGATGTTCAAGGCCATTGTGGGAGTAATGACTTTCTTCTCTGGTTGAGCCATCTCATCCTCCATCATGGCCTTGCTAGGCTTCCACGTTCCAACCAAACAGATGCCTTCCTTCCGAACGGTGGGCTGGGCGTTACCGCAGCCACCATGGGAGCGGCCCTTCTGGGACTCCTTCGAAAATTCCTCATCATCAGCGGGCGCGTCGGCTTCACATACCAGCACATCCTTGGAGAGTCGCCAGATAGCATCAAAGCGTCGCTTGGGGTCGCGGAAACGGAGGGCTTCTGTAAACTTTGAATCGGCCTGGTATTCATGTTAGCGAAGTGAACCAGTCAAGATTTGCCATCCCAGTAGGGATGACTAACCGTGTTGGCCTTGATCTTTCCGCAGTTGTGGCAAACTGTCTCCAAAAGCTTCTTGATTTTAGTCAAAAAACCTAGAGTGGGTCCAAGATCAGCATGAGCAGAAGACGAAAGGAGGAAACCGAGGCAAATCTGTCACGCACCGATATGGAACACTGGAGACGCGAGCTCAATGTGACCAAAATGTCCAGGGCATTCCTTTGGACCCTCTTCGCAAGTCTCGCAGTTGTATTGACGGTCGATTGTACCCAGGCGAGGGTCGTTGATACCCTTAGTCCGAGGTCGTTGACGTTGATCGTCCTATTGGTCACTTAGCAATCAAGTCACCCTTACGCATAGAAACGGGAAATCTCCTCCGAGAAAATTCATCCGCGGACAAAAAAAGAACCAAGAGGCACTCACCAGTGTTTCGGGGTATTCAATATGGACCACACTCATGCGCTTGATCTCTTCGGGGGCGAAGAGACCAAACTGGATCTCCTTGATGGTGCGCAAAGGCGCCTTGGAATACGGGAAAAACACGTTAGACATGATGGCGAAAGTTGTGGTGACAAAAAAGATTGATGAAAAAAAGGTGGAGATGACCGGTCACGTAGGCGTGTCGTAGAACCGGTAAAAGCGACGAAGGCTGGTTCGTAAATTTCGCCAAAAAGGAAGTGAAAGACTCGCTCGTAAGCTAGAATTCAGATTTACACGTAGCGACGATGAAAAGAAGGTGGTGTGGAAGCAGCTGGCCGGCTGAGGCCTTGGGCAGCCCTTGCCACGAGGGCGCCGGCGACCTATAGGTCCCGAACGTCACGGGGCAGAAAAGAAGGAGAAAAGGAGCGCGGCAAAGAAGATCGTCTTCGCGGTATCTTGAAGAAGTATCGCGATGGAAAGCGCGATCCTCCTGCGTTGTGGAGGCGGTGGGTGGATGGCGTGTCGGGGAGATGAAAGGGTGATGTTCTGAGGTTGCCTCACTGTGATGGGGCTTGAGTTTTCCCTGCGCGATGGTTGCCGTCTAAACGGGGTTTCACCGCTTTGGCAGAACTGTGGGTACCTTCCCCAAAAGTGCAGGCAACGGCAGATTGAATGTATCTTTCACTATGGTAGATGAAGGCGGTGAATGTCACAGGCATCGATATGAGGCATCGACTTGGGTTTGTTTTAGATGGGCTATTGTCACCGCCTTGACATCTTCCAGATTCTAAGGATATCGACACCGGCAGAAGGAGGTATATCAAGTGTTTCACCATATTCTGGAGTTCACCTAGGCGCACTGGATGCTTGAACACCGCTTATTATCCTGGCCTATCTAACAGGCTGAGGATCACTTTGAATTCCACCTCAATCTACATGCACCTAGCGCAATGAATCTCTCACTCGTCGATCCATTTGTCCTGGCGCAGGAATACCCAGATACTTTGACTGAGAAACTGAGTATGCGCTACCCACACTTGCCAACAATAAACACTACTGACTGGGTCAACACTCCATAGGCAGCGGCCACGCGACATGTTTAAGCTTCAACCATAAAGGCGACTACCTTGCCTCCGGACGAGTTCGTGGACCCCATACCGAAAAAAGACATATCCATGAAACGGGCTGCAGACTAAGATATGCTCTAGGTGGATGGCACAGTGGTGATCTTCGATATTGAAACCAATGGAGTGGCGCGCAAATTGCAAGGCCACACACGACAAATCCAGTCTCTAAGGTACAATTTCCCCAGCTTCAACATGCACCGGTTTACATCGAAACCCAGATACTGACTCCATACCCAGCTGGTCTCGCGATGGCCGCTACCTTCTCACCTCTTCCCAAGACTGGAAATGCATCCTCTGGGATCTCAAAGACGGCTCACGAATCCGCACAGTCCGATTCGAGGCGCCAGTATATATCGCCGAGCTACACCCATTCAACCAGTACAGCCACCACAATTCCCCCACTATCTGTCAACACATATCAACTAACTCCCTCTGTTCTCCAGCCTCCTCTTTGTCGCCTCCCTCTTCGAAGACCAACCCGTACTGGTAGACGTCTCCAGCACAAAACCAATCAAACGAATCCTCCCCTCCGCCCCCCTCAGACCACAAGCCCCAGACGGCGAAGAAGTCGACCCAGCCGTAGCGGCCAAACAAGCAGCTCAAGACGCGAAGCACTCAACATGCGTAACTATCTTCACAGCCTTCGGCAACCACATCATCGCCGGCACCTCCAAAGGCTGGATCAACATAATCGAAACGCAAACCTGCACGACCATCCACTCAATGCGCCTCTGCAATGGTGTCGTAATCCTTCTCCGACTAGCCAGCAACGGGCGCGACCTCCTAGTCAACAGCTCGGACCGAGTAATCCGCACAGTGCTAATGCCGGACCTATCACAGCTGGGGATCGACCTAGAACCATCTGCGATAAAACTGCACGTGGAACACAAGTTCCAAGACGTGGTCAACCGACTGAGCTGGAACCACGTAACATTCTCATCGACCGGCGAGTTCGTCACCGCGACAACATTCATGAACCCTGATATCTACGTGTGGGAACGCAGCCACGGGTCGCTGGTCAAGATCCTGGAGGGGCCGCGGGAGGAACTCGGCGTTGTGGAGTGGCACCCGAGCAGACCGATGGTTGTGGCGTGCGGACTTGAGACTGGGTGCATATACACATGGTCGATAGTTTCGCCGCAGAAATGGTCGGCGCTGGCGCCAGATTTTGGTGAGGTCGAGGAGAATGTGGAATACATGGAGGCGGAGGATGAATTTGATGTTCACCCGGCTGAGCAGGTGCATCAGCGACGGCTGGATCAGGAGGATGAGGAGCCGGACGCTGTGACGCTTGACTTGGCGAAGGGGGATGGGGACGCTGATGGTGTTGAGCCGTTTTCTCTGCCTGTCTTGATGGATATTGAGGACAGTGATTCTGGTGAGGATGTTGTTGCTGTTGGGCCGGGGACTATGCGAAGGAGGACGCCGGGGGCTGGCAGGGAGGGTGTCAATGGGGATACAGAGAAGCCTGCTGCTAATGGGACTTCGAGGGGCACTACCAGGAGTCGGCGGCGATAGTTGGCTCTTTGCTTGTGCGTTGAACTTTATTTATACCTCCATCTCCGTTGTTGGAGGGCCGGACTAGAATATTTTGCATGGTGGCGTTCGTTTCTAGGGCGGAGATTGATTGGTGTACAATCCGGCGTTGGGAGGAAAAGCTTCTGGGCTTTGTTTGATTTCTACTGCAGCCAATGAATGCATGATTATTAGAATGGTCCAGGTGCTACTATATTCAAAAGAGCTACATACATATGTATATTTCCAAGAGCCGAGATCTTTCTTTATAGAGAAATGTCGACAGAAGTGATTGCAACAACTAATAGAACCTGCCATCATAACGGAACGAACAGTTGATGTCATGTCAAGCTGGGCTCTGGTGTAGTCTTCCAGACGCTTTCAAGCAATGCAGGGGACCAATAGACCATTACTATCCAAAATAGGGAAAGATACAGGAGACAAGAATACAAAGAGCAAAAGTTGATTCCAAGACATATTGACTCGTCATTCAGGTAGCAAATGGAAGTGTCAGAAACCATGTGAAGGTAATCTGGGTATATATATCACAAGCCGAAAAGATTTCAAAATCGTTGGTTGGAAGCCCAAGACGCCAAGAGATGCAAATATCAGCATGCAGGGAAGAGAAACAAAGAAACGATAGAGTAGAAAAAAAAGAAGAGTCATGACCCGAGTGGGCCGTGGGTGCGTGGAACAAAGATTCACATACACATCGTGTCAGCCGTCAACCCACAAAACCTCCTTGAGAAGTCAATTAAATGTTCGTGATCTGGTCTACTGTTAGGACCTAGAACGCCAACACTTTCCCAGAGATAATATCTCAGTTCTCATACAGACCTGGAAATGGAACAAAACAAAATTCATAAAGCTGTGCCGTGAAGCCTTTGGCGCTGGAGCCAACATCTAGTTGCAGCCACTTGCAGCAGAAGCACATTCAACATAACGTGGCAAGTGCACACTCTGGGCCAGCCAAAGTCTGTGAATGGCGACCCGGTCTATCTTGAATCTGATGATCAAGCGAGTGTACTTTTCGGGCAATAAAGCCAGCACTCTCGGGATCACCTCCTTCAAATTGAAGGATCTGGCCTTTGGTCGACCTGTCACGCTTCATCCCAATCGCAGATACTGCTATACGGGTAGAAGGCACCAGCTTATTCATCGAGAGGTTTCCGCGCTTGATAAATGTGCAGGAGGTTGTATGTTTTGATCCTTTTGTCGAAAGCTTCCTGTTTGACGTCGAATGCAATGCGGTCAATTTGCTCTCTAGACCAAGACAGCACCCGACTGAAAGGAGCCAAACACAATGGCTGAACGCTCTCGGAAATAGCCAAATTGTACCAACGCGCAACCTTCTGCTCGTGGGAATCTGGGTGCCAAGGATTCATAGGCAATCCCACAATCTGGTGATCGATCTCGGTGAAGCCCGCTTCTTGTAAATTCCGAATCGTCTCGTTCGAGCTGTGGGCTAGGGGCCGCATGGTAGCTTCAGTTGCATGCTTCAAGGTCGAGTACCAGCTAGCCATAGCACGTCCCGGCTCGCCATCTTTGTCCTCAACGCGGGGGCGGAAATCGATTTCGACCTGCTCGAACCAGGCGCCCGGCTTGAGATGCTGGAAGACTCGTTTGTAGAGACTTGGCCAACTTGCGACACTACCACATCCCATCTGCATGTGGATGATATCCCATGAATCCTCTCCCATGGTCCAGGGTGCTTCGAAGTCGAACGGGGCGTAGAAATCGCAGTTCTTTGGGGTATTGGTCGGTTGTATTGGTGCGAGGTCAACACCGACCACGAAGGAATTCGGGAATTTGTTCGCGACTTCGATGCTCCATATGCCTGTTCCACAACCCAGGTCGAGAATTCTGGACCCCGGTGGATGTGGTGCATAGATCAAGCCATCCTCGGCCCGTGCAACCGTGAACAGTTTGTGGAATATGTCGAGACGGTCCTGTTCTTCCTCGTCGCACGGGAGCGGATAGATTCCTCTCCGGTAGCCATGGTACATTCGGCCGTTCTCTTTGTGATTCGGGTATTTCTCGGGTATCCTGTTACAACAGAAGTCAGCCATTGAATCCACACAATTAAGTATGGAGTGACATACTTGCGGTCGGAAATTATGATCGGAGATGATCGCGATATTTGAGATGTATTCGAGGTGTGGGATGCCTGTGTAGCCACCGATCCATTGCTGGTGAAGCGAGCGTTCCTGCGAGGATCTTTATCAACCGGATCTCTGTCGATCAGCGTGTACAAGTCCATCGCGGAAGACGGTTGTCGTGATCGGGTCCGATCACTCGCCGCCACAGAGTGCGAGTAGTATCTGGAGTGGCCGGCATCGCTCCCCGGGGTTGACTCGGACTTGTATCGTTTGGGCGGAGGTGGAGAATTTATGGGAGGCAGGTGTCGCAGCCTGGAGTCCCCGTTCGTAAACATCTTCGGCAGCGATGTGCGGTCAGGCGCGGGAAAGGAACCAGAAGACTCTCTGTAAGACATCGTGCTGATATCGGCGATCAATCAATGATCGCGCAAGATATCTAAGGCGGTTGTGAATTGGCCGATCATGCCAGTCGTGGAAAGAAGACAAGAAAAGAGCAAATTAGCTGCGAGGCAGCCAAAGCACACGAGCCAGTGTGAGGGTTAATTGAGAGGTTCCACGATAGGGTGGATTCTGCACGGTCGGATGAAGCTCAGGGATTCAACCCAGGAAACTCAACAGTTCAAGATCCAACCTCAGCTCCTCTCGAAAGAGAAGGAAAGAGAAGGAGTTAAGGTTGTGAAGCTGTTTCTTCCCGGGGGCCCACGTTAGCGGGGTGCGGGTACTAAAGAATGAAATCAAGGCTGAGAGAAGGGGAAAATATGAAAAGAAGTCGGGTGCAGAATTCGGTGCAGAAGTACGGAGTACAGTGGAAAAAAGGAAAAGTACGACCCGCGCTACCGGTACTGTGAAGGGTACTTGATGGGAATATTTGATTCGATTCATTATACGGAGTATCCATGGACTCTATACGGGTAATCCCATATGAATGTTCCCAATGTATATGCATATTAATTATATTCTTATCCTACACCCTAGAACACTGAATGATCTAAATCAATATCCTTAAATACATATAAATCTTTTAGAATGGAAATAAATTCAACTCAGAATTACTACGTACTCCTCCGTAACTCCGTAAGAGCTAGATCGACACGAGAAGAGTCCACTAGCGGGATGCGGACCGTCTGGGCCTCTCATTTCCAGGGATCCATCCCATTTGGGGCCCAACGGAGTGGTAGAAGGCGCTTACAGAAAGGTAAGAGTAAGCGTGGCGTCCTGTCTTGACGGAGGACGGAGTACTCCGTATTATCTTTATATCTCTGGGGAACCTTGGAATGTGTACACATTGATGTATGTATGTACTCCGACTGTCACACAAATAATATGCATTCTCTTAAAAAAAGATCTTGCAATTTGTCCTGAGGAATCCCCTCACCGTAACCCAAAGCCCCGGGTCCATGGGTGCGACATTCGAACGAATCAAGTGGGATACCGCATCTTTGGCCAACTTAGCTGCATCTTTAGCTGCATCTCGACCCTGGTAATCATTTACCATTCTTTTTGTGATATGTAAGAATGACCCTAAGACCATCGCACTGGGTCATGACTCGTGTCAACCTTGGAAGGCATTCACATTTATTTTCTTCTTCTTTCAATTTACATAGATCTATGTTACCCCTGACCACGTATATATCATGCATTATACGTGTCGACATCCCTTGATAATGATGGGTGTTTCCCCCATGTATTTGGCTTCCCATGACACCGGGTCCCGGCCCGGCAATAAAACATATTTAAGGGGATTAGGTATTTTGTACAAAAAAAATATGGCGTCAAATCCCGAGCTCTCTCCTTGCATGACACATACTCACTTAATAACTAGTTAACTAGGTGAATATACAAAGTTGAATATTTTACGCTCCGGGGTTTGCCGCGCTGATCGTTCCAGCCATCGCGCCGACTCGTCATTGAGGGATATTGATCGTCGGCGGCCCAGGCTCAGTAATCACTGGTACTTTTTACTGACAGCTCATGGATTGGGTTTAGTAAGATTGCATGCTGCATTCGCGTAAATTGTACTCTTTCTTGCCCCTGATTCTTGGGAAATGGAAATCCCTTTTCAATTTTTATTAAGCCTAGTCTTTTATATTTTGTTATATGTTATATGCTAGTTGGGTAGACAAGTTCGGAGTGAACACAGGATGTCCCCATACATTGATGTACTACGGAGCCCCACGTCCCGCTAGGAAATTTTCCCTCCAATTCCCGTCACCATCAAGAAATCGATTAAATTGCTACAATAATACGTAAAACTCAAGTATCATCATAACACGGAGATATTAATCGACTCGGAGACATTATCAGAGACATTAATCACTGCCCCTCACATCACAGAGGTATCACCCCAGAGATCAATATCTCCACATCAAATTCAAGGAAATCCACAGGGAAACGGGATTAGCTCCCAATTCCACAATGCACACACTCAAAGCAGTGGCCTCATCGACTCTGTCGCTACCGCCGGATAATTACATCTACTCAATCGTCCCGTCAGCGCCGGGGACATTCGCCGCCATCTCGTCAGATGATTCGCTGCGCGTGTTTGACGCCGCCGATCTCGATCGCGGGTCTGTGGTCTCGAACGCTACGCACAATGGTGTCACATCGCTGCGGAGCTTCGCCATGGGCGAGTCGCACCTCTTGGCTACGGGTGGCCGTGATGGGAAGGTGAAGGTTTGGGATGTTCGGGCTGGGAATGGGAGTCCGGTTGTGGAGATGGAAACGGGTGAGTTTGTTTTGGTTAAGCTTTTTTTTTATTGTTTTCCTTTTAGGAATGGTTTTAGGTATCTATTGCCTCTTTGGGTCGTCTTCGGGAAGCTGCTTGGACATGTGCATTTTGTGTTTTGCTGCATTTCCGCTGGCCTGTTACTGGTTTTCGGGGAATTCATCGGCGCTTGGAATTCAATGATGGTCTTTGCCTGGGGTTTTGTTTTCCTACCTAACGCAGATTTGCTAATACATTGTCTATGTCTCTAGCGAAAAGCTCGCCTGTTCTGTCTGTGGCTTGTAACCCGGAGACAAACACTGTTGTTGCCGGAACGGAGCTTGTCTCTTCACAGGCGGTTGTTGCATTCTGGTAGGTTTCATCTTATACTTCAGTTTCGATTCGAATGCTGGGCCCAGAATTATTCACTCAATAATTATATCGGGATATGTCTTTCCAACCCCCAGGAACAGCTGTGCTCTATTATCAAAACCCAGTCTCACTAACCAACAAACAGGGATATCCGATCCCCCCAGGAATTCCGCCTCCAATACGTGGAGAGCCACAACGACGATATCACCGAGGTAAGTGTACCTCCAATCCATACCCACATGCAGCACCAGCCAGACTAACCATTACATCGGCACCTTGCCTGTTACCGGTGGTACACAGCTCCAATATCACCCGACGCGCAGCAACATCTTACTCTCCGGCAGCACGGACGGACTAGTCAACATCTACGATACAACCGTAACAGACGAAGACGAAGCCCTGGTTCAAGTGATCAACCACGGCTCCGTACATCACGCTGGGTTCCTGTCGGAGCGCACCATCTTCGCCCTCAGCCACGACGAACACTTCTCTGTGTACCCGGCCACAGACCCAGACGATGCCTCGCAGGAGCCCGAGCCCGTGCATTTCGGTGATGTGCGAGACCCGCTAAGCTGCGAGTATGTTGCGCAGTTGTGTGTCGGTGCCCAGGGGCCGTATATCGCCGCTGGGAATAAGATGTATGTTTCTTGCCTTACTTCTTGTGTCTTTGTGTTCCGTGGGAAGAAGTCATAGCATGCACACGTTGCTGTTATGCTTGTGCTTTTCTGGGTTTTTCGTGGGCTCGTGGGTGTTTGCTAACTAATGTCTTGCAGTGACAACCGTCTCGATCTTGTCCCACTTGTTTCCAGTCCGTCGTGGAAGCTAGACTGGGATAATCTGTGGCGCTTGCCCCGTGCTCATTGCGAGGAAGTTGTGCGCTCAGTGTGTTTGGATGAACAGGTACGTTTTTCAGGGAATGGTTCTTGTTATGTGTTATATCTGTTTTGCTGCTTTTGGCTTTCGTTCTTTATAACCCTCGCTAATCCAACTACTTCCTCTATCAGAGTCAATCGGTTTTCACATGTGGTGAGGATGGCTTTGTGCGAGCATGGAGGCCTGCTGAGGAGAGTGATGCCCAGGTCCAGTCCGGTTCCGTGTCTGGGTCTGCAAAGGCTCGCCCGAAGGAGAAGAAGAAGGATAGGTTCAAGCCATACTAGTCTGTGTACTGTGTGCGGGTGAATGCATTTGTTGCTGACGGTTGGCTGTTGTGTATCATTAGGTGTTTGGGTGTGGGTAAAATTAGATAGTCCTGCACTTGGATCATATGAGGTTATGTCGCTATTATTCGAATTGTTGTAGCGTGTAAAATAAGTTGGTTGTTGTCGGGTCGGCAGTATCTATTCCATTCAGCTTGGAAATATATTCTGAACTATGACCTCTGTTAGGGCATAAATTTTGAATTTAAACCACATCCGTTCTGAACGTTACCAATTGAACCTGATTTATGTCGTCTAAATCGCAGCCTTTCAAAACACAAAAAAATAAAATAAAAAAGTGAATCGAAGGCTCTATAGAATGAACAAAAACAGAACCTTGGAAACCACCTGGGCAAAAGAGCCGGGTTACTAAGCTCCAGGGCCCACCTGCTTATCGCCAACATTTTTTCTCCGTATCGAAACTTTTCTTGACAACATTTGAAGGGACCAGCTCCCTCGAGTTCCCTCTGCAATCCAAATATACAACCTAATCTCCCAACTGAAATACCCCAAGATTCGAAACCAAACCCCACCTTCAAGGGCAAACACACCACAACATGGACGCCCAAGCCTACCTAATCAAGCACGGCTGGTCCGGCCCGGGCAACCCTCTGAACCCAAACCGACGACCAGGCGCACACAGCGGACTAGGCCTCACCAGACCCCTCCTGGTATCGCGCAAAGCCAACAATCACGGCGTCGGCAAGAAGACAACAAAAGACCCGACGAACCAATGGTGGCTGCGCGGGTTCGAAGATGCGTTGAAGGGCGTCGGGAACGACAGTTTCGAGGCTAACTCCGCGCGCGAGAACAACGCATTGACGAGCGAGCTATATCGGCATTTTGTGAGAGGGGAGGGGTTGGCTGGTACGCTTGAAGGGTCGGAAAAGAAGGAGCATGAGAGCGGGACGTCTACTTCTACCTCCAAGTCGAAGCGGAAGCGGGAGGATGGGGATGAGGGCGATCGCAAGGCTAGGAAAGTGGCCAAGGCTGCTCGGAAGATGGAGAAGGCCGAGAGGAAGGAAGCGAGGCGTGTGAAGAGGGCTGCAAAGGCCGAGAGGAAGGAGAAGAAGATTGCTGGGAAGCTTGCGAAGAAGGCTTTGAAGGAGAAGAAGAGGACTGCTTCTGAGGAGGATTATCCGACTCCTACATCGATTGATCAGGAATCTGATCAGACTGGGCCGGAGACGACCGAGACTGATGAGGCTGTTACGCGACTAAAGGAGAAGGCGGCGGAAAAGGAGAAGAAGGAGAACAAGAAGTCTAAGAGCATAGAAAGTGATGTGAGCGCGGAAGACTCAAAAAAGAAATCTAAAAAGGAGAAGAAGGATAAGAAGGAGGCTAAAGCCTGATGTCTCCATTTCGTTGTGACCATTTTGATATTAGAGCGCTTCACATGCATGTCAGGACCATGTACAAAGTTCTGCATATACAGTTTTCTCTTACGCCATCTAGAAATCAAGATACCCTTTTTGTTTGGCGAAACCATGACTGTTGCAACCGTCGAAAATGTAATGTGCGGACCTGTGAATTACTTCATGCGGTTAGTTTTGCCGTTTCTAGTCCAGCGCCCCTATACGTCGTTCTGTAACCTCCTCCCTCTGTTGCTCCGACATAAAAGCTCGCCCGGCCCTAGTAATCTCTTGTTTCCTTCTCCACCCCCTCTCTATCTTGCACTCATCGCCGCCCCCTCTCTTCCATCTCCGCCCCCTCCGCATTGGCTCTCAGGCCGATGTACTGCCCCCTTTTCCCCACCGGAGAATGCTGCTCTATCCGACGCCAAGGTCGTCCTGGCCAATGCTGGCTACCACGCTATGCAGTCGCTCTCGGGAGCAGAAACATCACGGTGATCCAGGCCACAGTTGTACCGTGTGACTGCGCGTGGCTCTTTCTTCACCATGGAAGCCCTTTTAAATCTGACCATGAAGCCGTCTACATCGTGCTCGGCCTGTGAGGTAATCCACGTTTAGATACTTTCTGAAAATAGGGCTATTTCCTTATAATAGGTAGACATACCCCTCATTTGCACGTTGATTTCACACCAACATCATATCGAAAACTGTACAAGCAGTGTAGTTAATCGGCACGAAATACGTGTAACTCACACATATTTCGTAATTTAGACTATGTTGCTCTACATGTGTAACTAGCATAACTGTGTTTAACTACGCAAGTGGAAAGATTGCCTAGGTAGAGTGACTTATGGCATTTAGCATAGGGCTAGTTATCTTATAGGTGATCTTTAATATGGCAAGAGGGCGCATATGTTACATGTAAAGCCATAACAGCTCCCCGGACTTGGTCTAGAATACTTTATATAAGTTACCAAGGTTCAAGGCTCTGCTATAAGCATGCTGACGAATATTGGTTGGCGTTACTCTTTTCTCCACTTTGGGGTCGTAAAGTGCTTCTCTTTGCTTGCAGCGAGATTTTGACACAGAGTACCCAATACATGATCTTGCACCCGTGACGTGGCAGCCGCAGTGCTGTAACTGCGGGTTGTTCTTCCACCTGCCCTAGGACCTATAGTAATGTTCCCCGCTATAGTCCTGCTTACTTCCAGGAACTATCGCCATGGTTCCAAGAAGCTTTTATGAGAGCAGATTATGTCGTCCCTAGGAACGATCAATATATTCCTAGCTCTATTTATTCACTCTGTGTTTATCCTATGGAGGAGACTGGCCATTCACAATGGATGTATAGTAGTAAATCCACCTGATATCCGGACATGCAAGGCCTTCTTCGAATAGGTTCCCACGGAATACGTGGTCGGGTGGACACGATGCCCATAGTCGAAACGCTCCAAGGATTCCGCAGGGATTTCGAAGCCGCTATAAAGGTCTTGGCGGTGGGGGCCAGAAAAGAGTTTCCATGTGTGTATTGGTCAAGCGGATTTCGAGAAAGACTGTAGCTATATGACCGTGTTCTCTGAAAGACAATTTGCAGATTCAAAAGTGGCGTGGTTTAGATAGAAATCTGTGTGACCCACGCTATTGGCTCAATTTGTACTTTGAGTTCGATGAAACATCGCCTTTTTTCACTTTCCCTTCTTATACGGCTCATCTGTGCTTTGGTCAGTTGATCTCCCTTTACTTCAACCTTATTTGAGGTCTTCTGATGATTATCTGTCGTGTGAATGCCCAGACCCAATTCCCCGTCAACAAAAAGCTTACGCATAACAGGCTTCGGTCTCCCATCCAATAAAGAATTTCTGCAAGTAAGTATTAAAAAGAATCTGTAATACAATTTCGCAAAAGACGACGCAAAAAAGCCACTTTTGATGGTATAACTGCTGCTCTCTGATTTGCAAATTGTGCAGAGCCGTTGTAGGACCATCCCGTCGTGAGACCACCCTAGAACTATCCGGCCTCATGGACTTCATAGATCTCTCATCCGATCCCCCTGGACAACAAGCGCAGTTTTGGCGCGACTCTTCTCGGCAAGGGCATTGATCCAGGTTGCCAGACGCACACCTGCTTTAAAGATTTGTTCCGCAATGACTGGCACGGCATCGTCATAGTATTCGCCCGCAAGATCTTCGCCCTCGAGATTGCTCATCCAACCGTGGGGACTGAAGAGTAGTGCACATAGCTGTTTGTAGAAGTATTTCTAGGCCTTTGAACTATACTTTGAAAATTAGTCTGGCCTAATAAGTAGCGGATTGACCGTGGGCTACCCCGCAGGTTCTCAAATTCCACCTGCTCGCGGTTTGAACAGCCTGGAACAAACCCTGGTCCTAGCGGTTTTTAGGTAACGGGTAACCCCGCGGGTTGTGGCGAGGTCAAGCCCCGACATAGCTTGGCCGCATCAGCTATTTGCACTACCTGTCCTCACCCTCCCGCTCCCTATAGCTAAATGGACAGATTCTGCTCGATCACCGCCAAAATCTAGTCATGTGTATCGTTCTGTCTCATTGTGGTATATAGGGGATCTCCTTCACCCTGGAGTAAACTCGGACTCGGCAAGTCTATAGCAACTTTCTTTTGATATACGAAGCAGGATTCGGGGTATAAAAGTTGTTCTACCCTGGGAGGCCAATGGTGCGATTTGACTGGAAAGTCCGGCCTAAGAAGCTTGCCAATGACAATGAAATTCTGTAGAGACAAATCATCATTCCATCGTTGGGATGACCTACCCATTACGTCAACGAAAGGAATAGCAGGGCCTGTAAGGCTATAAAGCAGGGCTGATTGTATCTTCTAAAGTTACGATATCCATTGAAACTTATTCTGATCACTTAATTCTCCTAAGCTGCCTGTATCTTGGACTGAGACTTTCTATCTCAAAATTCAAACCACATGCCTGTTCCCCACTACGGCGTCTGGGCTTGCCGCCCAACTAGGTATGATGCCGAGGGACACGGAGTACCCACCCCGCACATCGAGCTCTTTTTCACCGATGATACCTCGAAAGAGCGGAAGGCTGCTATCAACGTCAAATCGAACGGTGAAGATTCTCGCCTCGTGTTTTGGGTTTCACGCGACTTCTCCCATCCCATCACCAATCGACTCTCGGAGTTGGACCTAGGCTTTCACCTAGTCCAGGATCCCAACAGTGACGAAGACCGAAATCAGCGCCATTACCGTTACAGCCACTATTATTCACAAGATCCCGATTTAGAGGGTCTCGACTTTATTCGCACGGAGGAACTTGTGGATATTCAATCTGGAGAAGCCCTGCGGCATGACATCCCAGGCCGTGACAATGATATCTTGGACAAAATGAGGCCAATCCTCGATGACGCTATTGACAACTCTGCAACTGCTTTTATCTTTGGGGCCTCCTTCGGATCGGGTATCCATAATATTCATATGAACCAGGGCGGTCTTCCTAAGTATGACAATGGTGTCTACTCGGACGGAGCCGTGCTGTTCAAATTCGACGATGGGCACTGGGAATCAGTGTTTCTGGCCTTTGCTTCGCAGAGGCTCCCAACCGACGGGCAAGGAAAGCCAGAGCGAGGCAGTAAGACCTTGGCGGATATACTTGAGTAGCGCGAGGCACATAATGTGTTAAAAGTCCATTGGTAAAAGCACGGGATTGGTATTATGATTACTTTGTTGCGAACTGGTAAAGTTGATATGGCCATGTTTCTCACCAGAATTTGTATTATTTTCAATAATAAATGTCAAGGAGATTTACAACCGTATTGGATGATGATATTTGTAGACGGCGGATCTGTGAATTGCCTATTCGAGTTAGTTTTGCCTTTTTAGGTTTAGCGCTCCAATACACCGTCACGTAAACTCCCTTCGATGCCCCCTTCCATAAGTGTCCACAATCACGTGGTGTGATTGGTTTTATTGCTCATGTGCCCGCCCCCTTGGTCGCTACTCCCATACCCCCATGTTCCCCGATCAACAAGTGTTTAGTTCGGGATGGCATTAACTCTTCCGGCTGGATAAATACGGCAGTTTTCGACGATATGTTTCACTTTTATGAATTGGATATGGTCTTGGATGTCTTCGCTACCACGTCTGATCAGTTGGCCTCCTGTTGGAGATGTTGAAATGGCCCTCCGCACTCCCCTGCCCTGTCTGCCAGGATGTTGCCTGACGTTTTAACAATAGGGAGAAGAGCAACTCAGCTTAGTCGACGGGTATTCAGATGGTATCGAGCCTAACGTGGGCTATTCCAGCTCGAGGGATGCCCAAGACCAGCTTATCTCAGGAGGAATCACTAGAATTGTAGAGCTCGTTGATGATAGCACTGCGCTTAAGGCACCATATCCAGGCTGTGAGATCCATATCACAGATATCGCCAAAGAAGCCAGCATATATCGTCGCATTAGACCATATAAGAGGCTTGTTCGGATGCTAGGTCATTCCAAGGAAGGTCTCGTGCTTCAATATATAAAAGCCGGTGGTCTCAAGACATGTCTTCAGGCTCGCGACTCGATATCGACAAGCCTCGAATTAAAGTGGGCATACCAAGTCGTAGAGGTCGTCGACCTTATATATAGGAACGTACGATAACAAACCACGAAATTTTCTATTAGACACGACTTTCGATATCAAATATCAAGATTATTAACTTCTCTAGCTCTTCACTAGATGGTTTAAAGCCTGCCTCTAGTGAAGGAACCCGGTTCTTCCTTCCACGGCATTAGAGAGATCAACCGACGGTCGCTACAGATCTTTTTGCTTTAGGTTCGACTCTCTACGAGATTTCTTAAGGCACCAGCCCGTATAAGGAAATTCTTAGTGATAAGGTTAAGAGACTCTTTACTTAGAAAGAGTTCCCTAATATAGTTGGTATACGTTGTGACGATTAGCGGGGTGCTAGAAACGGCTCCTACTGCGCCGCCGATCTGCCGCCCCGACCGCCTGTCCGGGTCCGCTAATCCCCTTCTCCTTTAGGTATGGTGCTTCCCCCCCACTTACTGCCTTACGATCGCGTCATTGGCTTTATCGAGATCATCCCTGTTACCAAGCATTCAGCTATCGGAGTCAAGCATGCAGTCGTCGAAGTCAGGCCAACCACCAAGCCAGGCTCCCCGGTCGACAAAGCGGCGAAAAATCGTTCCTGCGGTTGATCCCGAAGTGTTCGAAACTATTATCAGCTTTCCGGATATGCTAGCAGATATGAACAGCAATGATCCTGTCGTTCGATCCCGTGCGGTTCAAAGGCTTGCAGTGTTATCACCCTTGATGCAACAACTCGCGCTGACAAAGAAAACCGCCGGCGTCCATTATGCTGCTGGGAAATTCAAATCTCTTGACGAGGCGTGTACTATTCTGCAGGTAACGCATAATCCGCAGGAACATATTTGGGATCGGCAAGACATCGACCATGTTCCCTCAGCTTCCCTCTCTACTGATGTGGACACTATTATCCAGCGACTTCAAAGCTCCCACTATCACAGAATCGATAGGTCAGAAGCCTCTGTACGCCTCGTTGTCGATCTGTTGATTCTTGACCGGCTCCATCACCTTTCTGATAAAGGGGCGCTCGAATATCTACAGCTCTATCCGGAGGTGGACGTCGATCTTCTACTCGGCGATACGCATGTCACTGGCCGTGCCGACTGGTTACTTTGCTATGATGATCCTCAATATGGCATTGATGCGACGTTGCTTGCTATAGAGGCCAAGCGGAGTTGCGAATTTTCCCTTACCGAATGTCAAATGGCTACGTATCTCGCAGCTGTGCAGGCGAGTCGGGCCAAAATCCAAAAGATTCATGCTATTGCTTTCGGGATCACGACGGATAGTAATGCATATCGGTTCTGGTTCATAGACTCGGAACGGCGGCTTTTCTCTTCTGTGTCATTTGAATGGCGTCTCCATAAGGCGAAGATTATCGCATGGATCGACAAAATTCTCGCTGAAGCGATTGAGGCCTCACCACTAACAACGCCAACTCTGCGACGAAATGTCTCTCTACCTAATTGGGAGAAGGATTTCCGACGGCGTCAGCTCTTGAGTTCGGAATCAGATGATTCTCCTTTAACCGAGGGACTTCCCTTCGATATTAGTGTTCCAGACTCGTGCCACCTTGTCGCGCCTGCATGGTACCAAGGACGAAAGGTCATGGTCGTCGAATACGACGAGGAGGAGGAATCGAGTGGAGATGATGAAGAGGACGGAGAGAATCGTGCTGTTGCTGGTTGATGTCGCTTAGAACCATGCCACGTTGCTGCTTTAAATATCACATTATGATTTAAGTATTTCGAGCGTAGCTTGCTACCTAAAAAGAAAGGGTTCAAGACAGCCCTCTAGGGGATATCGGATTAGTATTTGAAGTGCAATGCTAGTAGACGCAGCTTGATTAATAGGTATAAGAGATGCCATGGTATCCTCGCTCATCGTCTCCGATAGTCGAGGATCCCCTAATAGAACATCGTTAGTGATCGCGGTCCGCGTCCTTACAGAAGTTGATACCTCGATCTTCATTTAACCAGCAGCCACCAATACGATTAAGTGCCTGTCGCCTATCTTAAAGCACCTCTTCTTTGTGCATTTCTGTGATTGCAGCTTATACTCCATGGCCGACAGTGTGTGCTTCTCACTATCTTAGGCCCGGTCAGCCGTGGGCATTGGGACACGTAACGCCAAGGCCCGTGCGGTTAGCGAGACGCTTAAAACGGCATCAAAAGCGGCCGTTTTTGGCCTCCAACTCACCGTGCCATCGTTAAATAGAGTAAATGATCACGTTACATTTATCACGTAGGAAAAAAAACACTTAAACTGACTAAGAAATAAAAATGTACGAGCTCGCAGCAACCAATAGCGAAGCATAACCAGGAATAAGAGAAATCTCCTTCACGCCTATTAAGCATATCGTGGTGTACCTACTGTATGATGATTTCTGAGAAATGAGTGTGGTCTTATAGCTCATGCTAATAGCTATAATACACTTCGCAGAATCCAAATCAGCACAAAATAAGCCGGGCAACACAGAAACCAGCACCCTAAGTCAAACATATCCCTCCAGCAAAATATAGATAAAGTAAGAGACAGAAAAGTAGGAAAAAAGCCACAAGAAAGAACGTAGGAACAGCGAGACAGACAGTAGACAGTAAATCAATCACAATAGAGCCCACATGAACCAGACTGTGTAATCAAGCCAGTCACAGCCACTCCTAAAGAGTTCCCCGTCGCAGTTGGGATGGGCCAAGGTGCGCGGGCCCACAGCCACAGGAGGCGGACGAGAGACGGGAAACAGGATAGAGAGGGTGGCAGAGCAGTCAGGCAGTGAGATGATCAACGGCCACGATGGAGAGTCTAGTTAGAAGACGGGGGAGTCATGCAGCCTCCAGCGCCACAGTTTCCAGGCTTAGTTATCCCCATACGGTGATTAGGCGGACCGTAACGGCCAACGCGGGGGCAAGGATGCTCGCGCACGAGATAGATATGACCACAATCCCAGTAGTCAGTGTAAATGCCACATATATTCTATATCAAGGTTAGCGGCACGGCGCATGCAATGGAAACCATATATAGGCATAGTAGGTTATCGGAGATATATACGGTGGTGTGCTAAGGCGAAAAGAGGGGTGCAAGTGTGGTAGGATTTGGCTGGGGTAGAGGATGGAATAGTAGTAGAAAGTGAAATGAGAAATAAAGCTAGGCTCTGGAGGGTAGATGGTAGGTGATATTTGTCGACAGACTAGAGGCTATCAGGTCTTCGGCACGTAATTAGGATGATATCTTCTATAATCCACCATCTCTCAAACTAGGTTGATGCCATAAAATGACATCTAGACTGTTTCACTTCCTGCGCGCGTTTATCCAACAACATCAAATCGTTAGTCCACAAGCATATATAGGGCGAGACTGTTTCCCTAGGCCAGGAGATCACTTAAGGTGGCTAAGCGGTCCTGGCGCCGGGCATATAGAGACGGAGATAAAGACCCCGTTAGTGGGGTAGGGGCTACCAGGGGTTCTCCCCCCGATTTCAGGTCAGGATCAGTTAAAAGACCTAGGCATAGCAGTGAGAACTGATCTCTATCAGGCTGAGTAATAATAGTCACCTCGAGCAGGCATGATACTAATGACACGGCCTCCAGAATAGTGGAAGCAGGGGATTAGATGAGGCTGGCAGAGGATAGAGGCCAATACCTCTATCCTTAGAACCAGAGGGTCGCCTTGAAACGGTGTACGGGCAATTAGCCACTTCGTACTGACATGACACGCGGCTTGCCGTGAGTGTTACCTTAACGCCAGCCAACCAATTCGCCTGTATGGGCTGCCGCCGCAACCATTATTCTCAAATAACGCCATGTGATATCCGAGCAATCCCAGCTCGAAATAGCCAGTATATGCGATTGGCTGGGGGCAATACGACGCGAGAGTTTTTACCATATGAAGTAGCGCCTAGGGTGCACATTTAGTTAGCGCATACACAGCTAGTCATAGAGGGCGGGATTAGAACAGAGTGAAATCAACCAGGGTACGTCACACTTAGGGCTAATTGTCAAGAACTAAGGTGGTACGTTCAAATGTTAATTACCAGGTCTTTTTACTAGAGAATATTAGGACCGGAAAAGTACATAGGTGTATGTTTTTGCTTCGTAATTTTGTCCGCACTAATTTTCATTAAGGACCGTTTTTATTTTATTAGTTAGAGAATTCTACCATTGTGATTTTTACCCGTACGCTCGCCATACCTGGATTTTTTATTTGGAGGGGGAAATGGTCCTATGGGAAAGCAGAGCGAAGCGCTTAGTCCATCGGGTATAAATTGATTGGTTGGTTGGCACGGCCAGGCAGAGGCGTATTGATCAGTACATCAGCGCCATACTTCTTCGAAGGTTTTAATAGCGCCTGGTTTTCACTTATCCAATGGTATAACCACACGAAGATGTTGGATTCAAGTCATATAATGAGCCCCGGCGCTATATTACCCCGCACATCCTAGTTGAAGGGAGATATCGCAGTACTCTTCCCTAGGCATATAAAAAAGCTAGTCGAACCTAATCTAGTGCCCTCTCTTTCCAAGATTACACTCACTAACGGGTTTAGTCACTACGCCTCCTCAATCAACTCCAGCAATCAAGTGGTCTCATCTATGGCGCTCCCACTTTACATTCCTCATTGTATTCACACACCCGCCGGCCGGTATCACCTCCCACCATCTGATCAGCCGCTCAGAATCCAAATCGAAGGTCCCCTAATCGCCATACAAAGGCTCCTACCACATATCCATTGGCGTCTGGAGTTTGGAGACCGAACATTCCCACAGCCAGCAGGCCCAGAGCTAGCACGGTTAACGTATCAGACTATATACCCACGGGATGTTTGTCCGGAAGTCCCAGGTGATCTGGTGGTGCAGGATGAATACTTGGGCTGGATGCCGGAGAAGCGTCCGGAGGAGTAAGTCAATCTCTCCTAGTGGAAGCAACTAGCTCTGATGGCCCTATGGCTAATCAGTTCTCTCCTTTTAATTTGAGTAGGCTGATTGACTATTATGGTGTAACATTTGACCATCTTGTCCCAGCTGACGATATCAACCCCGAGGTCTTACAGATTAACGTCATTGACATTGAGGATGACAATGGTGTTTATGCAAATACATGGCTTTCATTTGCAGTAGATCCGACTGAGTTTATTAGGAAGAAGGTACTAGCAGTGCCGAGATGTTGCCAGAAGAGGAAGGGAACACAGGATCGCTGGCGAGTGAATGCCCTTGTGGACCAGAGGATTCATAGGTTGGAACATTTGAAGGACGCTAAAGAATGGAAAACTCTGACAGAAGATCAAAATGCGAAAATTGAGAACTTGAATTAATATATCGTCGCATTCCTTGCTAGGACCCTTAGCTAGCCCTTTTCAGAAACACTATATGAATAGAATTGATATCGATAGTGAAATAGAATATTAGAACTTCTAACCTCTATTCTAGGGTGACGCTAAAGACTAGACTTATCTTGCCTTTATCGAATAATAGCCTTTCCCCTTACTTTTCTCTCTTTTAGTCGTATTAGCGTAAAATCGTATTTAGGGAAAAGTAAATAGCTTTCTCGGGGCCGGAAGATATAATATACACGGTACGGTCGCGATCTACTAGTAATTTCACTAGAGGCATCTTCGATAATACTATATTAAGCCTTTATTCTAGCATTAACTAACCAACTAGTTAGTTAGTATACGAGAACATGGTGAGCGGGGCGCTAGAATCGGCTCCCATTAAAACAGTTCCTCTGCCAGCCCCGATCGCCTACTCTAGATCGCTACATTCCTTCCATTCCGGGTATAAGGCCCTCATGCTGGGCCTCCTTTGGGCTTAACGCTATCCCGGCCCCTTGAACGCCCCGGTTAGCTGCTATTCATTTATAGAAGACCGCTGCTCCTCCTCGACACGACCACGCACTTTCTCTGCTTTTCCCTCCTTTTTTACTTCTTTCGCCCCTACTGCCTCCTGCGCACCGGAGGACCCGGCTCCATGCACTGCCCTTTTCATTTCATAGCGTATGCCGCGCCATCCGACGCTCAGGCTGTCCCGACTAGCATCGACAGCGAGACAATCCGGTCACCCAGGAGCAGGCTGGATAGTTGAGTCCTCAACCGTGTCGCATGGCTTCCTGTCTATTTTGGCGAAAGGTATGGTCATCGACCGTGACACTCAGTTGTCTTCGTCACCCTTGCCTTGAGCCCAACTCGCTCCGAGCATCTATCCATTTCGACCTGTCTCACTCCGTTGATTACACTGTCTAAAGGCATCGTTTTCGGGGATCATCGACTCTGAACGCCCTCGCCCCTCCCTTGCCCCTCCCAGCTCCATTCGGCTTGGGCATGCCAAGGACGTTGAAATTACCTCTGTCATTCTCAAGTCTGTTTCAAGTCCCGAGATTCTCGAGATCTTAGCCTAACATCAACTTCGCTGCGAGATTACGCCGGACATATTCGAAACATTCGCTAGCCACATCTTTTCGGGCGAACTCTGGTCGAGGTCCTGCTCGATCAAGAACTCTGAGCTTTACCCACTCCCAGAGTACTTCTCGGTCCTGAATTCCGACTCTTATGGAATCGAGTAGTCTAGGCCACGACCATTCTGCGGTCCCTCCTTGATCGCAATCCAAGTATTTTGGTATCCGAAACTATGATCACTTGCAGGCATCCAGATCATCTCCGAATTAAGCTATTTCGAGACCTAAGTAGCTTTAGAATGGGCTGCGCTGGTTTCTTGAAGGCGGTGTTGGAACATGATGAAAAACTGCGGCTGGCCAAAAGTCTTTCGAATACTTATTTGGGGAGAGCATTGACGAGTTGTATAAAGCTGATCCCTGAAAACAGTCCGGATCTCATCATACCCCAGGCAGGACCTTGCGTTGAAATTGCAGATGCCGCACCATTCGCCGCCCAGGTGGTCCTGACCCAGTATTGCCGGCGAGGTTTGCGGGTCGCCCAAAAGCCAGATAGTTGAGTCCTTAGCCGAATCGATGAGTTCATCTCGACTCCGGCGAAATGTCTGACTATCGATTGTGCTACTGAGTTGCCGTCGTCACCTTCATCTTGAGTCCGACTTGGTCCAAGCGTCTGTCCTATCTCGACTTGTTTATTCTGCTGACATGATTTGCATGGTAGGTGACGAGAGAGTGGGTGTCTGAGGTGTTAACCTACCGTCTAGGCTAAATAGATCTTCTCCTTGCGAAGATGGGGATAGAATCATCAAATCTCTCTTTTCGCTCCAGTTTAGTGCTCTCTCTTTTTCTCTCCATTCCCAGGTCTCGTCTCCTCTAGCTTTGTCTCATAAGTAGGATTTATGTTATTTAGTCTAATTAATTTCTTTAGTATCTTCCAGTGAAAACCCATATTCGCCGATCCTTGCGGACTCTCAACTCAGAATGAGGCAATCCGGAGAGCTGTGGGTCACATCCCAATACCACCAGATCTAACGCACAGTTGGATGGTGGCTTCATGTGGACGAAATCAATATAATGACGAAGTGTGAGTTGAAGGATAAATATCGGATTGATGATAGAGAGTGAAAATACAAAACTGGGCGACAGCTCTAAAACCGCTGAGAGCACGTAATATTTAGGTTACCAATCACGTGACTCCATCGTTTGTTCTGCAGACATAACAGGCGTTGTGGGCTCTACAGCCTCCCCGGTCCTCTTTAACGTCCTCTTGAAGCCTCTGAAAGAACCCTAAGGTTGCCTCCAATTACCAGAGGCAAGTTTTCTTTTCATCACTCTCCCAGAGCAAACCATCACTGTCGACAGCGAGTGGCTAGTGCATATCTCTTTGGATACTTCTTGCATTCAGACCCGTCATCTTCATCTAAGACATCATCGCGGCAGGAAGGTGCACCTTCCCACGATGGACTTCCCAACGGTGGAGCCCTCATTCTGCCTTCCCCAACGCGATGGTAGTAGCTCAAGTTTCTCTTCAAACTCGTCCTCAAACTTCTCTAATGAAACCAAGATGCCTGGGCTTGTTACCTATGTCCCCGCCTATACTAATCTGTTGAAGTACGACGGTTATTCAAGTTTTGCTGCCGTCCTGCGAAACAATCTCCACACCGGCCGTGAAGTTGTGGAGTTTTCGGGCGTCAGCGCGAATGAGTTCGAATTCCTTGCATCCGATCGCAATAGACCTCTGAAGTCCGCCAAACTCTTATACAACTTTCTGGCCGAGGTCCTGACAATCAGGATGCCCGGATACGCTTATGAGGTTGTTACCGGCTTGTTCAAAGCTATGGTTGACCAACAACTTTTTGCAATGGATGTCTCTAGTGAATTCGTCCCTCTGGCCTCACCTTTGACTGTACTAGGTAACTGGGCGAAGGAACCGGATGCCTGCTGGGCGCTTGAGTCGACAGGCGACTTGACAGTTGTCCTCGAAGTGGGAGCGTCGGAATCTGCGCCGCGGCTGGCGGTCGATGCGAGAGGGTGGTTAGAAACCCCAGGGACGGCCGTTAAGGCATGCATCACGATCGATCTTAGGGGAGCAAACAATATCACTATTGATGTTTGGCGGCTCCACGGAAGGTCTTATGCAATCCCCACCAGAAACCGCCCCTCCCTCGCCGTACGGGTGCAACACGTTGAGATCCTTAATAGAGAAATGGGGCCCGAGATAGACGGCTGGATGACCGATGAAAACACGAATGCCGCTCCTACGGACGAGATTCGGTTAGCTTTCGCGATGTTTGTTGGGCGGCCCGCTGCTACCGGACGCGAGAAAGACATTGTTATAGACAGGAATCTTCTGATAGAATTCGCCAATAGATTCTGGCGTCATCAAGGCCGGCGTCTGCAAGGCTGATAGTCGCCTCGTTTTTAGCAGTCCTAGCCTTTGTCGCAGAAGGTGTTGGAAAGTGCTTCTGAGGAGTTTTTCGGTCCTATGGAGAGAGAGAAACGTTCGCGTCTTAAGCGTGGTCGCATCTGTTTCTGCCACGGGAGAGGTCACTGCTCATCGCGGATCGCTAAATGTTCGCTCTGGTTATGTGTTAGCGTCGGAAATTGTGTTCTCGAGGCGTTCTAATGACTTTGCTTTTCTATATTGATACCCTATTACCTGTCCCTTTTTCTTTGAACCTCTGGCAAGAGGGGACTTGTTTTTTAAACTTGTCATGCTCCTCTACAGTTTCAGTGAATCGCGGAAACTATTCGCTTATATCTTATCCTGATCCTTCACTATTGTATCTCTACCTGATCAACAACGTATCCGCACTGACTAGTAACATATCCTCTAATATTAGCGCCGAGGAAGCATAGTTTGAAGGGAGAGACATATCGGCGTACGATCAAAAATTGTTCAACAGCTAGCCCGCCCCATGGAGTGGTTTCTTGCCGCATAGTGAAAAGAGTGTTTGAGAGCAAACAAGAACAAAAAAGGCGAAGGTCGGAAGGGTATATCGAACGGTTTAGGTACGTTCAAGGGTTATGAAAGGAGGTGGTGGG
>CAJVRC010000846.1:1279003-1360335 GCA_911456345.1 Penicillium egyptiacum | reverse complement strand
ATTTTTTTTTTTTTTTTTTCATATAGTCAGCTATATCGATTGCAATAAACAACGCCGGTCGCCCTTGGGGTACCACTCCATTCCTAAGCGGATCAATATAGCCATTGTCAATATTCCTCTCTATCGTCTGAAAGAACTCTACCCGACATTCAACGCTTTATAGCTATAGCTGGCGTATTTTCCTACTCCGCCGATAACATATCCAAGCTAAGAGTCTTATTGATCTTACGGAACGGCAAGGAAAGCTTATAGGGTAATACCAAGGAGGTAGGAGGAGGAACTCCAAACAAGGAGGACCCGACCATCTTCTATTCAGGCGGGAAGAAACGCAAATTTGGCCTTCGAGAATCGCTAGTAATGCTTTCACGTGTGCTTTCCATCGCAGAGATAGAAAGACCGGCGATATAGTCGTTATGCGCACGCTCGGATTCATCATTATCGACGACGAAGAGACGATGGCGCAACGAGTCTGGTCCGGCGAGATGCAATAGCCGGTCGGCCAAAGTTCGTCAAGGTTAGTGAGGAGTCGAATATTACTGGTTCACGAAGGAAGAAGTCCGCAGCGTTGCTCTATACGAGCAGGCCACTCCACCGGATCCATTCACTTACTTCGGGCCAAAAGGGGCATGGTTCTACTTGCCTTTGAGTTGTTCAGACAATCCTATGGCCAGAATTTGCCACCTTCAATAGATATAGTGCGCTACGACGACAATACAAGGGGAACTTGGCAAAATGAATGAGTACCTTAGGAGCTCTCAAATGATGGCCACACGGAGAAAGCCTAGCACTTTATTTTCGGATTTTGATCTTTGTCAGAGCATTAGAGCGGTAACTTACCGCTAGCAAGGATTGTTGCAGAGAAGTCCAATACAAATTGTATGTCATTTTGGGCTTAGCTGAGAATCTGGTGTTATAATTACATACCGATTATTGGCGCATTGCGCTAGGCCTAGGGTATTTAACATGTCCTCCATCGCATGTCTTTCTATTTAGTGAATCAATCCTTTCATCCTGAATTGGTTCCGCTTGATCTTATTTACATTAGTTCATGCACTTTTAGCTGGTTCTGATAGTCTTCTTTAAGAGACCACCCACCGGAAAATATTTCAACCGATAGCATCACCTTGCGCTTTATACCTGTTCCTGGCCCCGAGCACGAATCCTGGGACAACGGGATTTCCTCGGAACTATATTGTAATGAATGGCTCCCGGAAGTCGGGAATGGGGCGTAAATTATGGAAAGCTGCGCCTCTCGCGATCCCGATCCCGATGTTACGGACATGCTAGTCACCTATCACATGTGGAGACCGCAACTCTTGATGGGCCACCAAGAGCCAACGGATCTATCTGCCATCATGCTCACGTGCAATATCCAATACTCAGGCATGCCCAGGTATTCAGGGAAAAGAGAAACCACGATCATGCTCAGTGAGCAAGAGCGTGATCCGCCCTGAGCACGACTGAAATCCGATACATACGTGGCTCAACATACATATCAGGGAAATGCCCACCCCGAGGACGCCATTTCCGGCTAACCCTTTACCGTCCGCAGTACTTCGCCCAAAAGGGTGTTGAGATAACGTGACCATGAAGCTACCCCTTGAGCTACTCCATGGGGTAGGCTCACGGGTAGATGGCAGCTACTCCAGTTGCTACCCTTGGGAGTTAGATCTGGGAAGGATATATAAGGACACTCATTCATGTACTTAGTTTAGTTCTTCGTCTTTGATCATACATTCTTACTTGTGTTACCTTTTTGGATTACTGTGACTCTTTACTTGATTATAACTTGATAATCCCTCGGTATAGATCTATTCGACGCTCTACCAGGCATCGTTCCTCGATACCGCAAAAGGACTCATCCTGCAGTAAGGCCTGTTAGGCAACGGTACGGTTGAGACAACAGATCGTTGACGTTGGAAGGCTGAGAAACATAAGGCAAGTATAACCCAGAACCATTCTAACCTAACTGTGACCAGTTTGCAGTGCATAACACCAGACTTGGGTTGCTCTAATGCTCAGTTTATGACCGACTTGCACTGATTAATTCTATTGAATTGGCAGGATTTCAATGCCTAATAATGCGCCACCGATCATCCGCTTTAAGTTTGCCAGCCAGGATTCGACTCCTGGGAAATTCTAATCCCCACCAGTTGGTGATGAACCAGAGCGCCACCACCAAAAAGAAAGCGCAAATGGATGGCCGAGAGGTCATCCAGCGAGTCTATGACATTTGCAGGGAAAAGGGTCCCTGGCAATACCTGTGCCCTTCTAATATTCCTATTCACACCAGAGTTCTTAGAATAGTCTATGTTGTAGGATAGATAATACTTTCCATGCAAGAACTGACATCTACACGCACCAATAATAAAGTGTCAGTAATAAAATGATCGAGGTCCTGCATCCAGCTCCACCATCTCAAATCTTGCCTTGGACTCCATAGCACTAAAATTGCTCCAACCATGCTCCTTCTGCCTATGTTGTTGGGACTATTTACAGTTCATACTAGCAGATGTCATTACCGCTAGCGGAAACTTCTAAAACGTAGTATAGGGCATTGGTTCAGGTCTTACTTTTAAAATTTACCCAGTTTTTAAATGGAATGATGAATACAACTCGTTACTGAACGCAACCTCGAAGCGTATCTCCCATAATAAGGTATAAATACGCCGCAAGGTCTGCTGTTCATAATATCTTTTTCATTATTCAGCAGCCTTTCAAGCAGTTTGTGTTGATCATCATGAAGCTACTTACTCTTCTCGCATTGCTCTCGCCAGCTCAATGCCTGACCCTAGGTCTTGGTGACTTGCTCTCGAGTGTAACCTCGGTCCTTACAGCGTCTCAACAAGTCACATCTGAGCAGTCATTCTTCTCCTTCATTGACTCCATTGAGCAAGGCAGCGCACCTACTACTGTAGATGAAGTCGTCTTGGCCGCCGGGCGCGCCAGTAATGAATCGAACGGGGACCCTCTTGCATATGTTGGCCTGTTAAAACTGTTTGGGGTCCTAAATGGTATCGTTGAGCAAACAAGTGGTTGCGGAACGCCCTGCACGAGCAATAACCCAGGTAACCCTCCTGCACTGGGTGTGTACCAACAGATTGAGGGAGACGCTCCATGGTCTGTGCCGGAAGAGAGCCTAAGAAGCGCCCTATACATCCCTCCCGAGTTTACCTTTGGGGAGAAGATCCCGCTCATCTTTGTCCCAGGCACAGGTAAGCCATATTCTATTCTTTTCATCACTCACTCTAACGCATCTAGGCAACTATGGGCAACAGTCGTTTGGGGCGAATATGGGCAAAATATTTGGTGGGGGTTCGGTGGCGGATCCTGTTTACCTCAATGTCCCAAAATATCTACTCGACGATGCCCAGATCAACGGAGAGTACGTCGCGTATGCAGCGAAATATGTGAGCGCTATTTCAAATAACGCCAAAGTTGGTATTATGACTTGGTCCCAAGGTGAGCTCCATTCCCCGGTCTCCGTTCAAGATTTTTCAAGTATCATCGAACCGGAAAAGAGAAGAGAAACAGACATCTGATGAACATCTTAGGTTCGGTCGATACGGCTTGGGCTTTACAGTATTGGCCCTCTGCTCGGGAAGCTGTGACCGACGTTATCAATGTCTCCGCCGACTACAAAGGCACCCCCTTCCTTGATGTATTTTGCCTGTTGCCTGTTTGCCAATACTCTCTCTGGCAGCAACGGTCCACCGCGGAGTTCATCCGCACCCTTCGCGCTGGCGGCGGGTCTTCGGCGTACGTTCCCACCACGTCTATCATGAGCTTGACAGACGATTTCGTCCCACAGCTCGGCGGAGAAGCTGCAAGTGGGTACATCGAGGACGAGCGGAACGCCGGTGCCACAAATGTATTCCTCCAAGAGGCTTGCCCTCTACAGCTGGGCGGACTCGTATATACACACTCGGGCCCCATGTATAGCACCCTTGCGTACCAGGTGGCGGTCGATGCCCTAACCCATGACGGGCCGGGCGACCTCAACCGCGTGAACCTTCAAGAGGCTTGCGCGACTCTGGCGATCCCAGGCCTGTCGGTTTTGGATGTTGTGGCGACCGAGCTCACCACGGTATTGGCATTCTACAATATTTTTACGCATGCACCTCAATTTGGTGAGCCGTCAATTCGGGCATATGCAGAGTAAGAAAGAGCATATTCTTGAGTGAAGAGAGAATCAGAGAGATACAGTGAGAATGGGAAAAGGCAAATTGTGATATTGTTTGTGGGGATCTTATTTTTCCTTTCCTTTCTTCCTGAATATTCGTGCGTGTGTCTGTATCTAGGTATGTCACAAATAAGAATAAATAATAACAAATTACATACAGTGACGAGGCATTAATCTTAACACCTTGGCCCCATACCACATTATTACATAATATTCTGCCGGTCGAAATATCCGCCCAATATTAGCCAGGTAGCTAGTATAGGGTGCTTGCAACGTCAAAATTACCTTTCTGATAGACTATTGCCCTGAGAATTTAAACAGATTTTTAGATGCTTAAGAGGTTTCGGGCGCCTTAAATCAACACTTGATGAGCGGTTTGGTAAGCGGTAGAGGGCGGTGTGATCTGTGGGTCTCCAAAGGTGTTAGGATTAATGCGTTGTCACTGTCAGTGATATTTGAAATCAGTTTTACCTGCAAACTCTCTCTCTTTATTTCCTAGGCCCCACCTTAAATGCACTAGTCCTGATGAGGGTATCTTCCCGCCAGCCTGGCATCCGTCGATATGTGGGTGTAAATTACGGTAATCTCATCTCTTGGCAATAGTCAGTCTTTGGCCCAAACAGGACCACAGACGCGCTCGGCTTCACCCTATGTCGCTTTTCAATGAGTTGTTGTAAAATAAGTAATATAATGTACAGCCTGTCCGGGAAGTCAGGCTGCTTTACATTCAGTCTCTTTACACGTACAGTACAGCAATATTCAGAACAGATCCCCCCCACAGACACAGACAAATTGTTTTTCGGCCCGTATCCGAAACCGCCCTAAGCAGTATTTATTTGATCCCGTACTTGACCCCTGCCTAGTTGTATCGTTTCGAGCTTTGGTAGAATGTTCAAGACAGGATCTCAGTGTAAGTGAAAACCCCGTTCGTCAGGCAGGAACCTGTCAACCAGGCAAGGTATACGATGCTGATATCAATATCAAAATGGCGGGACAGAAACCAAGAGTATTATGCTCTCTCTGATAACAAAACTAATTCTCGAGGATCCCAACTCAGATCCTCTGCGAAGCATGAAGGTTCATGTAGGCTCGTCCCTGACATGATGTCGTAAGGGTGGCGGAAAGACAACATGCGGTTCGATGCCAGTCTAGGCTTCCGCCGTCATCCGATGTTGATATTCTACCATCCTCCATGGATGAAAGCAAATGGAGCCTCAGGCAACATGACAGCTTGCACAACTAGGCTAATGCGGGGAAATCCGTCACACTCATAAGTGTTCAGATCCGCTTCTTTCTTCCTTATTCCAGTCACAGCATCTTAAGTCTCAAATACTATCAAGAAACAGGAATGTCCGTCATTCAAATTCACCCTTCGGTCGACGTTATTTGGTGGACGGATACCGACCTTCATATCAGGTGTCCTTACTGCGAAGAGCTTCATCGCCATGGGTTCGTTTCCTACAAAAGTGCGCTTCGTGTGCCGCACTGTGGCATGCCTCGGCCGTCATATCGGTTTGAATTCCCTAATGCCTACGAGATCGATAAGACTAGAGCACGTTTTATCAACATCAACACCCCTGAAGATTTGGAGAGTGAGGCTGAGAATAGGTCTGAAGATGAGACATCTTTGTCGGGTGGAATTTCCAACATGAATTTATCTGAAACACCAAACGGTCCTCACCAAAGTGAGGTCACCTTCGCTGATTCTACGGAGGAAATCACCTTCCAACTTGATGGTGAAGAGCCTTTTAATGAGCGGCGCATCCTCTTCGCTATATCAGACTGTGTCTATGGCAAAGTATCCAGTGTGAGAAACTACCTAGAACAAACATCGGAAAAATCGATATTTCTTCACGGGAAAGATCACAACGGAGATACTTGCCTCATCATGGCTTCTCGAGGGGAAAACCCGATCATGGTTTCTCTTCTCCTCGATTATGGCGCTGAAATAAACGCGGCGAACAAGAACGGAAGGACCGCACTCATGGAGGCATCCCTTTGGGGCAGACTGGAAAGTGCAACGATACTTCTTTCTCGGGGCGCAGATCGAAATTTGTATGACAAGAAAAGTCAACGAGCTCTCGATCTTACCCATCCAACTCACCGAAACCGGAAAGAGAGGCACACGGTCGCAGGTGGGATCTGGGGCGATCCGTCCAAAGACCCCATTTACAAGGAGGCTGTTCTCAACCGAGATTCTGATCGGCGTGAGATTGCAAGGGTTCTCCGCGGGAGAGAAGTGCGTACGAGGGCCGATTTGGAGTCACAAGAATTTGAAACGACCTATCACTCGTTCAGAAGATCCCCCGATGGTCAGTCAGTCACTCATTATGGTCCGATTCGGCAGTACCCCATATCTAGCTCTGTCAAAACAGTTGCCGTCCTGGAAAGGGGCCGGGCTTTTCCTTCTATAGCGGCGATGAGTGGCTGGGGGCATTCGGAATGGCCTTCAACCAGGGTGAGTGGCAGAAATTGGACTGCAATAGTCCTAAAATTAGCTGCTATTGTTGGCCATGCCTTGTCTGCCCATGCTGCAAGAGACCAAGGAATTCAAGGACAGTTCCAAGCATCCCACGCCGAGAAGCAGTTGATCGCCTATTTCCTTGACCGGCATGTTTTTCTACAGCAGGATAAGACCCTAAACCCGCGATTCGACGAAGAAATCGAGAATCAAGAATCGGAGATCTCGGAAATGGCCTCCCGATTTTCTAGCATCCGTCAAATGTATCGCCTTCAAAAAGATAGGAAGGAAGTGGTATTTGAGCTATGGAACAAAGACGATAAATTACTCGGGGATGAATATGATGAGGAAGTGGTGCAGGGCTTGAAATCAAAAGTCGCATCCCTTGATGAGGAAATTGCTGTCCTCGAACGTCGTCCCGAAACAAGGCAAATGAGGGCTCGAGAGCGTCAGATACGGCTGATCGAACGTCAAAAAAGGCTTCATGAGCGCCTTAACCGCATGTCAGCAAAGGAGCCAGAAAGAACTTTGCGACGGGCAACTATACTGATAAGCGCACCTATGCATGAGGTTTGTGAGGACTGCTTGCTGTTTAAGAACAGGGTCAACCACTTCTTCGGTCTACAGATTGAGTTGCGTGAGTGTACAACGTGAGGCTTGTCGGTGGGCTTCTGACTTTGGGTATTCATCTAAATCGATGAATTTGGGTTCTTCTTTGTCTGTGATCATCTTTCGTAGGCCCCTATCCGAAGCCGCACTAAGCTTGTATTTGGCCGAGGCGGATATAATCATTTTCTACATCTGCGACCCGTGTCCACTTAAATGCCTACTAATGGCTCCACAAATTTAGTTTACTGCGTTCAAAGAGAGCGGTTCGATAACGACGTGTACGAAAGGTGGGCAAACCAGTTGAAACTCTGTAGCTTCGATTGGGACAGTCTTGGTGCCATATTGGGCATAGGATTCTAGCAATCCTTGAGGGAGTGGCAGCATACAGATGCCCTAGGGAATGAGAGTACGGAGGGGCACGCATGTGGAAGCGTATCAAAGTTTCCTGTAATATACACCAGCGCACGTATTGCACTGGTCCTAGTATTACTTCACTCTTCATGCTGCAATCACTATCTTATTATACCGAGTAAGGCTTTATAGACTTTGTCTTTTACCAGTTCAAATTGCCCCGCAAAGAATACATTGACGAAATCTCGGATGACTCGTTCGACAGCGTTGATGCAACTTATAAATACACGAACCGAAGCAAGGTTAGTGTCATGCAATCTAAAATTATGGTACTAAAGCTGTATTTAATGCCGGCTCAATGTAGATAAATCGACGATGTAAAAGGCTGGCGGGAAGATCCCCTAATCTGGATTAGCGCATTCAAGGTGGGGCCGAGGAAATAAAGAGAGAGAGTGATTTCGAATATCACTGTATGTACATGTATATATTCTTATAAGCTTCTCTGATTCTCAGTTTATTTAGTCTACGTATCTGAATATCACCGAGTAGCAATTTATTAAGTCTTTAATATTTATAATATTCTGCTCTAGTATCGAGCCTTGTCGGCCACATTTACTTGATCATGAAGAATATTCCACGAGGTACTTAGATTGGGCCAAAGACCAGCCTGCGGCCACACATGGCAATGTTGTTACCCAGGAATCTGCGGCTTCAATATCTGGATGCCGATATGCCAGTAAATTATATAGTATAGAGATATGCACGAGGTTCTGCCTAGGCTATTACAGGTATGGGAAATAACTAATATGACCTGGAGAGGAGAACAACTTATTGAGGCCCCAGCGCAGATCACCTGGGCAGCTCAGGAGGATGACTAAGGTGGGCAGAATAGTGGTGGTCCAGGGTGATGGGGCGATCAAGCGGCGGCTTGCCGCTGGAAGTTACGGTGGAAAGGCGGCCGTTTCTGGCGCCAGAAGCTGTCATTTTCGGCGTCACTTTCACAGTCCTTATATTCTGTTGTAAAAATGTCTTTCGTTTCCGTGTTGCGGCTAAGCTAAGCTGGTAATTTCCCAGGATTACCTGATAGAATCCACGGTCTTTTCTCCCAGAATTCATCTTTGATGATATCGACATGGTCAATCACGACCTGTGCTTTTCGGCGTAGTTTCCGGATCTTGTCTTGCTGTGACTTCGACTGCTTAGACTCAAACACCGGTGCTTCTTCGTCGGCAAGTGATTTCGTAGGCTTGGGTTCCTCCAGCTCGTACTGTGACAGAAGTGTCAGAATGGGTCGAGACAGACATAAGCACAACATGGAAATTTGCGCATACCTGGCGATAAAGAACAGTGCCCTTTTTATAGATCTCCAGCTCGTTATTGTAGTTGATACCAAACCGCTTGAAGAGAATCTCGTTTTTGTCTGCAGATAAAGTACCCTTATATCAAGTCAATTGTCTGTACTTAGAATTGGAAGAACAGTAGCCTACCTTTAACTCTTGCTCGGCGTCTGTGTTGCTCATTCCACCTTGCAGAACCATCGTCCAGAAGGTAGTGTTGTAGAGGTTATTGATATGACCTAGTCATCTTGGGTTAGCCAGGCGTGGTTCGAAACCAGGGGGATCGCGAGGCCGGACCGCCACGAAATAGCCACTTACAATCAACTTGTCTCCAGCTCATATAATCGCGGAGAATTCGGTTATTTGGGTAGATGACCGCACGCCCATCAAAAGAGGGCAGATGTGGTGGTAGAAGAGGTCTGTCAGGGAAGTATTCGCTCCACTTGTAAACGTAGTGTGCTGTGAACGTAGAGACGATGGTGGTTACTAGTTTCCTGGGTGGAAGAGACCCTGTCAATGGCCGTCCTTGCGAATTCCACCGCACGAAATAGAAGCAAAGAGGAAATACTCACCCATTGCGCCGCTCAAAAAGTTGGCAGTTGGGGTGGAAAACGAAACTGAGGGAGCACTGTCAGTGATTGGAGGATAGCGATGAAACTGAGCTGAACATACCTGAATTCATCACTGACTCCGTAGGCGATGCATAGGTCCGGCAGCTCTTTCATGACCTCAACTGCCGCAGCGTTCATCAGATCCAGTGCGCGGCGATCATTGGGTTTCGCGAAAGCGTAGTGGTCGGAGAGTCTATATAGGTTAGATTCCGAATACAGAAATTAATGCAGTGTTGGACCAGAACAGCAGCCATGTCACCATATCTAAGCGAAAGATGCATAAAAAGACGGATATATAGATGTCGTTTTTCCTTCCTGCAGGAATATCCCTCATGCCATTGGGCATCCCTACAAGTAACGAGAGATGGAGACTCACTTGTGAAATCCTCGTCCATCAATGCGGACCACAATCCACGTATTGGGGAGCAGCACATCCGGCTGCTCGAAGGACTTGACGTACTCAAATCTGTGTTCTTTTAGCAGCCGGACTGAATTTGTTTTTGGAATTTCCCATGCATACCTTGAGTTGGCCATTTTTGATGAACTGGACTTTGATGTTAAGCGACGAATAGGTCCGGAGAATGGAAGTGTTTTATTTTGTGCGGGCGATTTCTGCCCGCCCGCATTTGCCCCAGTCACTCGAGGGATACTTGATTCTGAGGACTTCAAGTGATTTGATGGATAAAAATAATACAACGTTTTTTTTTTGAAGACCACAGGCCACTATATGATCTAGAGACACCTAGTTGACTGCTATATAGAATCAAAAATTCCGTAAATAAAACTAGTATGTTGTTGAGATGCATATCAAAAACCCTAAGAAGCAGGATACTTTAGAATCTAGGAAATGAAAGGGAAAGGACAAAACCAAGATGGTCTATAGATACATGTGAGAATCATGAGTTTTCAATCTCAGGAATCTCTTCATCGCCAGTCTCACTGGCTCGCTCGCTAGTCTCGCTGGCCTTGTCAGACTTGCGGGACTTGCGAGAAAAGAATCCCAGGCTGCTGCGGGTTGAGCGATCGGCGGATGTCACACTTGAGACAGTGCTATCGACACTCTTGCCGAGCTGCGCTTCGCCGGCCGCATCCTCCTCAATATCACCTTGCGAGGATTCACCTTTCTTAGAGAAAAGTCCCGAGCGGTCCTTCCATGAGCTGAACTTGCTGGAACTGCCCTTGCGCGTGATCTTGCGGATGAACGACTCCTTGGAGGCATTGTCCATGGAAGTCGCGGATGGCATGCGCTCCAACGATTCATATGAATCGCCAGTGAAAAGGGACAGGGAGCGAGATGTGCGAGACTCCGAAGGAGATCCATCATACTCGTGAATATCAAATGGACTATCGGGGTCCTTGCGCTTGTCTGTGTCTGTTTCCGACTTCTCGCCCGTGAGAACAGCCGTGAACGCGGGAGCAGCGGGATTCAGCTTTGGGGTCAGCGGTCGATGAGACGATGATGGACGAGTGCCAATCGGTGCCTGGAGGGGCCGATGGTGGCGGTCGAATGTATCCTCCACGAAATCGGGCTCACCGGTAAGACCGAGAGGAAGATGACCTGAGGATCCATACTGGATTGAAGGCCGCCGAGAAGGAGCTCGAGACCAATTGGATGGCGTCGCCCAGTCGAATCCAAGCGGGCTGTTGCGGTGCCCAGCATTATCAGTCGATGGCCACCCGAAATGGCGGTTGTCTGTTGAGGGGTGCGGAAGCTGGTTCGGTGTGTCAAATGAGGTCGATGAAGGTCGCGGGGACAGAGAACCGCGTCGAACGCCACCAAGAAGCGACGATGGATCAATAGGATCATGTCGAGGACTGAATTGATTGTATCCACTGCTAAGATCGGAATTCCCGCGGGTACCAGCACCGCCGAAGCCAAATTTGCCGGATGAGAAAATATTTGAGAAGGCAGCTCGCCGGGAGGGGGCATGATCAGAAGAGCTGTCCATGGTAACACCAGCCGTGTTGCTTCGAGGAAACAATGACATCGGGTTTGCCCAATTACCAGTATAGCTCGATCGTCGCCGGCGTGCACCGATTGGATCCAGCTCGTCAATATTGCGAGGGAAGGATTGACTCTGGCCGGGTTTCAAAGAACCTAGCATAGGAGATTCGTCTGCCAGGGTTTTTCCACGAGGCCGGTGAAAACCGAAAAGCCCAGAAAGCTTTCGGGACGCGCTTTTCGGAGCTTCCCCAGCAGCAGACAGATGAACACCTTGGGATTCGTCCTGCCGATTTTGGGTCTCTAGTGGGCTGGCAAAGATACTTCCGGCTCGACTGCCCGAAGAAACAGGCGACACTGGGCCGTGTCCAAAGCCGTCCAATGGAGTACTGGACGCCTCCATAGTTGCGAATCTCGGACGGTTAATAGATCGTGGGAATTCTGGCGATTCCTCGTCACCGAGGAGATCGGATGGCAAGAGGGCATCCGCACGGGGACTCATTTGCGGGTTATTGAAAGCAACTTCCGCATCTGAGCGCATGATCTCGGGGGGTTCAGACAGGCCTGGAAGGGCCATACCATTATTGATATTGAAAAACGCAGAGCTCGGAGGGAATGTAGGGGAGTGACCGGACGGGTTATAGTTGACGCCACTTGGAAACGATGTCTCCACCCCCGGGAGGTTCAGAGGGGAAGACATATTGCTGTTAAGTGAGCTGCGGTGGCGGCGGGGCCGAATGGTGGCAGTGTTCGACATATCGAGATCCAAAGTCGGGAAGGCGAAGGGCCCTGAGCTGCTGGGTCGTTGGGCTGTGAGCCACTTTAGACGTTCTTGGGCTTCTTGATATTGTTGCTGGGCTTGCGCGTGCAGATTCACAAGTGTGGCATAACGTGCGTGTAGGTTGCTCAGCTTGTGTTCCCACTGACGAGCTCGCTCGTTATCGATCCGATCCAGCTCCTTGCCATCTTCACTATCGCCTTCTTGTAATCCTATTCTTTCTTCTTCGAGCTTCTTCACTCGTCCTCCTTTATCCTGAATCTCATCGTCGATGGTTTTCAACTCCCCTTGTTCTTTCGCGATCTTGGCTCGGACCTCATCTGCGCGCACCGTCGCTTCTTCTTCAATCCTGGCTTTATCCTCCCTTGCCTGTATAGCATCCGAGTTCATGCGTGAAATCTTCTCCTGCCATCGTAATATGTCATTCTTGCGCTTCTTGCGTTCCGCCTCTTTCTGCTGAAGAAGTCTCATGCGTTTTGACTTTTCGCCCTGCACGGTCCGGTTGACGCTTTCTAGCTTGTAGACATGCTTTTTCAAATCGCCACTTGCTTCGTCCTTCTCCCTGACGCGCTTCCGCAGTTCACTGCGCTGTTTTTCCAGGTCCTTCAGCAGTGCAATATGCTCTTCCTCCTCCTCCGTCCCCTGCTTCTCCACGTTCTCGTTCTCGTGTTGTAACGACTTCAAGCGTTCTGCTAATTGCTCCAAAGTCTCATCTTTGGCGGTCTTTGCTCTGCTCTTGAGTGTTTCTTCGAAATTGCCGTGTGAAACATCCGTAGTTCCAGCCCCGGGCGAAATTTTCCGTCCGGCTGAGGGCCGTTTCCCCGGTAATTGGCCTGCACTATGCTCGCGGGACATTATCGGCGCAGATGGCGTTGGAAGGCCTACCGTGGACCTAGGAATCGAAGCGCGGATAATAGGACCTCCGGCGTTGCCATTCTGCTGGGCTTCGGACAGCGGAAGAGATTTCGTTCGGACATGGAGGATGGCACTGGGCGTCTGAAAGTTGGCAGCGCTAACGGAAAGAACACAAATATGATAAATGCTTCCAGGTAATAAATTTGATATTTCCACTGCGGTTTCTGCTCGTTTGGATTCACCGACTAGAGACAGTTAGTGCTTTGTTTAGTGACAGGAAAGAATTAAGTGTATCTTATACCTTTCACGTTATTCACCTGAATGATATGCTTATGTATTGAGTTATGGAAGTCGGGCTGTTTCCAGGCAAGGCGGATCTCACGGGCTGTGATCTCTTCAAGGGTGACCTCTGGCGGCGGAGGAATGTCGAGACCGAGCTTTTCCACCAGGACCTCATTTGAAGTCTGACAGACTTGCCATGCACGGTAGAGAAGCCTTCGTACATTGGGTCAGTCGAGCAAAGGAAACGCTGGAACAGACAAGGGACATACCAGATCAAAGCCCACAAGATCGAGACGGCGAGAAAGAGGGCCATGACGCCTCGCACTCTCACGCGAGGAACCACTGCTGGGTAATCGTCAAATGCAAAGTATAGCGGCTCATACATCCCAACGTCTGTAACCCATTGGACGTGGGCAGCGGGATACAGGAGACTTGCAAGGATCGTCAATGCTCTTCAGGGTGGGCGGTGGGATAGGCCCCACGTGATCCAAAACTTTAGCCACCCAAATCCGGTTAGCGTCTAAACGGAGATCAGCCGCTACGGGACCTCGGCATTCCTCAAAGCTGACATAATCAGATTTGTTGGGCGTTGAATGCTGTTGACGAAACCAACAAATGTGGGAAGTGGTTATGTACGGAGTAGATCGGAAGTAATTCTATGTATCTCCTTTATCCCCAGGGCTGAGACTCTACAACCCCGTTTTCGTGGCTGATATTGTGCTGATATTATCCCGTGGCAATGGTTATGTAGTGTCCATTGTCTCCAAAGTGTCAGTCACATGGGCCTTTTGACTTCCCGATTCTCCAAAAACCTGTCTCAGTCTCTTTTCTTGGACCGTTCATACCTTCTTTTGCCTCTCTGCATTTCTAGAATTTGCTTCGGATAGGCCTGAAACTTTTACCAGAGCCGCTGTCAAAGGTGCTAGACATCCATCTGGCGGGATGCAGCTCTATCGCTCTATAAGTGGTTCCGTCTCCAAGACATGGAATTCTATCAACCCGGCCACCCTTAGCGGGGCCATTGATGTCATTGTCATAGAGCAAGAAGATGGTATTTGCAGTTCTCCGCGAGGTGATATTCACACACGATACTGATTTGGCTTATCTATTTCAAGGCACCCTCGCTTGTTCACCCTTTCATGTCCGGTTTGGCAAGTTTTCGCTCTTGCGTCCATTTGAGAAGAAGGTGGAGTTCAAGGTGAACGGCATAAAACAAGAATATGCCATGAAGCTGGGAGAGGGGGGCGAGGCATTTTTTGTCTTTGAAACGACTGATGACATCCCCGCATCTTTGCAGACCTCGCCGTTGGTGTCTCCAGCGGCCAGCCCGAGAGCTCAGAGCGAACCGGATATTCTCCCTTCGCTGCAGGAACCAGATTACCTTGACCTAGACAAAGGAAACGGGGATGCATTGTCGGAAGGCGCAAAAACCCCACCGGCGATGGCGATGCCATCGAACAAGCTGCGGGCAAACACGGATTTAGGTACGATGGTTCTCCGACTCCTACTTTCGATCTAAGTCCCTCGTTACTGACCGTTTCAATAGGGACAATGACTCCCTTATCGCGATCTCCCGACGAATCTGACGTGGCTCGTTCACAACACGAATCCTTGTCCGCTAAACCGCCACTTGATCACACGCTGTCGGACAATGTGCTTTCGACCAGCTCTCCTCAACACTCTCTGTCCGGTCGATCTGCAGATGGGAATGACGAACCCCGTGGCATTGATATCGAGGGCGAAACACAGCACCGCTCTCGTAGCCCTCCTTTATCTCCCGAGGAAGCGGTGTCACGTGCCATTTCGTTGTCAAAGAAGCTGTCTGGTTCCAATATTCCATCACATGTTACCGAGACTGGAGATCTGATGTTGGATATGACTGGCTATAAAAGCAACGAAGAAGATGCCCTTCGCGCGGAGGTTGTTGCGCGCAAGATTCTTGCGGAAGAGCTTGAAGGAAGCTACGACATCGGTGCACTGATCGGAGCCGATGAACACGGCAATCTATGGATCTACAGCAGCGAAGAGTCCAAGGAACTGGCGGATAGGAGAGCCACTCTTCACTCAATGCGGCCGAACATAGGGATGAGCGATGATGCTATCTCCGACCCAGGATACCACAGCGAAGGCGAACACGCCGTCTCAGAGCCATCAATGACTACGCGCCATCACAGAACCAAATCCGATGTCCAACCCGGCTTTCCAACACCTCCTGATTCACCCTTGCATGATTCTTTCCCCGTCGAGACCCGCAACTATGCAAAGACACTTCGCTTGACAAGTGATCAACTTAAGGCCTTGGAACTGAAGCCCGGCGCCAACACAATGTCTTTCAGCGTCAACAGAGCAATTTGCACTGCAAACATGTATCTGTGGAATGGCAACACCCCGATCGTGATTTCTGATATTGATGGAACTATAACTAAGTCGGATGCGTTGGGGCATGTTCTAAATATGATCGGACGCGATTGGACGCACGCGGGAGTCGCCAAGTTATACACTGACATTGTTAACAATGGGTACAATATCATGTATCTTACGAGTCGGTCTGTAGGCCAGACAGATACTACACGGGCCTATCTTCACGGTATTTGCCAAGATGGATACAGACTACCAAGAGGACCAGTCATCTGCAGCCCCGATCGCACGATGGCCGCTCTGCGGCGAGAGATTTACTTGAGAAAACCAGAGGTTTTCAAGATGGCGTGCCTGCGGGACATTCTCAATCTTTTCTGCGGCAAAGAGAATCCCTTCTATGCTGGCTTCGGAAATCGATTGACCGACGCATTGAGTTATCGTTCTGTGAACATTCCGTCTACTCGGATCTTTACAATCAACTCTAACGCCGAAGTGTCTCTGGATTTGCTTAGTCTCAACAAGTACAAGAGCAGTTATGTGACGATGCAAGAGCTTCTGGACCATTTCTTTCCACCAACCAGCCTTCTTGTGCATGACGGTGGCGAGGAATATACCGACTTCACGTACTGGAGAAACACACCCCATGAGCTCGAAGACTTCTCGACAACAGACAGCGAGGATGAAGATGAAGATGAGGGAGATGCTGATGAAGACCTGGCAGAAGAAGACGAAGGTGGTGATGATGATGAAGACTACGATGAGGACTTGAGCGAGGGTGAAGGCAGCGAATACCTTGACGAGGCCGAGTTGGCCGAGGACGATCTCGGCGCAAGCTACATGTCGCAGGACTCATCTGCCTTGTCCAACCCAGCAGGCTCAATAGTCGAGTCGGTGGAAGGGGATCTCGGTGTCGAAGAGGGAGCTATCGGTGAAGAAGGACTGTCTACCATCGCCGAGAAACCACAGGATGCAAGCGAGCTGAGCACAACCTCTCTTCCCATCCGGTCCAAGATGCCCCAGAATCTTTGAACATACACTCCCCGCTATGCCTCTTTGTAATGGGAGCGGTCCCTGGGCATTTCTTGCGTCATAGATACCCGGCTTGCGAGTGCTTTACTGAGTCAGATTCTGCATTAGACTGCCCTGACAGCGATATATTCACGTTCAACACTATTGCATGCAGACCTGGAGTTGGAGACTGCATTATACACGGCCATTCGTGCCGAATCTTTCTAATTCACGGCATTCATGGCGTTCATGGCGTTTCTGCATTTGTTTTGGTCTTTGTACATTAATGGCGCACATACTTGGAGGATTGAATAGGGATCATGAGATGAATGGGATGTAATGAATGAAACGAGTGAATAGACTTGTGCAAACACATTGAATGGCTTAATAAATTATCCGAGGATATTCTAGAATGTAGCTAGTGAAAGCATGATTGACCCTCTCCGAAGGTGGTCCATCCATCTAGGCATGACCTCCAAGAGGTCCACGGGGCACCTGCGGGCAGGCAACGTGATTACCTAATCCTTATATTGGCTGAAGCCCTGGAGCTCATGCTTCTTTTCGGCCTCATTTAGCCATCACATTCTCTCTATCCATCCCACACTGAACGCTGATTGCATCTTTAGCTGTTTCCTAGCCCCTGAGGATTGTGCTAGGAATGCTGCCCGACGAAATTTTCCTGGCCGTTTAATTACCACTTAATTCAACATCTTGACCACTTTCCTGACATCGCAATTCGCTCTTTGCCTCCTGTCTGTTCTTTGAACAGCGATCCAAGACGAAATGGCATCCCCAGGCCAAACACAGGGCTCAGCGCCCACAACGCAACCTCTCACCCCACCCGCCGAATCCTCTGCCGCGAACGGGGCCTCCGCGCCCGCCGCAACAAGCTCCCAGACCCAACCCCATGTCCCAGCGACAGGCCCTTCAACCACAGCGCCACAACCGCCAGCAGTCCCCGGCATATCAACCCAAGATAGTGGGAAAACGCGACGACCACGGGACGTGCGGCTGGTCCACATGCTCCTCGCCTCACTCGGGGTAACCTCATACCAAGACCGGGTACCCCTCCAATTGCTCGACTTCGCCTACCGCTACACTGCCAATGTACTACAGGACTCTGTACATCTCGCGACGGAAGGATATGCCGCGGCAACAGACGGTACGGCGGGCACAAAGGGATCCGCCGAAGTGAATAGTGTTTCTCTGCCCGCATTGCGGCTGGCCATTGCCTCCCGCTTGCACTTCCAGTTCCAGACAGGTTTGCCGAAGGAGTTCCTCATGGAGGTCGCGTCGGAGAGGAATCGTATCGCTTTGCCTGGTGTATCCCGAGGCTTTGATCCTGCCGCTGGCGCTAATGGCGCTGTTGCAGCGGCGAATCAGAGTGTTGTTATTGGTGGTATGCGCCTGCCTCCTGAGCGCTTCTGTCTTACTGGAATGGGTTGGGATATGAAGGATGAGTGGGATAGCGAGGGCGAGGAAGATGATATGCCTGATGTGATGCGGCAGCCTGGGGCTGGGATGGGTGTTGGTGGTGATGGAGCTGAAGATAATGCAGACGAGGATGATAATGATGGCAAGATGGAGGATCTATTCGGCGAAGATACCACTATGGGCGAGGCAGGCGATGGAGATGAGGACCGAAACATGACTGATGTTTAAGGGAGTGAATTTACGTCCGGGGTTCTTCTGCCTTTGGCCTTCGGCTGGTGGTGTTTCTGGCGCTTGGTGTTTGTTCTCTTTCTCTCTAATCTACCATGGGATGGAGTCCTGGTTTTTCCTATCATGGAGAGCATCTATTTCATGACTTGTGTCTACAAGTTGGGGTCAAAGTCCCCTCGTCTGAACTTGAAGGCAAATAAACCGATAAAGAAGACATACTTCTGGTCAATTAAACCAAGATATGCAATCGTCTGTGTGTATATTGTACATAATTCGGTCCATCCCATCGCTCCGCATTCGGGATGACCATGCAATGTAATAAAGATGCCCAGCAAAACGCCTGCTTTGTTTGCCTTTGTGCGCCGTGAGGAGAGAGAGAAAAGATATAAAATCCGAGTCCGGCCTGGCCAAGAAAGTCCGGGGCCGACCTGCCCGGCGGCATCAGTCTGATATCTGCCTATCAGACTGACGGCGGGAAGGCCAGGCTGCGCCGCCGGCACTGCGAGTTATGGGCCGAGTGCTTCGAGACATACAAGGCCCAGCTAATCAGGCAGTCATGTCAGGGAAGAGTTCAACAGCTTCCTTCCCCTCGCCCAAACACTCAGCCCAAAGACGAAAGTCTTGGCCCTTTGACCTCGGAGAAACGCGAGAAGCAGAATACTCAAGACGCCGAAACCCATATAGACAAGAACTACTCACACAAGAAACGACGAGCGAGAGAGGAGGGATACATGGAGTAAAAAGGAAAATCTCCAATCATTTCCCCGCCGCTCGCGCCCGCGCTTCATCCTCGCGCATCATGCGAATAACTTCCTCACGGCGCTTCTCTACACGTGCAAGATCCTCCTCGCGCGCCCGTCGCCGGTCCTCATACCCTGCAAACCACTCCTCACGTGCGCGGTCCTCTTCTTCCGGCTTCGCGTGGGCGACCATGCATGAATTCATTGCGAGACGTTGCTGACGGCAGACCCATGTTGCAGTGACGGTGCGGTTAACGGCGCACTCGGCGAATGCTATATCATAACTGGGTCAGTTGGTTGTTCAAACATATTCGAGGTGTGGGGATTGAGCCGGAGTTTCTCCTCCGCTTGAGACTCATGACCGGCTGTTGCAAGTTCAAAGCTATGCATTATTTGCAAAGAGGTGATGAATTTGGTGTAGAGAGCAATGCAATTGCATACCTTTAATCTCGGGAGCGCAATGAGCGCGTACTCGCTTGTAATACAGCAGTTTCACTTCTTGTTCTTGAGGGGCTGAGAGCGGAAGCGGGTTGCGAAGATTGTATTGTTTGGGTGCGCTCTTAGGTGTACTCGTTGAAGATGTATCCGGGGATGTGGAAGACGTAGCCATTGGGACTGTAGGTCGACCTCAAAGATCGAACTTGGCCGGGTTATGTGTATGGGCTGGTCGATCGGAGAGTTTGCTCTGAGGGGGATTGGTCCCGGTTGTTGAGGGACAAGATGCGAGTTCTGGCTGCCCCAGAGCTCAGGAAAACGAGCTGAAAGATGTAGAAGTGGTTTCGAGAGGGATTTACCGAATGGCTTTGTAGAGAAGATCGAGGCCAAATGGGAGTGTTGATTGCGAGTGAGCCGGGCTTGGGCGGAGAGAATGTTACTATTGGCAGAACCAGAAAGAAAAAGTTCTCCAACTTCGCATCTCGACTTCGACTACACTCTTCTGCTGGAAACTTCTGCGTCTCTTAGGTTTCCGATTTTTCCTTTCTTCTACGCTTTATTGCGCTCTAGTTATTATCCCGGGAATTTTCAACACCGAAACTCAGCATGTCATCCATGCGCAACGCCGTCCAACGGCGGAACCACAAAGAGCGTGGCCAGGTCCAGGGCCGCGAGAAATGGGGTCTCCTCGAGAAGCACAAGGTTAGTTCCTGCGGAGGAGCTCTTCGAATACCTAAATGATCCGAGCTTTCTTCCATGCCTACTCGAAGGACAAACGTTCTAACTTGAACAGGATTACTCGCTTCGTGCCAAAGATTACAATGCCAAGAAGGCTAAGCTAAAGCGCCTCGAAGAGAAGGCGCGGGATCGCAACCCCGATGAGTTCGCCTTCGGTATGATGGGTGAAAAGAACCGGACCCAGGGTCGGCACGGACGTGGGCAAGGCACAGCACGAGACTCTGCCGCAGCGCGGGGACTGAGCCACGAGGCAATCAAGCTGCTCAAGACGCAAGATAAAGGTTATCTTCGGACGGTTGGCGAGCGGGTGCGTCGCGAGATTGAGCGCCTGGAGCGCGAAGTGGAGTTGCAAGATGGCATGAACAAGGCCCTTGGCACAAAGGATGGGAAAAATGGCGAGGAGAGCGATGGCGAGGATGACGGGTTCGACGACGATTCCGATTTTGATTTCGGAGCCCCGGTGAAATCGAAACCAACCAGGATGGTGTTTGCCGACGACCGACAAGATCAATTGGCAATGAAGAAGCAGAGGATACAAAAAGAAGAACCTGCTCTGGATTCAGAGGAAGAAGATCAGACATCAAACCAAACCCGCAAGACACCCAAGCAGCTTCAGGCTGAGCGACAAGCACTTGCAGATGCTCGACGGGCTCGCAAGGTCCGGAAACGAACCATCGAGGCTCGTAAAAACAAGCTGATTGCGTTGCGGAAGCAGCATGCCGAAATTCAGACCGCAGAGCAAGAGCTTGATTGGCAGCGGGCCAAGATGGAAAATTCCGTGGGAGGCACCAACAAGGACGGAATCAAGTGGAAGATCCGTGAGCGCAAGCGCTGAGTGTTTTTGTTCCGACGGAGTTTATGAGTGATGACCGCTATCATCTTTTTTGTACATATTGATACCAACCACCATAGAGGCAGTCCGGCGCATACAGTAGCATCCAAGGAACACACTTCAACCCTGACCATCGACTCCTGGAAAAGCTCGGTAACATCAAGCGCAGGGTCAGCGATAGCTGGAAGACCTGTGATAAGACATTGCCGCTTGTACCGGTATATTTGATCATCATATAAAGTACTCTGGCCTCGCTACATCTACATTGGTGTGGTTAATTGTTGAAATAATACCCAACCCGGCTTCTATTTCTGTGACAAATACTATCATTCTAGACTTGTCTCCTTCATACGCTGTCTTCCTCTGATCAATGCTCCGAGCCGCGTTTACTGGCAAACAGACCTTCAGCTTCGACAAAATGAAACAGGATTTATGTCCATGCCACCGATATTCGACAGGCCCGCCAGCAGGGGACTGAGGCCTACCAGTATTTCGATTGAGCTATATCTAATAGTGTAAATTCGACGAATCCCACTCTATGTGAATCGGACGTCTATGCACTTCTCAAAAAGGGCCACAACCCCCTGGGCATGACCGATATAGCTATGCTCTTGCCGCCGCATCCAGATGACGTAAAACACTATGCGCTTGTTTTACGAGGGCCCTGCGTGCATTGCGTACGTTCACATCGCCTTCCGGGTGGATTCCATCAACCGGCAACATCACTTGCCTAAGCACCATCTCGCTCAGCTTCTTATGTTCGAAATCCCGCGTTTCGATATTGCCCGGCGGCTGGGCTATGTATCCGTCACAAAGTGGGAGGATATGACCCTCGAAATACGCAGTCAAGGCAGACACTTTCTCCATCGCTGTAGGCATTGTTTTTAGATTCGGTGGAGACAGAAGTGAGTTGCTAGGTGGAGCGGGCGATGGGTGCCGTGATGGGGGAAAGGGCAATGATGCGGTTTCAGTTTCAACATGAGGAGGGGACATATGTCCAGCCTTCTTCTTCTTGTCCTTATTACCCTTGTATTGGCCTCGAGACGAGACGCTCACATTGTCTCTTTCATAATGGGAAGAGTCGCTCTGTGTACCTAGGTATGTCCTGTAGGCCGACTGCATCTCTCGACGACTAGATCGTTCCGACCGCCTATCTTCCCGGCCACGTCGCACCCCATCTTCAAGTTCCCGGAGGCTGGAGCCTCCCGTATAATCAGAGCTGGTACCGTTCACATGCTGCGTGGATGGCTGCGGGCCGCCGGTGTTCAACCGAACAGCCCCGGTATCCCCAGCACGAATGCTAATAGTTTTGCCTGCAACTGCTTCAGACGTAAATCGAATTTGGGATCCGTTCAACGTGAAGGTCACGTTCTTGTCGTCCTCTTTCCGTGAGGCTGTGGCACTGCCGCGGCTGCTAACGACAAATAGTACTTCTGAGTTGTGCCTGAGTCCCTCTGCTTTGCACGTTTGATTGTCGTCTCTTAAGATCTTTCCCTTATACAATAACATAACAAGGTCCGGAGAAGTGGCTCCAATCCTCCCAGCTTCCTGCCGCAACATGCCAACAGTGACCATACCGTTATTAATGGCATATGGGCGGAAGCGGAGCGGATGTGTGGCTCCACGGTGTTTAATAACGATAATATCGGGTTCACTCTCATTGGTTTCATTATTATCTGCGTCCCATTGGCGGTCCCAATGCATTGGCTGCGTGGAGGGGGGCTGCTCGAGATAGTCCAGTGTATGACTGATTGCTGGCTTGTGCACCTCAAGATTGGATTCCCCAGGCAAGTTGTTCTCCCTGGCAGACTGGGGGTCTCGTTCTGAAGTTAGACCATGGTCATTCCAATAGTTGCTATAGTATGGCGGGGTTGGGTCTTCCGCGCTCAGAAGGTGGTGCGACGTATCAGAACCCTCATCCGAAGCCGCACTCTTGACGCCAGAAGGAGGAATGGCCGCGTCGATCTCTTCATTGAGCAGCTGCTGGGCATAGGCTGATGGGGTATATGGTGGTATTTGACTCAAACGACGGTGGATGCGAGAGTACTTATCGTCTGCTTGGTCGACGGGGTCATCCGCGCCTGGGGAGGCATGCTGCGGCGTCTTATTCGTCTCTTCATCACCGTTCACATTAGCGAGGTGCATGTGGTTGATGGACTCAGAGGGATCCTCTTGCATCACCTTGAGCATTACACAGTTGTCAAGGTGCTTGTAGAAGTCCTGAGCGTCTGCGAATGTTTCATTGCAGATAGAGCAATTCCCAGTGGAATCGCTGGTGAGGTTCGTACCCATCTTAGTGGAGGGATTCGGCCTGTGGTCAGGCTGGTTTGGTTGCATATGCATTACCCCATGGACGGCGACAAGGTGGCGTTTGAACACATCGGCCCGATTGAAGCTTTTCTCTCTTGGTGTGCCAGGACCTGGACAAAAGGGACACACCATGACACCCTTATAGTGGACCAGGGCGTGGCGAATCATGTCGTATTTACGGGCGAAACCCCTGATGTGGTATTCACACGTTACGATCGGGCACTTTTCTGTCCGCTCAGATTGGTTGTGCGTCATAGCGTGAGCTCGTAGGTCGTGGAAGACTAGCCCACATTCGGGACATTGCCCCTCAACAACCGAATCGTGCGAATCGGAATCCGCATCGGAAGGAATTTCACCTTCATTGTCGTCTTCTTCAGATCGCGGCAACGCAAAGAGTGCTAGCTCTTCAAGATGCCGGCCCACGTGTCTTTCAAGCTGCTTCCCAGATGGAACCGAAGATAGGCAGAGTGCGCAGTCCACGTACACACCTGGGCTTTCAGATACGGAATGTTGGCTCTGCAAATGAGAAAACCAACCCCTGCGGCTTTCATACAGCCGATGTGGCGTCGGACAGTTAGGGAAGATACATAGATATGGCATCAAATCATTAAAGACATGACGAGCCCAGGCCCTCCGGTTCGCGATGGTGATGATTACAAAACAATAGGGACATTCAAATGGAGCTCCATCAGCTGCTTCTTTCGGGGGAGACGGGAGAACTGTCCCTTCTGCCCCGTTCAATATGGTTTGAGCGTAAGATGTTTGTGAGGCGACAGTTAGGAATTCTAAGTCGCTCTTTTCCGCTGGTAAAGCTTCCACGAATTCAGTTGCGACTGTCTCTGATAGTTTGGCTGACTGCCCGTCTGGCTGATCTTCCATAACCTGGCTGAGACCCTGGCCGAGTTTGGTGCGATGACGCTCACGATACCGCATAACGGCTCGACGGTGTGATATTGCCAGGCCAAGACGTTTCAGAATATCCTCCCCCGCTTGCGGGTACTTTGATGAGACATGTAGCCAGTCAAAATGTTCAAAAAAGACTGCATCTGATCTTTTGGTGCCAAGAAGGCGATCATGTTGAGCTGGCTGCCGGATGACCATGGACATCTGGTACAGGTTGTTGATAGTATCACGCAGAGCATGATATACGGACTGTATTTCTGTTCGATGCTCATCATCATCTTCATCCTCGCTTAGATCTGAGAAATCGTCATCTTCGGTTGAGTGATGTAAAACATCGTTGATATCTGCGGTGGTTCGCTGCAGCCGCTGAAGGACGCGGAGTGTCTGGTTTTTGATATGCGATGCATCTCGTAGTCGATGATCTAGCGACAATTGACCGGCCTGATGTGCCCCAATGTTGGCAGCCCAAACCCGCAAACGTCCAAGCTCATCTTTCCATAGCGCTGGCGGGACTTCCGACGCGAACGATGACAAGTCTTCGGAGACAAGCCGGTTTAAATCTTTGAGGCACTGAATCACGACAGACGAAATCTTTGTCGTGGAGGGACTCGCAGCTGGGGCTGTCGTCGTCATCATCTCATGGTGCTCTTGTTCGCCGACTGGCCTTTCTGAGAAGGCCGCTTGTTGATCGAAGTTTGATTCAGTGATTGGAGATGCGCCTCGGGAAACGTTTCCCGTTCTCTCAGGCCTATCTTCAACGGCAGTCTCTTCAACCGAGAAATCAGGTCCACCGAGTGGTGCGTAGTGGTGAGGCATCTCCTGGCTCGGATCCACTTCACGTTTCCATCTTGATATGGGAGTATCGAGTGTATCCTGGAGCTGCTCAAGTCCGGACTGAAATGAATAGAGGCGATCATAATCAGATGCGATCCGAGACATCGGAGATGCTTCCCTCAAGCGAGCCATATTGCAGTCCTTCGGTTGCAGTTCCAGCTCCAGTTGCGGCAAAGTATCTGGACTGGAATCAGAGACGAAGTTTTGTTGCTGCTGCTCTTGCTTTGGTTCAGTGCGGTTGAGGCCTTCCATCCTCTCGGGTAGGTGCCCTTGCACTCTCTGAGTCTTTTAACCAAGAACAGCATCTGATTTTGCGAAACTGGACGTTTGAGGTTGGTCTGCTCGACAGGGATCCTGCCACTGCGGGGCTGCGTGGAGTTGGGCCCCGCGCTTACACCGCATAACCTCTCTGGACTCTTTTGGCCTCCAAGCTATTCAACTCTTGTCTAGTTTAGCTCGGTGCTCAAAGATGGAGGCTGCAGGCGTTGCCCTAGCAATTCTTCCACTTATCATCAATCAGCTCGATAACTATGTCCAGGGTCTTGAGACTATCAAGAGCTTCGGAGCCAAGCGTTACCGAAGGGAACTCGAAAGCTATTCATCAAGCCTCGGAACTCAACAAGCCATCTTCGTCAATACCCTGGAGCGGGCCCTCGACGGAGTGGTGGAATACGAAGATGGGCTGGATGAAAGGAACAATCCCCTCGGGAATATGTGGAAAAGGCAGGATCTGCGAGCGAGCCTTCGTGAAAAACTAGGGAGAGATTTTTACCCTTTCAACCAGATGATGGTAGAGACTGCGACTCTATTAGAGGAATTGTCACAAAAATTAGGATTGGACAAGAATGTTTCGGTGGTGAGTGTACTTTAGTTATCCCGAGGTTCAGGGCTAACCAGCACCTCGATCATACTACAGAACTATCGGGTCGACCAGTCTGCTATCAAGAAGGAGGTCAAAAAGTTCAGAGACATTTTCTCAAAAAGCATCTACCTCGATCTCTTCGCTCGTATCGACGCAGCCAATAGAATCCTGAATACCTTAGTGGAACAGTCCGATTATCGAACCACAATACAAAAACGGAGAATATCAAAAAGACCCCTATTACGCCAGAAAAGGGCTCAGAAATCAGCTCGCAGTCTGCATAATGCAATAATACGCGGCAAGTATTGGAAATGTGCTTGTCTGGACCAACACTCAATCCATTTTGTTCTTAGCTATCCGTCAGAGGACATAAATGATGGGTCGAAAGAGTCCTCTAGTTGCCCTCGCTTTCGAATGATTTTCCCTTCCAACAGCTCTATAGATCTTGCCACGGGATGCTGCGAGATTGAAACCGAATCTGATACTATTCGATCGAGAGTGGATCCTTCGAACCGACCTGCCCATCTGGGCAATCAAAAGAAAGCTCCCTTCGCTAGACAGAAGGCCAAAGTGCAGTTCGCGTTCGATGAATCATCTGAAGATGAACGATCCATGATATCTGATATGCCTTCGGTGTCTCCGATTGTAGACATCTGCTCAACGCTGTCTACCGTGGGGACCAAGGGCGAGACAAATGAACTTATTGGGTTTATCTCCGATGAAAACCACCGCCACAATATGTATTATGTTCGGAAGCTGGCCGGGAATCTGAGATCCCAATCGCTCGCTGAGATTATTGCGGCTTCAAGTGATTTCTTCAAGGCGCCTAGCAGCGGCAGGTTCCTTTTCACATGGGGCCACCGTCTCCGCGTTGCGGTTAATCTCGCCTGCAGCGTGCTCCAATTTCACGGAAGCTGGCTGAAAGCCCAGTGGAGATCACGCGATATTATGTTTACCCAGAATTCATCTGGTGATATCGATAAGCCATACGTCCGTTGGAACGTAGGCAGTGAATTGGATGGCTGGAGCATGTGCAGAGACAAACCGACATTCTCGCTCATTCAAAGCGAGATTCTGTTTCCCTTGGGCCTTGTTCTGGTCGAACTTTCTTTATGCCAGACACTAGAGGCACTACGTATACCGGAGGATGACGATCGAGTGGAGGCATATGTGAATCTAAAGACTGCAACTCGCCTCCTGCAAGTGGTGGAGGAGCAAAGCGGTGCGGAATACGAAAAGGTAGCAAGGCGATGTCTCCTTTGGCCTGGTACCAAAGAATCTACCCTGGAAAGCGAGCAGATGCAAGATGAGATATTTCAACTCATTATCTCGCCATTAGTCGAAAACCTGAGGAATTTTGAGGGTAGGGCTTGATTATTGAATGTATCGATAGTAAAGTCCGAGATAATGCCCGAAATTGTAAACGATCAGGTTAAATGCATAGTTCGATAGAGTCTTATATATTGTCAACAAATATCCTATTATACACACTCCCTGCCTTCGTTTTATAGGATGTATCTGATACAATGACGAGACAACATGCACGTATTCCCTTTGGCAGACTGTATATCGTTGCCCTAGATGGGGAGCAAACCCGAAATGACAGCGGTATATTGGAACTGTAAACTAAAGGGATTCAATAATAACTACATATGTAGTTAGAGGGAAACCCTGGCTAGATCAAGCCCAATATCCCCAACCTGCCATATACGTAGGCGGGCTCAATTGCCTACTTAGGAAGAAGAGTCGGAATGAGGCCATGTGATGGGGTCTTCGCAGTGTGTAACTTCCAATAATATCCCAATTCTTAATTCCTGTCTCTGCCTGACATAACAATTGCGTACAAAATACTCTGATACTCCGTCGCAAAGAGTCTAAAACGTTCAAGTAATCACACCATCGCTGATAGGACAATCTCTCTACTCGGTCCGCGGAGACGTCCAAGCTTAATAATCATTTGCCACCCCTCCAAAGGAAGGTTATCTTCTCAGTTCTTTTCCCTTTCTCTGCACTTCACATCTCATAGAAAAGTAACAATGGCTCCTTCATTTATGACCATTGACACCAACGATATGGACGTGGATTTCTCCACGCCCAAGCCAGTCCAGGCCAAGCGCACACTCCTCCTGGCACCGCCCTCCATTGCCACTCAAGAGGACAAACTCCGAGGCCTCTTCAGCACCTTCGACCGTTCGACCACAGACCTGCAAATGCTCGACCGCCTCTCCGCAGGCGTCGTCTCCCTCCCCGCAACAACCTACGACCTCGTCCTCATCCTCACCGACACAGACGGCACACGACGCTCCGAGGCGCTGCAACTCCTCACTCGAAATGTATACACGACTCTCGTGCCCGCCATGAAGGCCGGCGCCAAGCTGCAGACCCAAGACTCAGCACTCAATGCCTCAGAGGCCATGGAAGCCGTCCTGGCCGGCCTCGTGCAGTCCGATAACGGCTTCGAGAAACCAAACTTCGAGCCCTCCGCCGCGGTCCCTTTAAAATTCGGCCTGAAGAAGAAGAATAAGCCTACGCCAACCGCATTCCCTAGTGTTCCGACAGGATTCGCAGCGCCGATGGGGATAGACTCGCCCGCGAGTAATCACGACCGCGACGAGGATGACGAGCTCATTAATGAAGATACTCTTCTCTCCGAGGAGGACTTAACAAGACCCATAATGCCGCGTATGTCAACATATACTTACTCCCTTCCAAATATTGCATATTGCAGTCCTACATGATCTATATCAGCTAACACCATCTTCAGCTCCAGAGTGCCAACCCAAGACCGGTCGCCGGCGACGCGCCTGCAAGGATTGCACATGTGGTCTAGCCGACAAACTCGAAGCGGAGGATAAAGAGCGCCGCGCAAACGCAGATAAAGAATTAAACGTGATGAAGCTGGATACGGGCGACTTGAACGAGCTGGACTTCACCGTTGAGGGGAAGACTGGTTCTTGTGGAAGCTGTGCTCTGGGTGATGCCTTCCGCTGTGACGGTTGTCCTTACATGGGTCTTCCTGCCTTTAAGCCTGGCCAGGAGGTTCAGATTCTGAATGATGTTGCGCAGCTTTGAGATATATTCTCTACTTTACGATGTGGGCTACTTTTTTTTCCAATTTTGATGACGCAAGTGGGGTACAGGTATTTGCATTGGGCTTTTTCAGCATTTCTTTCTGGGGACTCTTTTTTTCGAGATGGTTTCATACAAAATTATGCTAAGGGCGTCTGGCTTCATTAATTTAGTCAAATTATTTTTGCTGTCTGATCGTGACTCACCTGAAGAGACTGAAATTTCGAGTGGAGCCCAACGTCATGTCTTAGATCTGATAGTGGGATGATCGGCCATATGCCGTTAATCTGCCGGATATAATGAATTTACTTTAGTATTTACCTACAATATTCTATTCATTGGCTGTATATTCTCAATTTTAAGCCGAATGACAACCAAGTTGCTTTCTAGCTACATATGCATCTGTGTTCATAGCACATCCAATCATGATAAAAGCCGAAAAGGAAAAAACAGAAGAAAAGTATATATGGCTTACCTGACCTATGACTGGCTCTTCTTCATGTGGGCAACACGGATGCTGACGGCACGCTTGTGCGCATCCAGGCCTTCCACAGCGGCGAGGGTCTCAACCGTCTTGGCGAGACCGAGCAGGCCATCGGCGGTCAGGCTAGAGCTGGTGATGTGCTTCAGGAAGGAGCCCAGGTTGACACCCGAGTACTGCTTGGCGTAGCCGTAGGTAGCTGGAAAGGGATATGTTAGCAAGATTGAAGCAGGAATATAAGAGGGAAAGTCGTTGCAGAGAGAGACTTACGCAGCGAGTGGTTGACTCCGGCGGAGTAATCGCCAACACTCTCGGGGGTCCAGGCGCCGATGAAGACACTGCCGGCGTTCTGGACATCCTTGACAACAGACTCGGGGTTCTGGACCTGGAGGATCAGGTGCTCAGGCGCGTAGTCGTTGCTGAGGGCCATGGCCTCGTTGATGTCACTCACAACAAAGGTGATGGAGTGCGCGAGCGAGCCGCGCACGATATCCATACGGGGCAGGGCCTTGGCCTGGGCATCGACCTCGTCTTCGATGGCACGCAGCTCGGCCTCGTTTAGGTCAACCGCGATGAGAATCACCTGTGAGTCGACGCCGTGCTCGGCCTGACTCAGAAGGTCGGATGCAACAAAGGCCGGGACGGCGGTCTTGTCGGCGATGACGAGGACTTCACTGGGACCGGCGGGCATGTCGATGCTGACGCCGGCGGAGGTATCGTTGGACACGAACATCTTTGCGGCTGTCACGAACTGGTTGCCGGGACCAAGGATCTTGTCGACCTTGCTGATGCTCTCAGTGCCGTAGGCCATGGCGGCCACGGCCTGAGCACCACCGGCCAAGACGATGCTCTCAGCGCCGACCTTGTGGGCGACGTAGACGATTTCGGGGGAGATGCTGCCGTCGGAGCGAGGGGGTGAGGCAAGGACGATCTTTTTGCAGCCTGCCACCATGGCGGGAACACCCAGCATCATCGCAGTGGATGGCAGCACAGCGGTACCACCGGGGATGTACAAACCAACACGCTCAATGGGACGAGAGAAGCGAGAGCAGACCACACCGGGCATGGTCTCCATCTGGAGGGCATCATTGCTTCCCTTCTGTGCGGAGTGGAAGCGGTCGATATTTCCAATGCTGATATCAATTGCCTCCTGGACATCGGGGGACAGCTTCATGAGTTCAGCGGGGAATGGCGCGTGGATAACGGGGGAGGTGAGTGATGTAGCTTTCTCGAACTTGTGGGTGTATTTGAGCACTGCAGCGTCGCCGCCATCGCGGACATCCTGGATGATCGGCTTCACCAGGTTGACAATGGCTTCGTTAGATTTCTGCGAAGGACGCTTAAGGTACTCGCTGACCACCTGGGGAGTAGTAGAGGCAGTGATAACACGCTTCATCTCGATTCGGGATGTGCGATCCTCAATCGGGGCGGGTGCGGGGGCAGGGGCAGGGGAAGGGGCAGGCTTTGACTCGGGCTTGGCCAGGCCAGCCTTCTCAGCCCAAGGTCCCTTAGCGTCGCCTTTTCTCCGCTTCACCTTCAAGCTCTTGAGGTCAAGATTGCGCTCGATATCCTCCAAGCTAACACCGGCAGCAGTACACTTGGTAAGGGCAAAGTAAAACAGGTCGGCGGCCTCGAAGGCAATCTCCTCCTTGGTCTCCGCACGGCACAGCTCATCAGCCTCCTCCATGATCTTAGCATCGATGAGCTTAGGCTCATTGAATAAACGCGCGGTGTATGATCCAGCCGGAGCGTCCGCCTTGCGGGCATTCAAAGTCTTCTGGAGACGAGACAGACCGGAAGACGCGCCGAAGCAGGTTTCAGTACCAAGGTGGCAGAATCCTAAATGAGTCACCATTGTCAGTATACATACATCATCCACCAACGTAGATAGCTGGTCTTACCACGTCCAATTTGCTTGACAACAAAGACCAAACAGTCGGCATCACAATCGAAGCCAATGCGGATCAACTCCTGTACATCGCCGCTGGACTGGCCCTTGTACCAGAGACCACGCTTCCGGCTCTGATAAACACCGGTGCCAGTACGCAGGGCCTCGACAATGCTCTCGTCACTGCTCCAAACAAAGCCCAGACAAGCTCCGCGCTCATCAGTGACCGAAGTGGCATACAGACCATTGGCCTGGTCAGTAACAGCGGTCGACGCAATAAGCTTAGCGGCGGAGATCTGGCCAGCCACATCCCGTTCAACGGTCAATGCCTGTGAGGGAATGACAGCAATCGCACCCTGCTTTGTGACTTGTATAATGGCATCCTCCGACACTCTCTGAGTACCGAAGGTTGTGAAGAGCCGTGGGGAGTCCGAGCTAATCTTCAATTTCTCGGCGGCGGTGGTGACGGTGGAGGGTGCAGTGCAGATGCTAGCTTCGCTGCGCTCGGCATTGACGGCAATCCATTGTTGGAAAGTATCCAATTGAGAGTCTGAGAGGGCGTTGACGAGCAAGCGGGAGGAGGGCACGGATTGTTCTTCGGAGAGTGTGATCAATTGGTCCAGGTTAATCAAGATCTTGGCGGCACCGGCGTTGAGGATATCGACGAGATCGCCGGCGGAGGAGATCTCAGTGGCGTCAACGAAGACATCGAGGGCGCGGAAGTTCTGGTGCAGGAATTGCTCTGCCTGGGCGAGACTCGAGACCTTGGTCAGTACGCGGCCGAAGTAGGCGATCTGCTTGAGCGAAAGTCCGGAGTCGGAGGCGGGGGAGGAGGGGTCGTGGGAGATAAGGAACGGGGTCGCCATGATGGGTATAGTAGTAATAGACAAAAAGATTGAAGAGGAGAATTATGTCCCCTAAAATATAGGACCCTTTCGAATTTGGGGGGGGGGATTGTGAAGGAGACCGATGACTCCCTTGGACAACCTTTTTTTTCCCGGGCCCCGCTGAATCATCGATTAGCCCGGCGCCGGGGCCCAGGTCTATCATGAGATTTTGATTAGTGATTCTATTTTGTGATATGTCTCCATCTCTGCATTTCTTCATTTGTGAATCCTCTATCCGATGTTTCATTAAGATGATTACATCTAGGCCATAGATCATGGCTAACTGAATGGTGTATAGGCCCACGCTTGCTGTTCATGTCAATACAGCCAGAACAGCACATGATTCTCCGGCAGAAGTAGTGCTCACAGCTGAGTACAACCGTAGCTGCCATCTCATACCAGGATACTGGTGCGTTGGAATTTTGAGCGATCAATGTTCAAGCAGTCCCCCGAGATCAAGGCGAGCCATGCTGCTGCCGCCGCAAGAGAAATGGTGTTTGCCTCCTCCCGTGAGATGTTTGTAGGATGCTTGCAGGAAATGCGTTGATCTGCGGTAGCGTATTGACTATATCCACCCGTCTCTGGTGTTTCCCCTTGTACTGTGTCAAAGGTTATACCTATCACGGCGACATTGCTTTTTCAGGTCATGACTCACCACGCCAGACCAGTCCTGCCACCGTGCCAACCCTATCAAGTCGAGTGACTGTGTCTCCTAACTCAGTCACTTCTCCAAAAAAACATCCAAGTATTGCTCCATCGCCAAATGCGATGAATTTACACCAAAGCATTGGACTCTAGAGCACGAGCGACATGGGTCGAAGGGGGCAGAGTATCAGATCATACCATCCGTTGGGCTATGTGCTACATGCGACACCTTTGATTCGCATTTGATCAGTCCCAGGTATCTGTCGGGGAAGTGTCGGGGAAGTGCTTCTTTGACCAATTTGTGCTGTCCTTATGGAACTTGGACAACTAGTGATGTGTTGGATGATCCCATGGTGAAGGATGTGGAGACTCGAAGGCAAATGGATTCAATTTAAGAATTCATTTGCTTGAACATTCTCCATCATCCATTCAGATTCCAAATTGGTATCGAATCGACAAATACAAGTGGAAGCACCCAAGCCAACTTGCAAGTGTATGGGGTGCCTCCACGTAGATCGCTATGAAGGTGTACTTAACTGCAAGCGCCGGGACTTATTCGAGATATTTTGAAGCTGGAATTCCGAAGGAGCAAAAACCTATATGCTGGAATGATTGGAAACCATAAGATCGTCGCGTCAATATCAGATGCAAGATCCCGATCAGGCAAGACGAGGTGCATCGGGGATAAGTGCCTTATCGGCGACAAATGGCCCCTTTAGGACACCGCCATTTCTTTGAACGATTCTTTCAACAAATTGATGCCAAGTGCGAATACGAGGATAAGCATGCTTAGCGTAAACCCATCAGTTAAAAGCCATCTAACCCCAAGTAAGTACCTTGTGAGCATCAATCCTATTCTGATATCAATATGCCATTTCCACCCACCCCCACCGGCGAGAGCAGCTCCCACTCCGGCAACTGCCACTGTGGTGCCGTGAGGTTCAACTTCACATTATCCCCGCCCCTGCACGAGTACCCCACCAACACCTGCAACTGCTCCATCTGCTCAAAGAACGGCTACTTGCTCGTGTACCCCTTCACCAAGGATTTTACGGTCGAAAAAGGCGAGGATGTGCTGAAAGATTATCGCTTTGGCAAGCGCACGGTGAAGCACCAATTCTGCGGGGAGTGTGGAAGTAGTTGCTTCATCCGTCTCCCGGAAGGTGGATTAGAAGGATTCCCGCCGATCACTGCGGTCAATGTAAGTCGAATGGCCAATGTTATGTTGTAGCTACTAATTATATTAGGTACGACTGCTACGGGACTTTGACGTTGAGAAACTGATTCTCAACAAGGTTGATGGAAGGTCATCCGCGCCAGAGTACAAAGTCTAGATCGGTTCTTATCCTACGATCTCATGATTTGGCCCAAATTGATGGTTTAACATAGCACTGTCTACCTAGGTAGTGTAGAAATGGTGGCAGATGATTTGGAGAGCATATGACGAATAAATTATGTATAGTAGAATTCTAAAACACTTACGCTTTGGCAATTTCCCAGATGCTAGGGTATTATCCGGGTACATATGTTGTATTCTCAACCGAAACTTCCGAACTACAAGTACTTGAGACAGGTAGTTGGAGTCCAAATATACAATGTCGGCACGGACCTACTAGGCATTCAAGGTCGATATAAATGTCCCTCTGTTGGAATCAAGTCCATCAGGCTCTCGAAACTTGGAGGAGGTGGCTTGTGTTAACGGGTCAGACACTCCAGTCTGGTGACGAAACCCATCATATTGAGGGGTATGTTGCATGTCAAAGCACCCGGCGTGACAGCAAGTGCTTTTTAGCAGCCAAGCTCGTGCTAGTCGGGTACATCCTGGAAACCCTTGTTATGAGCACCGAAGACAGGGGCCATGTTCTCAAGTGGTCGTCTGGCTTGGTCACTCGTATACTTATCCATGGATGGTCTCTGCGAAAATCCGAGTCAAAGGTCGATCTAGAACATGGAATCGTACTCGAATATATCAAACAAGATTTCAAGTATGTGAAAACTGAGACTAAAGATACTTCGGCCACTTGCATTCTCCGATGCGCGCCAATAGTTAGTGGTGCCCTTGCAGATCCCCCCTGAATCTTGTCCGATTGGATCCTTTCATTTTTACAGGAATGACATCCAATACACAATGCACTATTCCCAATTTCATGGTGATCAGAATGCAAGTAACAGGGGAATAGTAAACAAGTCGGGGTCGCGTGTCGGCGTGCCCGCGTGCTGCCTTCCCCTTTCGCCTCTTTCTTGTCGACTGCAACTTCGTAAATCCTCATTCCGCACTCCCATCATATTTAAGAATTGCATTGACCTGCTGCATTGCAGTCCAGGTGGTCCCTCGTTTGCAATTAAAATTATTCTTACATGTGCCCCTTGCACCGAGCGATCGTGCCTAAATAAACCCGTATATCTATACCCAACCACATCCACCGCGCAATCATGCGCATCTCCTCTCTGTCATTTCCTTTGGTGCTGGGTCTCGCTGGGTCCGCTACTGCCTACCCCTACCGTGAGCCAGAGGTGATCTTGCGCCGCGGATCGGAGGACCAGGCCAAGGCCGATGCTGTCAAGGAAGCCTTCCAACATGCATGGAATGGATATGTCAAATATGCTTTCCCTCATGATGAGTTGCACCCCGTGAGCAATGGCTACGGTGACTCCAGGTGAGCATGTCCGATTATTCAGTTCACAGCAAGAACTGACATGGGACAGGAATGGATGGGGAGCTTCCGCTGTCGATGCGCTTTCAACCGCCATTGTTATGGGTAATAAGGATGCTGTTCAAAAGATCCTGGACCACATTGAAACTATTGACTTCTCGAAGACCGAGAGCGAGGTCAGCCTGTTTGAGACCACTATCCGATACCTTGGTGGCATGTTGTCCGGCTATGATTTGCTTAAGGGTCCTGCAGCAAATCTTGCCCCTAAGTCAACTCAAGTCGATGCCCTGCTTGCCCAGTCCAAGAAACTTGGGGACGTCTTGAAGTTTGCGTTTGATACACCATCCGGAGTTCCCTACAATAACCTTGACATTGCTTCCAAGGGAAATGATGGCTCCAGAACTAACGGTCTTGCAGTAACAGGAACTCTGGTATTGGAGTGGACCCGACTGTCTGATTTGACTGGCGACGATGAGTATGCCAAGTTAAGCCAGAAGGCCCAGTCATACCTTTTGAAGCCTCAGCCATCAAGCGGAGAGCCGTTCCCCGGCCTGGTGGGAAGCAACATCAACATCTCCAACGGCCATTTTACCGACGGTGCTGTCTCTTGGAACGGCGGCGATGACTCGTTCTACGAGTACCTAATCAAGATGTACGTGTACGACCCCAAGCGGTTCGAACCATACAAGGACCGCTGGGTCCTCGCAGCCGAGTCGACAATCAAACACCTCCAGTCGCATCCCGCCCCTCGCCCGGAAATCACCTGGCTGGCATCATATTACAACGGTCAACAGGATCTGAGTTCACAGCATTTGACCTGCTTCGATGGCGGCAGTTTCATCCTGGGCGGTACCGTACTGGATCGGCAAGACTTTATTGATTTCGGCTTGAAGCTCGTGGATGGGTGCGAGGCTACTTACAACCAGACCCTGACCGGCATTGGACCAGACTCGTGGGGCTGGGATCCGAAGAGAGTGCCATCCGACCAAAAGGATTTCTACGAGAAGGCCGGGTTCTACATGGACAACGGTTCATATAACTTGCGTCCTGAAGTGATCGAGAGTTTCTACTACGCATACCGCGTCACGGGGAATGAAACCGTGAGCCATTCTTCCTTCCATTGATTTTTGGAAGAAACTGACCCATATATAGTACCGCGACTGGGTGTGGAACAGTTTCAAGGCGATCAATGCTACCTGTCGCACTGACTCGGGATTTGCTGCTGTAAGCAACGTGAATACAGCTGGAGGCGGCGCAAAGTACGATAATGAGGAGAGCTTCCTCTTTGCCGAAGTCATGAAATACGCGTACCTTGTACATGCGGAGGGTAAGTTGCTAGCTTTTCTAGTCTCCTTCTTATTTTCTCAACATAACGCTAATGGGCTTTGGTACAGATGCCCCATGGCAAGTTCAGAAGGGCCAAAAGAATGCCTTCGTATTCAACACCGAGGCTCATCCCATGCGCGTCGCACACACCTAGTCTATAGGATAGTTGGGCTATCACTACAGTACAGTATATAGTGCATGCATCAAGCCTATGTTACCCTTCTGCCATTGGATTTGATGTAAGAAAGTGATAATTCAGTATCTATGTAAACCATAACCATCTTATGTACCGTACCACTTGCCTAGAAATACTAACTGCGTCTTTGAAAACTGACGCCTTCAACTCAGACGACTCTCCGATCTGGCATACATCATCAATTGCGCCATTTCCAGAACCGGCGACAATACCTCGCGACGGAATGAAATCAATTTAGGCAAATTAAACACGGAGAAATCCCCATGAAATAGGCCATAAGTACTAGCCCGGATAATATGATGCTATCCGCAATGTGTATCACGAAAACGCTAAGTTGCTAAGCGTACATATGTAGATATCGGGAAAGAGCAAGCTTCATTATCCGCTGCGTATAAGATGTCTATGGAGTTCTCTTGGAAAAATAGTAGAAAAGTGACAACTTACCGCCCCAACAAAAGCCATTAAGCCATGGCTTTCCTCAAACAAACTATCCTGGCAGCCTTAGCAACAACACCTTCACTCCACCAAAGCACCAACGGCTACTACCGCTCACGCCCCGACCTCGCACCACCTCAATTAAATATCACCATCCCCGCCGCAAACCCTAATGGCTCCGAATATGTCTTCATCGCCCCTTTCCCTTTCCCTATGGGCGGGACCCTCGAACGGCCCGGTCCGTACATCTACCGCAAAGACGGCGACTTAGTGTGGGCCGGAACAGGGTACTACGGCGACGGCGCGGGTGATTTCCATCCTACCACCTACCAGGGGAAACCTGTTCTCCAGGCATTCCAGGGTATTGTGGATGCTGCCCATGGGGTAGGGTTTGGTCAGCATGTCCTGCTGGATCAGTGTTATCAGCATGTTGTCACCTCGACTGCTGGGAATCATCGTATTTCGTCGCTTCATGAGTTCAATGTTATCCGGGGAGAGACGGCTTTGATTGAGGTATTTTATACGACTCCGGCAAATTTGTCGGCTTATGGTGGGAATTCTTCGCAGCAGTGGTTGGGGAATGGGAATTTTCAAGGTTTGTTGATGAAAACTGGATGATGAGTTTGCTGATTCTTATTTATTTGTTAGAAATTGATATCGCCACGGGGGAGTTGATCTTTGAGTGGAATGCTTTGGAGCACGTTGATCCGTCTGGTAAGAGAATTTGCTGTGACTCGACAAAGACACATTTTCATTGAAGCACCAACTAACCTTCAACCAGAAAGCACGGTGCCACTAGGTTCTACAAATATCAATAGCGGACTGTCTCGCGCCGAAGCATGGGATTACTTCCACATCAACAGCCTTGACAAAAACGAAGAAGGCGACTACCTGCTCTCGTCACGAAACACGAACACGATATTCAAGATCAGCAGCACAGACGGCTCAATCATCTGGCGACTCGGCGGCAAGTACCCTACCTTCTCACAAATCGGCAACTGGACGTTCGGAGACCAACACGATGCCCGGTGGCAACCGCAACTAAGCCAGCCGGGTACTGAGGTGATCTCGTTCCTCGACAACTTCGGTGACGGCACCACCACATTCAACGACGTGTCTCGGGCATTGGTTGTCCAGATAAACCACACGGATAGCACGGCGACGGTTCTCCGGAAGGCAACGGCACCGTACAATCTCCAGGCACTATTGCAGGGAAATGCGCAGATGCTTTCTGACGACCGAATCTTTGTCAACTGGGGATCGGAGGGTGCTTTCACGGAGTTCGGTGCTGATAATGAGATTCTGTACCATGCGTTTATTCAGACGGGGTCGGTCAGCTATCGTGGCTTCTTGTCGAATTGGACTGCTGCGCCGAAGGAATGTCCGGCGCTGGTTGCTCTGAAAACTGCTTCTGATCTTGTTGAGCTCTATGTGTCTTGGAATGGGGATACAGAGACTTCGACTTGGAGATTCTTTTATGTCAACGGGCAGAGAAAGACGCGAATTGGCCATGTGGATAGAGTGTCCTTTGAGAGCTCGTTTACTTGGAAATCGCCTTTTACGCTGCCTTCCTCTGCTAGATTTGTTGCCGAGGCTGTTGGCGCGAATGGGGAGTGTCTTGCGCAGACGAGTTTGACCGCTATCACTGCCAACATTGAGTTGCCGGTGTGATGGCCAAGATTGGGGGGATTGAAATGAAGGCAGATTTGATGTTATGGCATACTCGGTCGCAGTTATTAAGACTGCTGCACAGGGCGATGAAGTAAATCAAACTCCAAAGGACGTTCATATATCGTATTAGACGTTAAATAAAGGGACATTAACAGTACAAATTATACATTAGACATTAAACTTCACTTAGAAGTAGGCCTCCAAATAAGCCATACAACCACTTAAAATTATAACCCATATAGAACCAACAGCCAGTGGCCATCAAGCGTCGAAAGCCTGTTTGGCGTTCGGCTGCTTTCTAGCCTTCCGCAGCCTATGACAGGCGATAGAGGCACGCACACAAAGGATGAGGTTGAAGAGGCTGAATGATCATCTTCCGTCAGATATAGAAACACCAAAGAAACAAGAAACAGTAGACTCACATTCCAAGAAGTATCATTGAACACCCCAAGCACTCAGCCCCATACAATGGGCCAAGATCATGGGTACTGGAGTAACCATAACCACCAAGGTTATAATAGACAAGCTCGTGCAAATGGAAACAGACTGTGATAACCTGGGCAATAAAAGCAATGCAATCGAATGCAACGATTACACCAGGGTGAACAGCGCAGTTGCAAAAGACGACGATGAGAAAGATAGTGGACCAGACGAATCCGTATGAGGCCTATGACAGAAGTGTAGAGTCAGCGAGTATTCTTTATAGCACCTGATAAAACTATCCTAGTGGGGATGTTTGGACTCACTGTGCCTAGGTTCATGCTAGACCATGCTTCTCCCAGCCCATCGGTTGAAACGACTCCTTCATGATGTTGTACCATGGCCCAAGCAAAGCAGATTATCGCTATCATTGTACATAGCACTGTGCCGAATCGCAGAGACAGAAGCGAAAGCCATTTTTTCTCTTTCCTGGGTACTGCTTCGATGCAGAAACAAGGGGAGGGTTGGTGGTCTATGGTAGACATAGTTATAAGTGGTATGAGAAATTAAATATTATAGGGACTATAGAGAGAAAAGAGGAGATGATAACCCATGATTCAGGAGTACTTATAAACCAAAAAATGGTTCATATGTCATGCTAATCATTGCCCTTTATAGGCTAACACAGCCCTCGAGATGCGGTGGCAATGCCAAAGGGCCTATCAAGATGACCCCACAAATCCCGATCGGACCAGTAGATTCGATTAACGGTTGCGGAGTATTTATGCAGGGTCCAATCCACATCAGTGGCCCCCAAGCTGAGCCTCTTACCCGTTCGGTAAGTCATGCGTTTACACTGTCGAAGGGGTTTGTCTTGGCACTTGGCCAACGCTACGGATACGAGGGGAGGCATATCGCAGAGTCTTGGGACGAATCATCGTTTCTATAAATATATTGGCTTTTACATTTTGACAGTTCCTGCTGGTGGCTAAGGCAATTCGGGTAGAAGATGCAGTTTATTCGATGATTAAATGCTGGCGAATCCGCATATACGACACCCATTTCCTTTGCCACTCCAATTCTCTGGAGTTACTCCTGGCGTAAGCAGGACATGCTACCGGTTGTTGCCCTAGAAGTAGAGGGGAAGAGAAGACTAATCATATTGTGTAGCTGCAGTAGCCGCCTAACAGGAGCTGCAGCTCATGGTGGACCTACCTACGTCATACTTCTTTTAACCAAGCTTCTACTTTCCTACGGCCAATATTGGAAGGGCAAGATAACCCGAGCCCAGGGGCCAAACGGAGTCGAAAGGACTGGTGGCCGAGGCGGCAGCACTAACTCAACTTGGAAGACGAGCTAGGTGTAGTGAACTCGCTGCTAAGGTCGAGTTGGCACTGAAGGCAGTGCTTTTGGGTATAGAAGACGATATATACTGCGTTATGCACGTCTTACATAGACATAAGAGTTGATAGTAACAGAGGGATAATATTTCCAATAATAATAACAAAACAAAACAAAGAAGACAGACATCAACACCGATGTATATACATCCGTTAGCAGCAGAGGAGGGGGAGTTGACCTTCTCACTTGCCCTTGAAGGCATCCTTTAAAGAATCGATCACACGTGAGGTCGGCTTAGTGCTGCCGACCTGTTGGGGGAGCCTGTACCCCGGCGGCGCTGTAGCAAACCGCACCGGAAGGTTGCTTTGGGTTGGCGCAATAGGTCGTACTGCTGGTTCACAACGGCCAAATAGCTTTGAACACAGCATTGATGGAATCTGCCTAGTAGGTTGACAAGCCTCCGATCATCTGAATGAGAACGGCCTCAAATGACGAATATCCTTGCCGATATCTTCGGCAAAAAGGTGAGGGTTTGGAACTGGATTGGGAGGATACGTTCAGAGACCCATCATTTCCCAATCAACTTCACCAATGTTCGAACAACAGAGGATGTGGTATTCGAGGCCATTATAGTTCTGTCCGTTTGGTACGCTATGTCAAAACAGCTTGGGAAACGTGAACCGAACATGGGTGGCTATGCTATGTTAGTTACCTGAGGTTTCTGAATGTTTAACATCCACAACCAATTCCTGACCATCTCGTTCCTTCGCGGCTGCTAGGCGGGGCGGCAGCAGCCAAATAACCATGAGCTGTTCGCTGAGATCAAAAGGCAATTCCTTTGAAGCTTTGTCTTCAGAGAGTCTCATTTACCCTCTGTCTCATCGTCTTCTTCCTGGTCCATGTCAACCGCCCCGAGTCTGGCTGTCTGGGCCTGGCTGTGACCCGTTTTCCACGGTAGTAAAACGACAAAGAATGGCGGTTGTGACTCTATGCCCTTTCTTTTTGGACTCACGGGATAATCGAGACACCGGCTCCGACTGAGCTGTTTGAGTAACGTAACAGCCTTTTACGTTTTGCTCATTATTGATCCATCGTTGTTATGCTGGCTGATAGTGGCACTGATGCGTTGCTTTGGAATTTCGTGTGGTGTCCTTGGTCCTTACCATTCCTGGAAAGGGCTCCAATCTGGATTATGTGTTGTATTCCTGGGAGTCGTATGTTGGGGCACGCGGAAGCCTTTAAGAAGGTCTTATTGTGCCTCAGTGTTAGGCCTCCACGAAGCTTCCGGCAGATAAGAAAGAATTCCTCTACCAGAATCCAGAAGTTCAAAGGTTCGTCGAGCTCGTAACCCAGGCGATACTTCCCGCTGCGCTGACTGAAAATGAGATCGCGCATTGTCCAGGCGCTGATATCAAGACAAGGAAAAATATCTCAGGACCACCATAGCTTGTTGTGGTCGAAGGGGGACTTGGAAAAGATCATGATGCCAAGTAAGGCACCATGTCATCCCTTATATCGAAAGGCAAGATCCCTGACCCGCTCAATTTATGTAGATTCGGCGTGACTTGCGGGTGCTAGTTACATGTAAGTAACTAGCAGATATACCGATAAATAGAGCCCTCTGGAGTGCGGACTAGCTTACGTCGCAATTCTGCATAATCCGTTACCGCCCAGGTAGTAAGAGCCCGGCTCTCGCACGTCCTGTCCTGTTTTAGACGCAATGTCCAGGCAGCTATGAGACCACTTGGCTACCGTGTGTCGCTGTTGATCATCGGTGTCACAAGGTTGGAAACAGCCTAGAAGCCTCATTAGTATGCCTTTTCTGCTTTGTGGAGAGGGAATGAACTACCCGTTCCAACCATGGCTCCAGGACTCTTTTCAAAATCGCATCAAAGTTTTGAGACTGGGAACGATAAAAGTGACAGGGGCAGCCAGTCCACCCCACCGGTGATGATCAATGAAGGTGAGAGGAAGAGAGGAGCTCGAAGAAAACGAACTTTCCCTGAGAGTCTCTGTAAATCAGGCAGGAACGATGCACCTCCATTTTAGTACCTCACTCGTCTGTCCTTCGTATCTCTCTCTACCTCTACCTGTATCTTTCCCATCTCTATTGTAGTCTCTCCAATTCCCTCCGTCCTCGTCTCTCTATGTTTTCCAGTTCCTCCCCTATTATCTGGTTTTGTATCTCAATTTCTCTCTCCATTTCCTCAATTTCCTCCACTTCCTCCTTTCTCTGTCTTCGTCTCTCTCTTTCTTCTAGTCCCTCCCTTATCTGTCTTCGTCTCTCGATCCTCTCAATCGCTCTTTGTATTTCCCTTTGTCTTCGTCTCATTTCTTCCTGTTCCTCCCATAGTCTCTCTCGTATTCTCTCGGTTTGCCTCTGTCTTTGTTCTTTTTCTTTCTGTTGGTTGCGTATCCGATCTTCCGATAGAGCATATAGCAGGTTGAGCTTGAAATCGTCCGATATATGACGTAGCACCATCAAAATATAGTCCTTCGTAGGCTTAGGCCCATCTCGGAGATAGGACCATAAAAATGTCTTGTAGAGTTAGAAATGGACCTTATTCCACCCTTCGTTCTCGTTAGCTGGAATTTCATCCCTCGATCGACAAGGTACCGACTGCATGTAGACGGTACAACAGACCACAAAACCGTGGCGGTTTGTAAACTAGCAAAAGGCAAACAGCAAATACTAGGGCCTTTCAATTATCGGGCTTACAGTACTCCCTTACTCATGCCATCAGAGGCGTCCACGTATGAGTTTCTCTAATTTCGGAATGGCCTATGAAAATGCCAACATGGTGCGATAGTTAATGTATTATAGCTCTCTCGATATAGGCTGATTCCCGAGACTCGAGTCTTTGTTCGTATCTCTATTGCTATTATTTCCTTCTATTTCAACTACTTTCAATATCTATGCGTTTCGTCTTTATTCTTAGCTTCAACCCATTTACTCAGTAGGATGCTGCTATCCCTAATTTATATCCCCAAACATTTACCGTGGAGTACATTTAATCTCTTAGGGAGGAATGAATAGCACTTTGGAAATCACTTGTCTAGGGCTCACTCCAAGCTTGCACTAACAAATCAAAAGCATAATCCAAATGATAACTTATTTTCCAACGGTCGCTTTCTTTGAGTAGCGCGTGACTGAAACTCTCAGACCAAGTAGAGATAACCTTAGCCTCAAGCCAAAGAAGTTACCCGTGTCAAATCAGAATGAAAATTAGCTGAGGCCTTACGATCAGGGTTTGAATGCAAAATTCCTATATCAAAGAAACAAAATGCTAAATGCATACATGCTGACTAGAGGATTGCGCTAATAGGCAACAATTCTGCTAATATCTGGTCGTACGCCTTGTCGACCGCCTAATCACCGTTCTCGCATCCGCCGTATATTCATACTGTGCGAAACGGCAGAGACGGATGTATCCGCCACTCTCTGCTCGTCCCAGTGATCGTCCCAGTGCTCGTCCCTCTGCTCGTCCCTCTGCTCGTGCCAGTGCTCGTCCCTCTTGCTCTTCTCTGTTGCCATTGAAATTTTCCCGTATAAACTGTAGCACATCATAAATAAGTTCTAACTGAGGGAAGCATCTGGAGATTGGGCCAAATATATGAGATCCGTCCCATTCTAGATAAGCTCGGTAGTCGAAGCTGCTGAAAAAGTCTGGTCCCACACGCCTTGGGCGACAACATTCGGGATATCGGGGATATTCCTCGTCCTTGATTTGGGCACAAAAAGGGCCATAATCGTTGCATATATGAAAGTGCGCATGCCAGAATGGGGGACCGCGACTGTACAACTTTCTGCTGATCCAGATGATGCACATACTGATTTTAAGGATCAGGATTGTAATCTGCCTGTCAAAAGCTTGACAAAGGGTACGCTTGAAAAGGAGCGGAGGTGGAGCTGAAACCCGAGAAGTAAGGGAAAAGAAGGAAGAGATGAAGTCTTCTTCTGGTTGAATCTTGGTGGCTGCTTGGAGAAGAGAAGGAAGTGATCGAGTATTTAACTCACCCTAAGTTATTGCCCTCATAAACTATACTAGGGGCCTTATCCTTTTCTATGATTAAGCAAAACATCACGAGTTTCAAATAACCGTGGGCAATAGCTGTTGAATTTGTATTATGACTCGATACACTTGCTGTTTCAAATTCTGGTGTATGACGACCAGTAGGTACCTAAGTAGGTAGTGTCTGCCCAGGTGAAGTTGCTCTTTATAATGACAAGTAACGTTCCATGGAGGGCGTCCACGTATGGCTCTCCTTGATTTTGGAATGGCCTATCAAATTTCCTAGCACAGTATCGTGACTTTAATTTCTGCTATTATTTTTTTGGTTTCACTATTTCTGAGAGTCCGTGGGGTTACTTGTGCGAAAGAGCTGTACTTGGTATTGGTTTCAATCACTTTACTGGTTGGTGTTATAGCTACCTGTTATCTGTAAATACAATTAATCGTAAAGTAGTCTCTGAGAGAGAAAATAGACCACACTGGTTTCGACAATCATCCGTCCAGGGCTTCGACCCCTATACCAACAAATCAACCACAACCCAATGTACACTGCTTTTCACTTGTTTCAGAGATGATACGACGGTACCTTTGGTCAACGTCCGTAGGTCCACATGATGAGTCTAGTAATCGAAGCGAGACTGGGCAAGACAATAGCAGACAAGGTGAGGCGGGTCAGAAAGTGACAATCCTGGCACGACAGCTAACCAGCCAGATCAGAACAATCCCTGACTTTACACCCGACACGTTCAAGAGCTGTTACCAACATGAGCATCCAGAGCTTTGACCCGCGCAACTACTCTCTCGACCGATCCGGTGAAGCTCCGAGAGGCCACCGATCATCCTCGGCCTCTCGTGGTAGGAGAGCCAACCGCACTAGGGATGACACGCATTCGCACCAGTCCACTCGACAGCGCAGCTCTGAGAACGAATCATCTCAACAGACATCACCTCCACCCCAAATACCCCGAACCCCAGTAATAAGACCACTACGGCAATCAACACCAAGATGGCAGCTCTCAGACCCCATTCCAATACCACCCCGACGACCTACTGACGGAAGTTCTCATCAACACCCTCCACTCCCTTTCGTCTCTGAAGGCTCCTGGGCTGACTATGTCTCAGGTAATACTGTTTCCAATTACCGGGCCATCGGGGCTCAATATCAAGCATGGATAACAGGTCAAACCACAACAGAATGCCCAATCCGACGCTCAAGAGTCACCTGGACAGACTTAGTCCACCACCCACTCGAAGAGTACAGCTTTGAGGTGTATCTCAACGAGATAAGACCAACGCCCGAAGAAGCGGGGAATATCCAATCGACCGGGCTCTCGATGGGGAATAATTGGCGTTATGTTTTTCTGAGACGATATGGACACTGGGATGATGGACGCCAAGCGGGTTATACCGTTTACCAGCACCGTACCGGGCTCGGCGCTATCTTCGTTGAGAACATTACCAGACGATTCGGACCTTACTGGGCTCAAGTGGCTCAAGCGCAGTACCAACTTGACAATCACATCGATACCCTCCGGTACGTTTATTTCATCAACGTTCAAAACCTGTGCACTTGGCCCTACGTGGAACACCATTTATACCCTCGTCATGGCTTGCACTGGTTTGACGACTATGAGCCCCAGTGTTGGACATACGGTACGAGAGAGTACCAGGAGCTCCTGGGTACGAAGCTGGGAAGGGGAGTAGCTCGTCTGGTTCTGGGGGCTTGGCCGAGAGGCACGCATCGCATTGACACGATTTATACGTGGACTTTTATCGGAAACTTACAGATGAGGTTTGATATTAAGCGAATTTGATTCATTTGCAAGCTCGATGAAGCAAAAGGGTATACTGATTCAAAGTACGGCCAATTATAGAAAGAGGAGAAGCGCCAGCCTCTGCTAGCGGTTTTGACAGAACATCGAAGGAACGCGTCTATTGGCCATGACAGGGAATAGCGCCATGGTTGCTAATATGCGTCCGGGTATAATGTAACGATCTAAACGCCTATATAGTATGTAGTATAGTAAGGCGCATAAAGACGCCAGTTGGCAATGATGCTCAATCTAGTGGACAAGAGAGAGCCTGGGATTTTAACACCCTCGTATCAGCTCTGTGCACGATCGAATAAGTTACGAGTCGGCACACTATCACGACCTCAAAACATCCAACACGAGCATAATAAGACTTGATAGGAGCACTCATAGCAGCCAACAATTTAAACTGCGCCCTACCTGACATTTATGACATTCCAAGGTTGCTTTGGCATTTTATATAGATGGCTCAGCAATATACATGTCAATCTCACGAATCACGGCATGTATTCCGGTACCTCAAACAGATGCGCCTCAACCAATATTCAAAAAGTCAAACACGTAATTCTGACAAGGAAGGGGATCTCACTCCGTCCTCTGTCGACAGAAACAAGACGATTTGATAGGCACATCCGCCCAGGCTAAACTAACCTTCAGTTGCGGTAACATGGCACGCGCCTCATACTTCCGACCCATCTTGACCAAACACTCATGATACCCATGCGAAGCCCACACATTACCCGGATGCCTCAAAGCCCGAGGCAGGGATGTGTCAACTCCAAGGTCCGCAGCATATACAGCCGCAGCCTCCTCAACACGATCCTGTTCGAGCAACAATGCCCCCAGCGCGTGTCTAGTGGGCTGCATCCAGCCCCACGGTTCATCATACGGCAACGAATCATCCCTCTTAACAGCGTCCCGGAGATATGAAAATGCAGTATCGTATTCGCCACGGCGATACGCAATCTCGCCATCCAACATCGCCTCACCAACACCGAGAATGTCGACGCAGCGATTATTGAAGATTGTCCGCGAAGCCGGGACAAGCTTCATTGCTCGCAAAAACCGTTCCCGCTCTTCCTCTGCTTCCGAAACACGGCTGGTAGCAGCAAGCGCGATGCCTTTTGCATAGTGGATCATAGCAGTGGTGACACAGTACAGCTCTGCATCCTCCGGCAGCTCTACAGCAATGATCTCCTCCCAGCGACCGAAGCGCACGAATCCATGCATCTGCATGGCGACGAAGCCCTCCAGCCAGTCTGCCATCGGTGGGGACTCGATGCGCAGGAGAGACTCAGTTATTATCCGCGCGAGCTCGGCCCCAGACTCAAGTGCCACCTTCGATCGACCGCCCAGCATCGCAGCATACATCCTGAAATGATAATCGTGTGCGCGGTACAAATTATAGAAATGGCCCAGGGGCTGGTTGGCAAGGAACTTCTCATCTGCTCGGATTGCAGAGGTATTAGCCGTGACTGCGCGTTTGTACTCGCCACACAAGACATCGATGTGGGAAGGCATGTGCTCCAGATGACCAGCATCTGGCACAAGACCACGCAGATACTCTGCTACCGGCAGGGCAGTTTCAGGCGTGGGGGACATCTCCATCAGATGGATGTAGAGATGCAAGATACCTGGGTGATCGAAGGATTCGTCTCGCTCCAAGACTCGATCTAGGGCTGTTTTTGCTTCGAATGTCTTTGCTCCTGGTGCTGCCTCGCCGGTCTTCACGTCCCACAGACCCCATGGAGTGAGGTTCATCAGTGCATCGCAGTACAGCGCGGTCACGTCGAGGTCATCCGGGTAATCATTGTACACTGATGTCATTGCCTCGGCGTATTTCTTATCCCATTTCGTGCAGTCTTCAAGCGGCTCTTCTTGTGGGTACCGGTGCTGCAGTGCATCGATAAGAGCATTCTCTAATGGCGTCGCGGCTGGAGAGTGTCTCTTCGCCTCGAGGATCGCGCGATGGGCGCGAGTCGTGGTGGCGGAGAGGTCTTCTCCGTCGAAGAGCTGCCACGGCTTATTATAGTTAGGCCCTAAGGCAAGGGCAATGCCCCAGTATCCCATGGCGCATGTCGGGTCGAGCTCGACGACCTTTCCGAAGCATCGGACAGATTCTTCGTGATTGAAGGCGTAGGCCCAGATCAAGCCCCGACTAAACCAGAGCTGGGCGTCTTCGTTTGTTGCGCTCACATTCCGACGGTAGTCACCTAGGTTATAGTAGTCCTCGGCGGAAGAGAGCTGGTCCATTTTGTTGATGATGGGTTGGGTATGTTGTGGCGGAGGAGGGGTATGATCTCCCAACCGGCCCTACCCCGACTCGCATCTAACCATCTTGATCACATTAGATACCGGGATAAGCGCCCATAGTGAAACGAAGTATGTACTGGGAGTTATTTATAAATAGTGACAGCTCAGAAAATCGCCTGAGGCAGTCATTCATTCCTGAGGCAGTAAGGCAGTAAGTAAGGCACCCAACGTCCCCACATGCGCAGATTTGAGTAAATCCACTTTTAATGTGCTCACTCGTGCTCGATCACCCTCACCCTGAGCACCTTGCGGGCCTATTGAGAATCCTATTTAGATGGTCCTTTTGTCCCTTTTCTTTGTCTTTGTTACCTTCAACATTCATAATCACTTGTATATAAACCCTCTTTGTATCTCATTTAAACATTTTCACTTTTATAGATCATGTGTGGAGACACCAACCGCCCAACATTCGGAGGCACTATTGCCGTCCTATTTCCTCGAGGGACTCATCAGAGCTCGAACACTTCAGATGCATCATTATCCTCATCACCAGAATCAGTGTCCTCGTTTGCATCCTCATCGTCGACTGCCTCAATGTCATCATACTCTCTTTTCTTCCGGGACACGGATGCAACAACCCGTAAGACAAGAGCAATATTCCGAACGGAAGATGCAGAGACATATCACGCACTCAGAGGATGTCGAAATGTCGATATGCGTATTGAGTAAGTTGATTCTGTGTCATGAGTTATGGAAGGACGGACAAAAGGCTTACAGTTCATATCAGGAAATATGGTGATCTCTCCACTACATCACAATCCACCCCTCCGCTTTATCAGTTCCGCTTGAATATGGAACATGACAGAAACTCTAAGACGGTAAATCCCACGGAGATCGAGTTGGAGCTGCCCGAAAGGCTGGACCTGGGCGTCTCCGAGAAGGGTGTCATCGGCCGACAAGTGACGGTCAGAGGGCAAGGGGGTTCGATCCTGGGGATTGGAATAGTGGGATACAACTAAAGTGAGGAGCTCTACTCTCTACAAACATACTTCATAGACATAATTGGAATCATAAGCCATTTTGCATGAATTGGAAATACTATGTTTCTTCAGTGGAGTACCGGGTCATCCAAACTAAACGAAACCGAAACCTAGTTCGATATTGAACTTCACAGCTTCAACGGGTTTTCAACACCAGCAGTGTAACGCTTCTCCGCTTCCGCCCAGTGGATGATCTTCCAAATTCCCTCAACATAGCCAGCCTTGTTGTTAAGGTACTGTACACAACACAGATTAGCAGGAAAATATACACAAGGAAAAGAACCACGGGGTTCAACTAACCTGGAGGTAGTAGGCATGCTCCCACATATCCACACCGAAGACAGGCACATCAGGCGCATTGACAGGGTCCTGGTCCTTAGTCGTAACGATCTCAAGTCGTCCCTTGGCACCACCCTTGCTCACCAGCCATCCCCAGCCACTCCCCTGAAGACCAAGCAGCTCGGCGCCAAAAGCCTTGACAAATGCTTCATGCGAGCCCCAGCGGGAGACGATGGCTTCACTCAGAGCGGGGGCGCCACCGATGTCATTGGCAGGTGTGCCCGGGGGAGTCAGGTTCTTCCAGAACAAGGAGTGGTTGATGTGGCCTCCACCGTTGAAGCGGAGCTTTTGTTGCAATGAAATCAAGGTGGGAACATCATTTGACGCTGTTGCGGAGGCTTGGGCGGAGAGTGCTGCGTTCAAATTGTTGATGTATGTTTGGTGGTGCTTCTGATGGTGCAGCTCCATTATCTGCTTGGAGACGACGGGCTCCAATGCCTGTTGATTGTTAGCTTCATAGCGCAAGATTATGAGGATCTAGACCGGACGAGGCTTACATCGTAGGCATAGGGAAGAGGAGGCAGAGTGTGTATCTGAGAGGCCATAGTGTGCTGTGGATGTAAGCGTGTGTCAAGTGTAGAGAAGGTAGAAAGGAAGAGTGGAAGTGAAGGCGAGAGTTAAACCACCAAGGTCCCTCTGGATACCCCTCCTTAAGTGACGTGATAGTAAGCATCTTCCAGGAGGCCACCAAGGTGGATATCCACCGGTAGATGCGGACGGGAATTGGGATGAGTTGGATTGAGCACATTTTTGCCAAGTTACTCTAATCTGCTCACGGCGTTGCTTAATAGCTGACCCAGTTCCTTTGCCAACAACATATGACTTTGTATGATATAAAATTTTGATTGTCCCTTTATAGTTGTCGAGATTATATAAAGCAGTCCAATCTATCTATGTGATATTAAAATATATGTTATTCCATTCAATGCTCTTACTCATCCGTGGAGAGAGAAATGCGGGGGAAACAAGCCGGGGAAGCTGGCTCTCCTCACACTGACCTTGAGAACATACCAGTACTGACTCTATCAGACGGAAATGGAGTCAAAATTGAGAGCACGTATTGCAAGAATGAACATTTTATAACTAAAGGTAAGGATGAGACACAAATTAAAAAAGACAGGCCAGGAAGATGTGGAACCATCAAAATGAACCTCGAAGAAAACACAGTGCCCTCAGAAGATTCTTTGAATAACAGAGATCTATCTTTGCGGAAAGGTTCCAAAAATCAATATCGAAGGAAATTATAACAGAGCCTCTTCCTAGGTTGTTTCAGCTCCTGGCAGACAACGGCAGCAGGCACGTATAGCCTGTATCCGCGGAGGTCATAGCAAAAGCGCCTCAGATACTCGAAGCACGCCAGTGGGTAGCTCGTATGGACATTCGTCGTGCCATTCGAAGCCTAGCCTGGACCACAGAGCCCCGCCAGAGTCGTCAAGATTGCACTGTTGAAATATCAAAGGCGAACCGGTCAGCTCAACTCGGCTCGCACAGGTCAGATGAAACTGCGTCCTGGTCGCTCTGCCCCTTCGCAGTTGCTCAAGCCTGCCAAGCAGTCAGGCTCTTTGCGACATACCTAGTTAGAGAGGTTTCGAGGTTTTGTGGCGTAATATTTTGCCATATCTTTAAATAAACAGCTTGAGGCTCAGGGTACTGCCATGTGTTAGAAAAGATACATATTTTACCACTAGGCCATAACCGAAATTAAGGTACTTGTTTAGGGCCTAGCGGGGCCATATCTGTTCTGTTTCTCGTCTGACACTATATCGTAGATTTCCACCTTTCACAAGCCGTGCTTATTTTGCTTATATTTCCTTGCTCTGGCGCAATGATTACGCCAAGGTCTGTGCATTTCCTAATACCCTACCACACCCCATCTCTTGTTGCTTTAGATGGTACCAGTAGACAGTCGGGTTGGCAAGCCGGTAGTGCTCCCACTCTGCAGTAGTATCTACTCGCTTTCACGTTTCAAATACAGAAACATTCATCTTTGACGCTCCACTGGTCCTCTGGACTGAATATCCGCTTGCGCACTTGCGAGAAGATGACGGAGATGTGGATTGCTGGGCAGTATCCCAAGTAAAACACCGGTATCTAGCAGAGATATTGACTTTTCAACAAGCTTCTCGGCTTGACTATACAGCTGCAACCTCTGACCCCGTAAGACAGATTCGTAATGCTGTAGTTGCTCGTGCTTAGCCTAAAGATGTGTTAGTAGCTGGTCACGGATTATTGAGAACGCTGTATTACTTCGCAGTCTCCAGAACAAGATCCAGAGCTTCTCCCATCAGAAACGGAAGTTCGCTGATCGCCGTGACTTAAATCTTTGTAGAGATTATCTTGGCCTAAAATTGCGCCAGATCTGATTTGCTCCAAACAAGGCACAGAGGCTATTGGAACGTCCACGTCCTTCAAAAAAGTTTCAGTATGGTCTGTCATGAAATTCAAAGAAGTACTGACTTGGCAATGGAGATTTCCCGAAAGTGTTTCGACCTGTTGAGAGGAACTTTCTGTACCTGGCACAACTCTGATAAAGTTATCATGCTCATGCAATCGCATGGTACTCGAACACTGATTTTGTGATTTTCCATTCTTGAATATATCCAATGGATCCAAAGGAAGTTCATTTGGAATTTCGTCCAAGGAATGCCAGACGAAGGGTACATCACTGTCACTTGGTGACACATGCTCAAGAGACAGATCCGGCTGTTCTTGTCTATTGCCTGCATTTGACCCAGTAATCTCTTTTTCACTGCTTTTTGAGGCTACATGCTTTCGCAGCCTTGCCTTCTCGCCTATTCGGATCAGCATAACGTTAGAAGGGCAATGAGGATATACCTACGGTGTCTTCGCTGGGCGAGACGATTTTGAGATTTTCGTCGCTGGTCATAGCTTTCTTCCTCGGGTTTAATGACTTTGCCGCTCACATAGAATTCCATAGGTGAAGAATGGGTAGTAGCTTTAAGTGGCAGTGGCGAGAACGTGGTTATTCAATTTCTTAACGAGCGAATACGCAAGAAGGACATTGGAATTAACGCTGAGAAAGAGCACATAAAGTCAGGCAAGACCGGTCTCAGTTTTCATTCCGTTCGCCCCTGAGGTGCAGGTCATATAAATAGCATTCGCTGAAGTAGATACTGCATCATTTACGGAGTACAGCAGAGAGTTATCTTCGTGCGGATTTGTCTAATTGGATCATGTGGAATGATCCCTGTCCCAGGTTACGTTCTAGACTGTAGATTGCTGACGGTGCGGTCATCGTTCTATAAAGCCTATCACCTGGGCGGTGTTAAGACACTAATTGGTTAAATTGGTTTGTTAGATCGACTGGATATAATTCGGTTACCAGGATTACAAGTCATTAAAGGCGCATGAGTGAGGGGGCGGAAAACGGTAATATAGTATATCGGTACAGGATCGGACCTTCCAACCTCGGAAGATTGTAGTCTTAGTAAGCCCCGAAGACGTCGGGTTAGTTAAGGTTCGGTGGCTGATACTTAGTAGTGAAATTTAGCCCTTTCTTAAAGAGGAATATGCGTGCGAACGCCGTTAGGCACTCCGCTATTGACACTTTCCACCAGAGGATTAGCCCCTTTCTTTTTGGTCTAATAAGTGTATTATTAAGCGTGAGATTTGTCTCCGTCGAGAATGGACTTTTATCCGTCCGAAAGACTAGCCAAAAGAGAGACAATGCCAAGGATTACCTTCACCGGGGAAGCATATGAAGGAGATGTTTTAGCCTATATTTTCTGGCGCTACCCGGCGCCGGTACGGGGCGGCTTATCCCGCTCTTCGGGGACCCGAAGGCTGAGCGTACTAGTGTTATGGGTCTATTATTGATGATTTATATGTATACCGCCGTATCCTGCCTATCTTGTGAATCAAGATAGCATTTTCTAGCATGATAATGCTTCGATATATACCGCGTACGTCCTATGGGATGCGTTAGCTGAGATAAGATACAGATTGAGATTATGGAATGGCCTCCTTATTCGCTTGATTTGAATCGAATTGACAACCTCTAGGCGTTGCTAAAAGCTAAAATATATGAGCTTCGGCCTGATCTTCTACATATGCAGAATAATGACACTAGAAAAGAGATTCTAGTAGCTACTACACAGTAGGCATGGAATGAATTAGAGATACGGCATCCAGAGCATCTATCCAAGATAATGCCGCACCGGGCGAAAGCTATTATTGAGAGCCAGGAGTGGTATACACCGTACTAGATTTGATAGTATGAATTCATGGACCTCGGGAGGTTTTTGACCGGCAGTATATTATATAATCAGCGGAGTGTGGGGCCAAGGGTGCATTTATGTCCAGTCTACCACCTATCTCAACCATATGAGTTCTCTCCCAAAAGCCTCATCATTTCTCTGGTAGGAAGTAATGTCCCAGCTTCATCGAAAAATATCAAGGCCGGAGGCTACCCCGTCCTAGCCTCGACCCCCCGAAAGGTGGCCACCCGCCCCATCTCCTCATCCGCAAGCAGCAGATCCACATGGTCCGTCTCAAACGGCAACACAACCTCCAGGCCGCCCTCGTCCTCTGTCCCCGCCGACCGCCGTGGATAGATCATCATCATGTTCTCCACGACGGTGTCGGCAATCTGACGAGCCGCCGCCGGTCGGCCAAACCCGAAATCGACGGCACACATGTTGGCATCGCGCCAGTCTGTGACAGCAAGCGACATTGGGGGCATAGAGTCGAGGCGGACATTCAGGGCGGATTTATCGCGGACGGGTGCCATAGCCGCGAGGGTGGCCTCGAGGGACTGCGGGGTGACGCTCTGGGTGATCTCGCGGATGAAGGTGGCCAGGACGGACAGCGGAGTCTCCGGCGAGATGACTTGACCCAGCGTGAGCGGTCGGGGATGGAGGAAGGACAGCCCGCCGCTGAGGACGTTGCCCTGGTAGCGCATTGAGAGCGGGGGGTTCACTGTTGGGAAATCAGTTAGGGTTGGGGAGAATGACGCGGGAGGGATGGAGGCGAGGGGTCTTACACCGACGGCGCATGTTGATGGACTCGAGGAAGATGGCGGGCGCGGAGAGATCGGGGCGGTAGATCTGGGCGCGGTTGCGGGACAGCACCCGCCACAGGAATGCCGTCAGCGCATCGTAGGTGGAGATCCAGCCGCCCGTGGTCGGGCTCGCCTGGCGCTTAAGGGCGTCCAGCTGGCCCTGCGGGATGTGGAAGAGCAGCCAGGAACACGGCCGCCAGTCGGGATGCCGCAGGGCGGCCGGCGGGGCAGCCACCCGGTCGGCCTCGGCGACTGGCGGGGAGATGAAGCGCGCACGGTCCATCCAGGCATCGTCCCATTCCGGGGGAGTCGTGCCGCGCAGGAGGGCGTGGCTATGCCCGGCGATCTGGTGGATGAGGCTGGTAGTGCCCGTGACATCCATGGCGAAGTGGTGCTTGTGCACGGTGAAGACGAAGCCTCCCGGGATGAAGGTCAGCTGGTACCCGGAGATGCGCGGGCTCGCGTTCGGCGGGCAGTGGCACGCCATCGTCATGCCGGGGATCGTAAACTGCGCCGGGTCCCCCAGGCTGGCCGACGCGAAGCTTGCCTGTTCGATCTCGGCGTAGGAGGGGCCGTCGAGATGGTTAACAACGAAGGGGACTGTGCTGTCGGGCTTTTTCACGATGGAGAAGTCGCCCTGCGCGTCCCCCTCGATGGTGCCCACCATGTGGCGGCATTGCGCCAGCGTGGCTTGCACGGCGTGCCGCAGCGTCTGGGTGACGACGGGGATATCGCTCGGTTGGTCGAGCTTGAAGATCAGGGCCCAGGTGCTGTAATTCTGCGTGATGATCAGGTCGAGGGTCGACAATGGGAACCGCTCCTCAACCGCCAACTGCCGGTGGGGCGAGGGGAAGATATGCTCGGTTTCTCGTCGGGAGAAGGCCGAGTGGCTCACTCGGCGGATGGGCGGGAGACGACCAGCACGGAGGGAGCACACCCCCCAGCGGAGCGGAGACAACATTGTGGTGGGCTTGGGTTTGAGAAGAACAGACAGATGAACAGACAAGGAAGAGGGGAGGGGAGAGCCACAGATTAAATATCCAAGCCGTCAGCTTACTGTCGGCCAAGTAATCTTTATATTTATTTCCAATTTTGGGGCACCTTTGCGAAAAGGCCCCGAGCTTCCTACTTCCATTCCTTAGATCGTCAGATGCATATCTCAGATGCCCAGCCGTCTGTCATCTCCGTAGCGTGTATCTTCATTAAATACGCATGTTCATGTACGTTTTCCCGATCCCTCGCTCCAATAGAAATAGCAGCGAAGGTACTTCTCAATTCGATTTCTCAATTCTCATATATGTACCCACATCGTGTTCATCCAATGGATGGCCCGGCTTAGTTCTACTGCCAATTCTTTCCTGGAATCAGGAATAGGAAAAGGTCGGCAACCGTGGTATTACATTCTATACTCGGGATCTGCTCACATGGACATACTCTTCACCTGCCCGCTCAGCCCTTTCATTTCCGGCCTCAGAGCGCTCACACCGGCGCTCATGCCTTCACAATGACCCGCACCCCCTTGGAATCCCATTTGGGCATCGGCCGCACTAGATCCATGATGAAGTCCACATCACTGCGGTCCGTCTCGAACAGCTCCAGCTTGTGACGACGGAACAGCGTTGCCAACGCCACGTACATATCCATCAAGGCCAGATGCATGCCAATGCACACACGGGAGCCCCGGCTGAAGGAGGTCAGATAGTACGACAGCCGGTGCTTGCCATCAAAGCTCATCGGGTCCCCAAGCCACCGCTCCGGCTTGAACTCGTGCGGATCCGGGAAGATATCCGGGTTGACATGAATGTGGTAGGCGTCCATGCTGACGGCCGTGCCCGCGGGGATCTGCCACCCGCCATAGGTCAGGGTCTGGTTGCGGTGCACCCTTGGCAGGCGCTGGACTGAACCGAATGACAGTCGCAAGGCTAGACAAGTAATGAGTACTGGGTGCTGGAACAAGCCTGAGGAAAATCCGGGGTACACTCACATTCGCTGATGACGGCCGATAGGAAGGGCAATTTCTCCAGTTGCGCCCAGGAGAGGATCTGGTCTGGGTCGGGCATCGCCTCCACCAGCTCAGAGACCAGCCGCTGCTCGATGGCGGGATTCCAAAGGATGTGGAAGGTGGCCACCGACAGTGTCCACATTGTGGTCTCGATGCCCGCCCCGCTGACACTCATGGCCTCCTGCGTTAGGCGATGGAAGGAGAGCTCCGCCGGGGGAAGGTTGGCCTGCAGGATGTCCGTAAAGATGGTGGGATGAGCGGCCGCCTTGGACTCTACGTTAGTGCCCGCCAGCACATCCTTGATCTGCCGCTGGATCGCCTGCTTACGCATCAGTCCGCTGTCGTAGTCGGCGCAATGAGAGGGGCACCTACCACGCGATAGTCTAGGATGGGCTTGAAAGAGGGCACCAAGACCCCCATAATGGAATCCGGCATCCATTGGGTCATGCGCATGACCCAGTTAAAGTGGGTAGTGTAGTGGGCGGCGTAGACCCAGCTCATCAGGGCATGCGAGTAGGGCGACTGGAAGTCTGGGGCGGCAGAGAAGCCTGTCGAGCGCGCAAAGGCCATCTCCGACACCACGTCGGCCGTTAGCGTCCCCCACATGTCGCACACGTTGATAACCGCCCCCGACCCGGCGTATTCACTCCCCAGCCGGCGCGAGATGCGTTCGATCACCTCCGTCAGCGTGTCCCCCAGCGAGCTGATGCGGGCACGCGAGAAGAAGGGCGCGATGGCCGCCCGACGGATGCGGTGGTGCTCCGACTCGACCGTACTGATGGTCGCCTCGGGCATGCCGAACCGGTGCTTGTATTGGACCAGCTTGTCGATGGGTTTGGTGGGTGACGCCATGCTGTACACCTCGTTGTAATAGTCCGGATCGTCGATGTGGACCTCGTTCGGGCCGACCCGCACGATGGGGCCGTGCTTCTCGTGCAACCGCTTAATCTGGAACACAAACTGGCCGCCGTGGCCCTCGCTGACCAGGTCATAGTATGCTTCGTACCAGGTAGATAGCGCCGCCAGCTTAGGTCCAGGGATTTTGGCCAGCGGGCTGAGGTAGAGCCGGTACACCACGAGGTATAGGCCGCGGAGCAGCACCAAGACCGCCGCGCCGGTTACCAGCACAGTGGACGTCGACCATGCACTAGAAGTAGAAGGGATTGCGTTGCTCATGTTCAATTGCTCAGAGAAAATGATAATACTTTGGGCTGAATCTGGTGCTGGCTGTGCAGACGTTTAACACGACCCGGGTGCCTGTGCTGTCCGGTCCCGATGGCTTTCTCTGCGCACAACCCAATGCTGCGATTGGAAGAGAGCCTTGTCCTGAGGCTGACCGAGGGGGTGGTCAGCACCAGGCCCGAATGAGACACATCTGGCGAGGTGTGGATCCCGATCCTGGATAAGCACCACATCTGTCTCACAGCAGGGCATGGCAGGGGTATTTGTAAGCTTAAGCAAGGTGCTAACCTAGACTTATCCAGATGTTGTCAGTTGCGTAGCCGGTAAATTGTCCGCGGAGCATTGCTGCAGTGTCAGCGCCTGCAGTGTCAGCGTTATTTTGGATGGCGGGTGAGAGACGGCGTTTGGCAATATTCAAAGGATCTCGCACCATACTGATTTCGTCGGGAGTATCCGTCTCACGTTTATAATAATAGCTTTCGTGGACGCGGCTCGGAGGATATAGACAGGGATAAGGATAAGGATATAGCACGTGGGGGCTGACTAGGTCTAGGTTTGGGGGCCAGAGACGCCCTCCTCTATAGGCTAGGCAACACATCACGACATCCATACCAAAATCCCCCCTTCTATCTAATAAATCTGACACGGGACAGGTCCTGTAAATTACTAGTGGTTGTATCCTACAGCACTAGCGCCGCCTCATCACTTTTGGGGCTTTCCGTAAGACCAACGATGTTGATTCCTTAGGGCGAAAGATTGTTTCTGCTTGGCCTCGCTTCTCCAAATTCGCGAAGGACTTGTCCTCCTCGTAAAAGTCCCACTCGAATCCTGCGATACTGTAGGCATCAATGTGGCTGTATCTGTCCACTCTCGCCGGCTCGTACGAGACTCGCCTCAGCTGAGATGATTCTAGACTCGGGCTGAGTGGCAATATAAATAGAGTAGGACAATGATTCCTGGATGAGGGCATTCGCAATCAACCTCGGTTTCTATTTACCGGACGATGCTTGGTGCCGCGCTTCGTTCCACTCTGCTCCGAGCCTGGATGGCGGCCTGGCTCGTGGGGCAGGTAGGTGGTACATCTCCATCTGCATCCTCCCTGGCCGTGTCCACCAATCCCACCAATTCCCTTCTGTCAACTTGCAGGAAGCTGCCACAAGATGCGGACTGGCCCAGCGCGCAAGACTGGGCCCAGCTTAACCAGACGGTGGGAGGGCGCCTGATTGCCACCGTGCCAGTTGCGCAGGTGTGCCATGATCCCGCCTACAATGCGACTGCCTGTGCTTGGTTCAAGGAGAACTGGCTGACGGTGGAGGCTCAGTGAGTCGATCCCGCCCATCCATCCATTCCCGACTCACCCCGACAGCGTGTACTATCCGGCCGAAATTTTGAATCCCTACTTCCAGGGCCAGTACTGCGAGCCCTTCACCCCCAAGGGCAAGCCTTGCACGCTGGGAAACTACGCCGTGTACTCGATCAATGTCACCGGCGTGTCTGATATCCAGGCTGGACTCGCCTTTGCCACCCGCCACGACGTCCGGTTGACCATCAAGAACACAGGTCATGAGTAGGCTTCCCCTCCCATCTCCACTCTTTGTCCCGGTATGTAATCCTTCCATGCTGACTGTGGTAGTTTACTGGGGAAGTCCACGGGGCGCGGGGCTCTCTCGCTATGGACGCACAATTTGAAAGGCCTCGAATTTATTGACGACTACGCGGGCGACAGTCTGTACACGGGATCGGCGGTGCGTATCGGGGCGGGCATCATGTTCAAAGACGTCCTCCCGGTGGCGGCGGCGCGAGGGAAGCGCGTGGTGAGCGGAACGTGTGGTACCGTTGGGGCAGCCGGGGGCTACACGGCCGGCGGAGGACATGGCAGCCTGACTTCATTGTACGGAATGGCCGCAGACAGCGTGCTGGAATGGGAGGTGGTGACGGCGGCGGGCGAGCATCTGACCGTCACCCCCAAGCAGCACGCGGATCTATACTGGGCCCTCAGTGGAGGCGGGGCAGGCACCTTCGCAGTCATCGTCTCGATGACCACGCGCACGTATGATGATGGGCCCATGCAGGGCGCTGGCTTCACGGTCTCCAACAGCAACACAACCGCCTTCTGGAACACCGTCGACCTGTTCCACTCCAGCCTAGCACCCGTGGTGGATACTGGGGCCACGTTGACCTACTTCATCCTCGGCACGGAGCTGATTGTCTTCGCCGCCGTCATTCCGGGCAGCGACCCAGCGCTGGTCACCAGCACGCTGGCCCCGATTGTGCGTAGCCTGGCCCAGGCGGGAGTCGCCGTCAACATCAGCTCCTCCAGCTTCTCCTCGTATTATGCCCTGTATGAGTCCTACTTTGTGCCCACCGCGGAGTCCACCGACGTCGGCCAGATCACGGGTGGCCGCATCATCCCCCGAGAGCTGCTCGAGCCCGCCAGCCCGAGTCTCAGCAAGATCAGTGCCGCACTGCAAGGCTTCACGGAGGCGGGCTTCTACATTGCGTGTGCTGCCCTCAACGCCAACTCGTCCCGGCAGGCGCCCTTCACCTCCAATGCCGTCTTCCCCGTCTGGCGCTCTGCGCTGCTGACCTGTATCATGGTCCAGACGTGGGACTATTCCATCCCCTGGGACGAGAATCTCGAGCGCCAGGCCAGCCTGACAAACATCTACATGCCGCAACTCGAGGCCGTCACCCCGGGTGGGGGCGCTTACCTGAATGAGGCCAACTTCCAGGACCCAAACTGGCAGGAGGTCTTCTACGGGGACAACTACCCGCGCCTGGGGGTGGTTAAGCAGCGCTACGACCCGAACGAGCTGTTCTACGCCCGTACCGCGGTGGGCAGCGAAAAATGGAAGGAGAATGGGGACGGGAGGTTGTGTCGGGTGTGAGCGTGCCGGAGGGGCCGAATGAGGTTCTGGGAGATTACAGGGGTCAATGGTAGGAAGGAAGATGAATGGAAGATCAAGTATAAGATATTGAGATAGAAAAATGGATTTGAATGTATGATGTTTGCATTTGAGATAACTACTTTTGAATTTTTAATGTTGCATATTCAGTCTGCTTTTGGAATTGCCTGTTTTTGCCCAGGTGCCATTCATACTCAATTCAATTGGCTTATTTTTTATACCTGTAAGCTCAATTTAATTGGCTGGTCTTTTGCATTTGCAAGTTCAGTCCAATTGCCTGATTTTGCAATTTTAAATATGACAGGGGTGCTGTGGGGTTAATACCATTTCGGCCGTCGATCATGTACTCCGTACAGTGAGGCAACACAAGTATTTTATGTTCACTATGTACAGTAGTACTAATACTGCGTATAGCGTTATGATGCGTAATGTAGTGAGGTGTAGGGCAATGTCTAGAAACGCGTCCAATTTTGCCCATTTTACTAGATTATACCAGTTACACTAGCGTGGGTTATTCGTAATTAGATGGGCTGGGCACTAGGTAGTAGTGGGGGTAGCAATATAACGAGAAATAGGGGTAATGAAATACAGAGTCATTGGTATCTCCAATTGGCCGGATACAATACGGGAGTGGACACTAATAACACCTTCAGATGTCGACAGATTCAAATATTCTCAAGATAGACAATCTATGGATGACAGAGACAGACACTGCGAGGCAGGGTACTTGTTCTATCAATCCTGCAGCTTATCAATGGCGCCACTGAGCGTTTCAGACAGGAGCGAGGCTGTCGCGGCCTCTACCACGGGATCTCTGTGCCATCAATCACGTTGAAGAACTTGCCCGAGGTCGTCTCCCGAGACGCATTATCAATCTGAACGAGTCAGTCTGCATCCTTCATCCTTCGAGATAGGGGAGGGCATCACGTACTAGGCCTAGAATGGCATCGATACTCTGGCGCTGGGAGTTGGGGGCCTGGGGAAGGCCCATCGCGCGGGCACTCTTGTTGCCGCTCTCCGTTTGCACGAGGCTGTCAGACGGTCAGCTGCTGTCCAAAATCCCCAATCCGGCTAGTGTCTCTGGTGGCCTACCCTGGATGAACGGCAAAGGCGATGAAGCCCTTGTTGGCGCTGTGGATGGCACTGCACGTCCGCCAGAGTTAGCCGATTCTTCCCCAGCCAGGATAGGCTAAAGCTGGCAGCATCTTACGTAGTGATCCAGTTCAAGCCCGCCTTGGCGATGCCGTACGCCGGAGCAATGTGAGCCTTGTGAAGCTCAAGTCGGCCAATCGAACCGGCAGCACTGCTGACCGACACCCACTTGGGGGCCTGGGACTTCTCCAGCAAAGGCTTGACGGCCTGGTACAGGGCCAGGGGCCCGAGCGCATTCACGGTAAACACGTCGGTCACGATCTCGGAGCTCACCACGTCCAAGGGGATGATGCCCTTCTCGCCGGCTCCGCCGGCATTGGCCACGACCACATCGATGTGGTTGACGTCCGTGAGATCCTTGATGGCCGCCGCCGGGTCGGCCGAGTTGCTGCTTTCAATCTTTACTACCTGCAGACGCGAGCCATCAGCCTTGGGCAAGGCCTCAAGCTCCTTGACGTAGTTTGCGGCTGTGTCGCGGACACTGGCAATGATGGTGTGCTTAGGCCGGAGCAGGAAGGTTTCCACCAACGTCCGTCCGATTCCTATCTTCCGTCAGCTCGATCCGAATACGGGTCTAGGCAGGACTTGCCTCGACTAGCGCCGGTAACGAAAACTACAGTATTGTCGGAAATAGTCATGGCGGGAGGATGGATGATAGAAAGATTCGGGTGGGAGTCGTATCTGGTAGCGTTGCGATTGGATCAATAGGCTTGATGAATGGGATGGAGAGAGAAAGAGGAGTTAGCTTCATGTTTGCAGCTGCCTCTAAATAGCTAGCCAGCTATGGAGGTGTTGAGAGATAGCCCTGTAGGCGATTAATAATGCTTATGTGCTCCTCCACGGATGCTTTGAAATCGGGAGCTCAGGATGACCGATCATTGACAGGGACATGAAATGGACCCCTGTATAGGGCTACGAGGGACTATCGGACGAGCTTGCAGCTCGTGGTCGAGAGGCACTCAGGCCATGCATGTTCATGCATGTCAGATTCTCAATTTCGGCTTATTCTCACGACAAGCTCGGGAGCGGCCTAGTGCGAATCCTTCGGGCCTTCTAGTCTCTTGGTACTCGGAGTACTCCGACGTGGTCTGTTTAATTGGAAACGCCGTGCTAGTCTTCTTTAGGTACCTGGTTTGGATGATGTAACCATACCAGGCAACCTTTGATCTCGATACTGAATTTACACACTCATTCCAGTCTCAGACATCGCTCTTACTACTCACAACAAGCCCAAGCAAGGAGGATTATGGATCCAGCGGAATAGTTGTTCAATTAAGAGTCTATCATTCCTAACGTAAACACCTTTGGATTCAATTAAATCACCTTCTGTATAAACTCAACCTGCTTCTCCATCGCTGCCGCCAAACTCTCGCCATCCAATATGTCCATGTGCCCTCTCCCCTCGACGACAAATATATCCCTCGCACCAAGTCCCTGCAAGGCTTCCAGATACGCCCTCTTTTGCCGCTCGGCCGGCGAGATACGATCCTCCGCCGCACTAATGAGGAGTACCGCAGTCTTCCCCATCAACCGCACCACCTCAAACGGACTCCAACTCACGATATGATAGTAGGTCTGTAAAGTTGTAGTATCTTCAAACCCGACAATCTTCTCTTTGGCCTCCCTCACCAACTTGACCTCCTCTTCCCCAACGCCACCCGCACCAAACCCCGCCGGATTCTCCCCGGTCTCTGTCAGCATCGGCAGCCGAAAGGCTTCGTTGCCAGCCACCTGCGACTCGCGATCCTGCATTGCCTTAGCCAGGACCTTGGCCTGCTTGTTCGCCGGCAGATCCCAGATTGTGAGTGGATTGACGGCAATCACCGCTTTGGCGCGTTTGTCCAGCGCCGCGGCACATAGAGCAATGGCTCCGGCGAACGAGAAGCCCCAGTAGATGATTTTCTGGGGGTCGATGCGGGGATCGGACTTGAGGAATGTGAGGGCGTCATGGTAGTCGGAGACTTGCAGGGACGGGTTGATGTTGTTGCGTGGCTGGCCGTCGCTGGACCCAATAGTCCGCGGATCGTAGACCAGGCATGAGATGCCACTGGTTTGGAACGAGTGCGCAATGTTGGGGAGGAAGACATCTCGGGTGGTGTTGAACTACATCATCTGGTCAGGGAGAGACGAACTGCCGGTAGACAAGACGGGGTTCTCACGCCGGGAGTCATGATCACTGCTGCGTTCTTTCCGGGCGATGAGGCTGGGTAGAAGTGGCCCCGGAGGGTGACTCCGTCCAGGGCCTTGAATTCGACTTGTTCGCGCTGCGACATGGTCTGGAATGAGGATTCAATGGATGATTTCTCCGAGCAGAAATGATGAGGTGTCTGTCTAATATCAGCCGCGGCCCTGGTATCCTACACAAGGTGCTTCTAAGGCCCTCACATCATCCGAGCTCCCAACCGTCGGAAATTGGTAATCTCTGCGACATCTACAAGCTGACCTTGCATTCCGCTAATATAGTCTCGCTGACAGGGCTATTGCACCAAAAGTGACAACGCAGCACTAGTGCTGAGGATATAATCACTAGTAATTTTGAGGACCTATTAGATCTATTAGATAGAACGGATGATTTTTATATATATATTATATTGCTTATCTTGCTTCCCCTTCTGTATACCGTTGTGCATCACGCTCTGGCTGGTAAGGCGATGCGAGATCGGTAATCACTTGGAGCCTTCGACTCCATCTCGTGTCTGCAACCTTGGGGAGCAGGGATCTTGATAACGCAATAGTCTCGAGAACCAGAGAACAACGTGGTGGAAATAGACAGGGATTGTAGATTTGTCCGTCCTAGATGCCAACCCTTCTCTATATCAGCTGTCGCACCTATATATAAGGTGCGGCTGACACTCTGCGTAGTAGAGCGCTTCATAAACGTTCGAGTAACATAGATTTCCCTTGCACTTTCTGTTCAATTCAATAGAATGATAGACTCAGGATCTGGCAGCCAGCTGCTCTCGTCTGTGCCATCCGATGGCCAGACAAACGGCCACACCAACGGGCACACCAACGGCCACACCAACGGCCACACCAACGGCCATACGGCTGGAGAGACTGCACTCACGTCGGTGTCCCAATCCCCCATAGCCATTGTGGGCCTGGCCTGTCGTTTACCAGGACATGTTCACACTCCCAAAGACCTCTGGGACTTCATGGCCCGCGGGGGTGTGGCCGAGACAAAGCCGCCCAGCAACCGATTCAACCTGGATGGGCATTACGACGGGTCCAAGAAACCATTTACCATGAAGACGCCCGGGGCCATGTTCCTCGAGGATGTCGACCCGGCCGACTTCGACGCCCAGTTCTTCAATATCAACCACATGGACGCTAGCTCGATGGATCCCCAGCAACGGGTGCTCATGGAGGTGGCGTATGAGTGCCTGGAAAATGCCGGTATCCCAGTGGAGAGCCTGGGGGGCAAGCGGATTGGGTGCCTGGTGGGAGCGAGTGCCGTGGGTGAGTGATCCATCCCCGTATGCTAAGTTAAGGGGGCATGACTGACCAGCGTGAAGACTACCACGACATGACCTGTCGGGACCCCGAGGATCGCACCGAGTCCCCCACGATGGGCACCGGTCGTGCACTGCTCAGTAACCGCATCAGCCACTACCTCAACGTCCACGGCCCGAGTATGACCATCGACACGGCATGCTCCAGCACACTGATCGCCCTGGACATGGCCTGTCTCTACCTCTCCGCCAACCAGTGCGACGGCATTCTCGTCGGGGGTGTGAACATGTATCTGAGCCCAGAGAGAAACCAAGACATGGGTGCCATGCGTCCCACTGCCTCCGCTACGGGAAAATGCCACACGTTCGATGCCAACGCCGACGGGTACGTGGCGGCGGAGGCTATCAACGCCGTCTTCCTGAAACGCCTGGACGATGCGGTTCGGGACAGGGACCCGATTCGGGCGATCATCCGCGGCACAGCCACCAACAGTGCCGGCAGGACCCCCGGCATCGCCATGCCGAACGGCAAGGCCCAGGCGGCCGCCATCCGCATGGCCTACGCCAACGCGGGCATCCCAGAGGCCGAGTTGTCGCAGACCGGCTACCTCGAGTGCCACGGGACGGGCACGCTGGTCGGCGACCCGATTGAGGTGGACGGCGCGGCATCGGTATTTGCGGAGAGCAAGTCCGCCGCTGATCCGCTCATCATCGGGTCCATCAAGAGTAACATCGGGCACTCCGAGGCTGCAGCTGGGCTTTCGGGCCTGATTAAGGCCGTGCTCGCCGTCGAGAAGGGCATCATCCCCGGGACCGCCACCTTCATCACGCCCAATCCAAAGATCGACTTCGAGAAGAACCGGGTGCGCGCGTCGCGAAATGCCCTGGCCTGGCCCGCCAGCACGAAGAAGCGCGCGAGCATCAATTCCTTCGGGTTTGGCGGAGCTAATGGCCACGCCATTATCGAGGCGCCCGAGTACCTCCTCGGCGACCGCATCCCCAAATACAAGTCCACCTTTGCGAACAGGGAGGGCATCAGCGAGGCTTTCTTCGAAGATAGCGACGATGAAGACTCCATTGAAGACTCGGGGGTCTTGACCCCATCGCTCACCAAGCCGAAGGTGATCGTCTTGTCCGCCGAAGATGAAAATTCCCTCAAGGCCTCCATCAAGCGCTTGTCGTCGCACATCCTCAACCCGGGCGTTCAGGTTGACTTAGAGGATCTGGCTTTCACGCTCTCCGAGCGTCGAAGTAAACTCTATCACCGTGCCTACAGTCTGCAGACGGACGCTCAGATCACGTCGGACGCGTTCCAACTGGCAAAGCCATTGGGGCGGGACCTCCGCATCGGCTTCATCTTCACCGGGCAAGGCGCGCAGTGGCCCGCGATGGGGAAGCAGCTCCTGGAGGCCTTCCCCCTCGCACGCAGCGTCGTGGAGAGTCTGGACACCGTTCTGCAGTCTCTCCCGGAACCGCCTTCCTGGTCCTTGGTGTCAGAATTAACCGAGGACCGCGATTCAGCGCACCTCCGCAAGCCGGAGTTCTCCCAGCCGCTGGTCACAGCGCTGCAGCTGGCTCTGCTAGCCGTCCTGTCGCAGTGGGGCATCCGACCGGCGCGGGTCGTGGGCCACTCTTCGGGGGAGATTGCGGCGGCAGTGGCTGCCGGCTATCTGACGTCCGAGACAGCCATCAAGGTGGCCTTCTTCCGCGGCCAGGCAGGGAAGCAGCTGCCCCCTCAGCAGGCAGTCGGTATGCTCGCAGTGGGCGTCAGCGCAGCTCAGATTGAGGAATTCATCGATTCCGACGATGACCTGGTACAGATTGCCTGCTTCAATAGCCCGCGCAGTCTCACCATCTCGGGGACGGTGGCTGCCCTGGAACGGTTGCGAGATCGGCTGCAGGCGGAGAATCACTTTGCCCGTCTGCTCCAGGTCAACTATGCCTATCATTCCAAGTACATGAGCAGCATCGGCAAGAGGTACTTGGAGATGCTGAACGCTCATGGCATCGAGGAATCACAGACGAAGAGCACGGATGCGGTCATGTTCTCCTCAGTGACCGGTGCGCCGCTGGAGCACCCCGTCGATGCGACATACTGGCTGGAGAACATGGTCTCGCAGGTCCGATTCGACCAGGCAGCATCCGAGATGTTGAAGGGTAAAGATGGAGTCAACTTCCTGGTCGAACTTGGCCCGTCAAATGCGCTGAAAGGACCTGTGGCCCAGATCATCGACGCCATTACATCCAGCATTGAAGGGCCCCCCATCTACACTTCCGCCGCCCAGCGAGGCACTGAGACACTGGAAGCCTTGTATCACGTCGCTGGCCGGCTCTTTACGGCCGGTGGCACCGTCGACCTGGCGCGGGTGAACGAGTACAGCGTCCAGGACCCGCCATTCACCCTGGTTGACCTTCCCAATTACGTGTGGAATCACTCCAAGAAGTACTGGCACGAGAGCCCCGCGAGTAAGGACTGGCGCGCACGGCCCTTTCTCAAACATGATCTGCTCGGAACCAAAGTCCTCGGAACCCCATGGCAGGCTCCGACGTGGAGAAATACCCTGCGCCTCAACGACCACCCGTGGCTCAAGGACCACCGGATTGGGGATCAAGTCGTGTTCCCCGGTGCAGGCTATGTTGCCATGGCCATGGAGGCAATCTATCAGACGATGTGTCTAACGGAGTGGACTGACGGCGTGCCCGCGCGGTACCGATTCCGCCTCCGTAATATGAAGTTCTTCCGTGCCCTGGTCTTGGATAGCTCCTACGACTCCAAGGTCATCCTGAACCTCACGCCGGACAAGTCGTGGTATGAGTACAAGGTTTCGTCCCGGGTGGAGGACATCATCCACGACCATGCCTCGGGATTCATTCGCATCGAGACGGATTTCCTGGACACCCCTGCCCCGGTCGGGGCGTTGGCACCGCTGCAAACGCCGGTGTCTGCCCGTGCCTGGTACAAGGCGATGCGGGAGGCCGGGTTCAACTTCGGACCCTCGTTCCAGAAGCATCTTTCCATGGAGTATCAGGCCGGTCAGCGGTCTGGCCGCTCGACGGTCTCGCTGGAGGCGCCTGCCTCAGCTTGGCCGCAGTCCAGCTACGCGATTCACCCGGCCTGTATGGACGGATGCTTTCAGACGGTGCTGTCATCTGCCTGGAAGGGCGACCGAAGCGCCGTCGATGCGGCCCTGGTCCCTCTCTCGATCGACAGCTTGGTGATCCCCTGGAACTCCGATCTTCCGGTTGAGGCATTTGCCGTCGCGAAGTCCGAGTTCACTGGCATCGGGAGAGTCGACGTGGCGAAGAACTACTCGGCATCCACGGCCGTGTTCCATCCGGTGCATGGAAATCTGCTGCTCGAGATGAAGGGCCTGCGGTACACGGAGCTCGACAGCTCCAGCCCGGAGACCGGACTAGCCCATTCGTACGGCCTGGTGAAGTGGGCTCCAGATGTGTCGTTACTCTCGGAAACCGGGTTCCACCACCTGGTGGCTGGCCTCGGCGCAGAGGGAGAGGCGGCTCAGGGGCTGATTGACACGATTGCGCACAAACGTCCAGGATTGACTGTCTTGGAGGTCGATCTGGACTCGGAGGCACCCGCTAGGAGTCTCTGGCTGGACAGGGCGGACACCGTGACGCGGGCTGCCTGCACGCAGTATCAATTCGCGTCCAGCGATGCCAACCGGACCGTTGCCATCCAGAACGCGTATCCTTCCGCAACGAACGCCGAATTCACGGTGTCGAGCTTCGCCACGGCTGAGGTCTCGGTGAGCCAGCAGTTCGACCTTGTCGTCCTTAGGCTGCCCGCTCAGCCTGGTCCATGGTTGGGGCACGCCCTCTCAAACCTGCGCAATAGCCTGACGGATACTGGGCTTGGGCTGATTGTCCATGCGGACAAGACGTCGCGGCTGGACGTTCACGCGGCGGCTCAGGTGTCTGAATGGGCCCGGGTGTGGTCCGCTGGGGTAGTCACTCTGGTCCAGGTCGCTCCCCAGGCAGAGGCAGACTATCGCGAGGTCTACCGCGTTCGGTTCGAGACGGGCGACAGCACCCTGGGTGGGCTCATCGACACGGCCCTGTCCCAGGCGGGCGGGTGGAAGAGCATCCCTGTGTGGGAGCCGGAGCAGGTGCCGCCCCGGAGCAAGGTCCTGGTGTTAGACGAGTTGGAGCGGCCCATCATGTCCAAGCTCGATGACCGGCAATGGGCGATGCTGCAGCTCCTCATCCAGAACCAATGCGACCTGCTGTGGGTGACCTCGGGGGCTCAGATGGAGGTATCCCAACCCACCCAGGCGGCGATCATTGGCTTCCTCCGCGTACTCCGGAACGAGGAGCCCCTGCTGCGGCTAATCTCCCTGGATGTCGAATCCCCGACAGCAAAGGATCCGACGGTGGGCGCCATTGACCGCTGCCTGCGTATCCTGACTGCGGCTGAAGGTCCTCGGACGCATATCGACAGCGAGTATGTCGAGCGCGGTGGGATTGTTCATATCAGTCGCGTTCTACCGGACACGACGGTCAACGAGGCTCAGAAGGAAGAGGCCACAGGTCGGCCGGAGCAGAAGATGGAACTCCACGCAGCCCCCAACTGTATTCGACTGAGGGCTGAGCGGATTGGCAACATCGATGCCGTGCGGTACAATGAGGTGAGCTCCGCGCCACTGCCCCTGGAGGCAAACCGCGTCGAAGTGGAGATCTATGCGTCCGGGGTCAACTTCAAAGAGGTGGCTGTCACTGTGGGTATCGTCCCCGATAATGAACATCTGCTGGGTGGAGAGGGAGCAGGCATCATCACCCGCGTGGCGCCAGATGTAACCGACTTCAAGCCGGGCCAGCGCGTGGCCTTCTTCCAGAAAGGATCGTTTGCCAACCGCATCATCACCACGACCCAGCGAGTGTATCCCATTCCCGACAGCATGAGCTTCGAAGAAGCGTCCACAATACCCTGCGTCTTCATGACCTCGATGTATGGCTTGTACCGGCTGGCACATCTGAAGAAGGGGGACCGCGTGCTGATCCACTCGGCCACCGGAGGAGTGGGCCTTTCGGCCATCCAGCTCTCCCAGTACAAGGGTGCCGAGGTAAGCCCGATTTTCTCTTTTCCATGAGACTGACGACCACTAACCCTAGAGTAGGTTTACGCCACCGCGGGAACCCCAGAGAAGCGAGACTTCTTGAAGGCCCAGTTCGGCATCCCCGAGGAACGAATCTTCTCGTCGCGCACGAAGGCCTTCGCGGAGCAGATTCTGGCCTGTACGGGCGGCAAGGGCGTGGATGTAATCCTGAACTCGCTGACCGGCGACTTGCTGGACGAGTCGTGGCGTATCGTTGCGGACGGCGGAACCATGGTCGAGATCGGCAAGAAGGATATCCTGGATCGAAGCACCCTTGCCATGGAGCCGTTCAATCGCAATGCCTCGTTCCGAGCTCTGGACCTGTCGCATAAAGAGATCACCGACAACACGATCGCGAGGTAAGCTCATTTCCTGATGCCCTTCTCCATCTGGGGACGTGAAACTGACCTCACTGCAGCCTGTTGGCCGACATTTTCACGCTGATGCAGGGCGGCCACCTCAGCCCCATCACCCCGATGCACATCTTCTCATTCCGTGACATTCCGGCGGCATTCCGTCTGTTGCGCAGCGGAAAGCATATTGGCAAGCTGGTCATCAGCGACGGGCCCAATGCGAAGGTAGAAGTGCCCGTGCGTCCGGCCCCACGGCGCATGAGGCTGTCCCCCGACAAGAGCTACCTGATTGTGGGCGGTCTCCGAGGACTGTGCTCCAGCCTGGCAATCTATCTGGCACAGAACGGGGCCAAGCATCTGGCGGTAATAACCCGGAGCGGCCACGAGGACGAGCAGTCCCAGAAGATTGTCCGAGACCTCCACGCCCTGGGCTGTCAGGTCGATCTGCTCCGCGGGGACGTCTCCAGCCTGAGCCACGTCCGCTCGGCATTTGCTGCCACGCGGGTTCCCATCGGGGGCATTGTGCAGGGCGCTATGGTGCTCCGCGATCGCACCTTCGCAGGCATGAGCCTCGACGATTATCATACGGCACTCGGGTGCAAGGTGGCCGGCACATGGAACCTGCACCAGGTCGCACTCGAGCAGGGCCTGAGTCTGGACTTCTTCACCATGCTGTCTAGCGTCTCGGGTCTCTGCGGAAGCAAAGGACAAGCCAACTACGCGGCGGGGAACACCTTCCTGGACGCCTTTGCCTCCTACCGACGGCGACTGGGCCTAGTTGCCTGTTCCATCAATCTGGGAGTCATCCAGGATGTCGGATACATGGCGGAGCGCGACGATCTCCAGGACCGCTACGACGCGGCACTGTGGCACGCCATCAACGAGCGACTCCTGCGCCGGATCTTCGGCTTCTCCATTCTGCAGCAGGACACTATCCCTATCAACAAGACCAGCAGCGCCAACCTGGTGACTGGAATCCAAGTCCCGCAGCCCGCAGACTCATTCCTGCTCCGTGACGCGCGCTTCGCCGGCTTATATCTGCAACAGAGCGGGCAGCAAACCCAGACGCTTTCCGACTCGAAAGACGTCCAAGCCATCTTCGTTGTCTTACGCTCCAAAGCCGAGCCAGCCGCCGTCCTCGAAGTCACCGTCGATGTGCTGAACCGGTACCTGATGACGAGTTTGCGCTTGCCGGAAGCGTTGGACGTGGCGCGTCCCCTGTCCACGTACGGAATCGACTCCCTGGCGGCCGTGGAGTTCCGCAATTGGTTGCGCATCGAGCTGGGCGTGGATTTGAGCACGTTGGAGATTGTCAATGCGCCGTCGTTGGTGTCGATCTGCGAGAAGGTGATTTCGAAGATCCCCAATCCTTAGGCGGTGCCGGGTTTGTCTTTTTACACTCTTAGAGGATGATAGGAATAAGAATGATAAGAGTGATAAGAATACTTCAACTCTCTTTAGTTGGGCAAATCAGCCGTAATCGCCCATATGTTGTAGTAGTTGCATGGGGCTCTGTGTGTTGGAGTCGCGTGGGTGATAGGAGGCATGGGCGATGAAAGAGGGAAAGAAGAGGGGTCCACCTTTGTAGAGAAACATCCTCTCTCTCTCTCTCTTTCTTCCAAATTGGGCATCACTTATGTTATAAAATCCATAGTGGATGAAGGGCAGAATGAAGCTGTATCAGCTACGCGGAGCTACTAAGGAGCGGATGCCTTATAACAAGTTCCCTATGAGTTTCGGTTTCAAGCTTAGCGAATGTATTTAATTGGTCAAACACGGAGTGGTTATAGGAGACGCTCTGAGACGCTCTGACGATCAGTAGTGAAGAACTGAATTTCCTCTCGCTTGTCACGTGTACGCAGTCCGACGGTGAAAACCGCGTTTTTAGTAATTATTAATGCCTCGATGCCTTGTTTTGGCCTGGAGGCCTGAATTAAGACTCGCAGAAGAATTTAACTAAATAACTACTTGAATTACTATTATTACAGTTGTCTTAATACATATGTAAGCTAGGCATGTACCATAATTCTAGCAACTGTGTCAAGTAGGAAAAATGAAGTCTTTTCATCCCATACAAATCTCTACATCTCCATTTTTCCAGGTGGTTTACAAGCTCTCTGTCACCATGTATGAAAATGAAGCTTTTTACACTATACAAATCTCTGCATCTCCATTTTTCCAGGTGAGTATCTTCCCGAGCTAAAGCTTCATTTTCATAGCATGGCGACAGAGAGCTTATAAACCGCCTTGGAAAATGGAGATGAATAGATTTGTATGGGATAAAAAAGCTTCATAGTAGGATGAATAGTGTACATTACATCGCATAAGCGGTGTGAGTGGTCAAGAACTAGGCGAAAATAAGGCATAAAGGCATTAATGATTACTACAAACGACCCCGGGTTTTAACCCCTGTACACGTACCACCCTCTGGGGCGTTCCAGAGGTTAACCCGCTGCGGCAGGAGCAAAGGCCCAGAATTCCGGGACACCAGCTGTAAACACTGTGAAAAGGGCGAGTAGGGATATATACGGGTTCCCACTAGGATAAATGTGTAGTTTCTATATATATAATAGGTTTTAGGATCTCGTCCTCCCCTACTAAGCTAAAAACGGTCCTCGGTTTTCCCAAAGGTTTATTAGAGAAAGGAAGATGGACTGGGTCACCTGAGCCTCAGAGAGTCGTAGCCACCTCATATAGATATCTATTAGTACATCAACCATTTCTTTCCGTTCCTCCATCACCACTTAGAGCCCCGAGGCACCAAGCTGTCATGCCACCATCGACTTTAATATCTGCACCTGTGATATATGAGGCCTCGTCGGAGGCAAGGAAGCTTGCCATCCCGACAATTTCCTCTGGTTGTCTGAACCGCTCTATCACAATCTTCTTCAACATCGTCTCAGACCAACTGCTATCTCCCATATGTGAAACGGTCTGAAGAGTCTTGATTACACCAGGTGAAATAGAGTTCGCCCTGATGCCGCTCTCGCGACCTTCCATGGCCAGCTGACAAGTCATAGCAATGACACCTCCCTTAGCCGCGACATAGGCGACAGCTGGCAGGGGCTCGACGCCAATCCATCCGTTAACCGAAGCAACATTGACAATGGCACCCTTAGTGCTTTTCAGATGAGGCCAGGCTGCGGGAGTCAATAGGTAAACAAGACTCAGCTCCGGGTCGATTGTCTTGTACCATGTCTTGTTCTTGACGCTGTCCTCCGACTTATGCACGGATGCTAGTGCATCCGTGGTTCGCTTATCTTGAGACAGCCTTCCCAAACTGAAAGTCACCGTAGCCCCGGAAAAGAAAAACACAAAGCAAACCGGGGTCGAGATGCGGGGGGAAGTAAAGTTTGTTTATATCAAAAAAATGAAGAGTTTTAATAGTCATGCAATACTAAGGGCCCCAAATCCGGTGTATATTTACATAGGTAGGGTGGCCAGGTACTGTTTGGGTCGAGCCCATCATTAATTTTCACGGTACAAGATTCCGGCACACAGAAACATGAGAATAACCTTGGTCGAAAAATCCGCGATCAAGGGCTTTAGGCCAGGTCCTCTCTTCTCCATATGCAGTCATGTTTCATGAGTATTTGCACCCCAGTACTCCGGAAGGCCTGAGACCCACTTCTTTTCTGCAGGTCGAAACTTCATATTTACGCTGCGCAGGTTTATACTAGCCGGAATAGGAAGAGGGCACAGAAAGAGCGGTCAATGCTGGAAGTACTCAGGTGCAAATACTCATGAAGCGCCACTGTAGATTAAAACTGGAGTCCTAGGAAGACCCCAATTTCCCTAGGAAAATAGTCGGATGCTCCTAGGAACTGACCGCGTGCTCCCAAACGTTTGAGTTATATACCACCTACCTCGTCGCCGTAGTGGTCACTCAAATATTCTTATATATGATAGATAGTGGAGTTTATCACGGCTATATCTACACGGTGGAGTCTTTTATTTTTCTCTGTATCCCGAAAGATAATCCTATAGTTATTCAACATTTCTTATACTCCCTAATCAGTTTCCCTCGTTGTCCGACTCGATGCGGAACCACTGGGCACCGTGGTCGTGGCTCGGTAGAACCAAAATGCAATCATCCGCAGTGATCCCCGCAGTCTTCGACGAGGCCACCATCTCCTCAGACTTTGCCTGAATTTAAGAACAATCCACAATGTGAAGACGAGAACAGCAGCGCTAGGAAGGGCCACCATCCAGAACAAGCTCTGGTTGAATGTGCCGTCTCGGATGTCGACGCTATTCATGCCGAGGTAGGATGTCACGAAGGACAGAGGCAGAAAGATGACCGTCACAATCGTGAAGATGGCGATTGCTTTGCTATTCGACTCTTTACGCACTTCGATCATGGACCGTAGCTGTTGAAGGTGGTCAATTGAGATGGAATGTGTGAGGCAGAAGGCGCAACTTACCAGCATAGATGTCTTGCCGGCCATATCCTCGAGCTCATCCAAATCACGTTTCATTTTTGTGATCAGCCTGCGGCTTTGGAGGATGCTTTGCAGGCTGACTTGGTTACTGGAATGTCTGAGACTGGTCCACACCGTACGAAGCTTGTCAAGAACCTCTAGCTGCTGGTCCAGTACGGTGTGGACAATATCCAGCTCTTCTCGGAGTCGTTGTATTTCGTCAAAGATTTCAGCGTTTGGAGATGTGCGAGCTTGTAGTTCCTGTTACTAGTCAGCTGTCGTAATGACGAGTAGCGTGCAGGGCTGCCATTCGTACCAGGCCCAGGATGTACTGTCGATAGATCTGCAGGAGATTGAACCCATCTGACGAGGATATCCCGTTCGGATTCTCATTCGGTATCCGCACCAGGCGCTCCGTGACCATGGTCACGATGTCCTGGGCATTGACGCGCCGGAAAACTTTGGCTTCGCTGAAGTCGCCAGCATGGATCATGGAGATGAGCTGATATTCGGCAGTTTGAAGAGATTTCAGGACTTTTCTCGCGTGGCGTTGGAGAAGACCCCATTCTGGTGAAAACTCATCCGACACCTGACTGCAAATGCAGACGTATATTATGATGGGGTTGAAGGCATCGACCAAGGCTTTGGGAAGGTAGAAGGTCCGGGATTGCTCATTAACCCCGCCTGAGACCCGAGCGTGAATTTGCCTGATGTGTTTGAGGAAAGAGGACATACGATCGCCAATTCTGTCGAGATAGGCATCGCTGGACTGATTGGACAATTAACCTTTCTCCCATCTCAGAAAAAGAATGAACGACTCACGTAGCTGGAAGTCATTGCTATCAATGCGCCGTAAAATTTCTCGATCAACCAATATTGATCGATATTATGATACTGCACAGGTACGAACGCATCCAGAATCTCAATCGCGTTGGTGATCACCGTTAGCTTTTTCCGCGTGGACTTTTTCCTGGCAGATCTTTCAATCGCTGAAGACCGGTCTAGAGGAGTGCCAGCGACTTTCATCTCGGCAAGGACTTCTCTCGAACACCCAGAAAGTGAGTCGAAAAAGTCCTTTTCTCGCTCATGCTTCAGGAGATACAGTGTTGCCTCTGCCTCTCGCTCTTCCAATATCGCGCGAATAGTTCTATCTGTACCTTTGTACCCAAACATTGACGCACTATTCTCCATCAGGGTAGGTGGTAGATCATCGCTTGCTGCAACTTTCCAGGCAAAGATCGGACACATTGGTGTTGTGTCTGTTCCATTATCTGGCTGTGCGTCTGCTGCAGGCTCCTCTGGGCTTGCTAGTTGTGATGATGAGTCCCGCCTGATAGACTCAGTCGAGCCCGACGAGGACTCATCCGAGCGAGTCGTCGAAGATGAATCCCGAGAATCGCTTGAGGTTCTTCCAACAGGAGACAAATGATCTGCAAAGTCTTCGGGAGAGGGTCTCTCGGTAGGGATACTATCCTCAACAGTATCCTCATCGAAATCCTCAACAAAGCTCTGGGGGCCAGTGGATCTTCGAGATAGGCTTGAAACTCCGCCAAATTGTTCGCCAGTTGCTGTGTGGATGCTTGTATCCGAATTAAGAGGAGAATGTCTCCAGAGAACCAGAGCCATCTGCGACGAGGGCTCAGGCTGCAATGCGCTCGTCGTCAAATTGGGCCCACCCACAACATCCTCGATATTTTGATCACTAACAGATTCGTTGGACTCGCGAGGAGTCTGAGAGTCTGCATCCCGGGCCAAGGCGCTATATGAAGAAATCCCTGAATGCTCTATCTGATAGGATGTGTCGATTCTTTCCAGAGGCATTGGCGTGAATGAAAATGGCTGGACTGCAGTGCTGACGGAATTCTCGTCATCGGGGAAAGGCCTTGAGTCTCTATGGCGAGAGCGAGGCCTCGACATTCGTCCAGTGGTCTCGGGTCCAGTAAGTTTGAGCTCAACCGTGCATCCAGGAAGGACTTTTTCATCCCAATCTGCAGGCGTTATGGGCCCGTCCGGACCATTCAAGATGTAGTCCCCATTAGTATAAGCATGCCAAGACTCATAGCTCTGCTGCATCTTTGTATCAATTACGGAGTGCATTTTCTGTTCGAGTCAGGAGGCTGTTTAGTGTGCGTTCCCGCGCAAGAAAGAGCAAGAGTGGTCGTACCCGCCAGGTTCGGCCAACACGCCAGGGAATAGTCAGTTCGAAACCATCCAAATCTTTCAAGCGAATTGGTTTCTTGTCGCTTTGCCAAGCATGTCTTTTTACGACATCGCTATGGGATTGGCGCATTGAGTCGCCGTCGTCTCTGTGCCGATTGTTGATGGAAGTCGAACGTCGAACGAGAATGTCGTCGGGTGTTGTATTTGAGGCAGAATACATATACGATCTTCTTCTCATCATGTGGTCTATAGAAGCCGTGTCAAAGGTTGGTCAAAGGTTGAAGAAAAGGTCTATCAGTACAGATGCTTGAGGAAGCTGTGCAAGCTTCGAAGGTGGACTCACCATAGTTTGTTGATCGAGCAGATTGTGACCTCCGTCTGTGGTCAAAGTCGGTCCTACTGTACGCTCGCGATGGACGCAAATGGTGAGGCAAACTCCGCGGGGGCTTCTCCACGATGTGGATTGTTATATCATTTTCAGAATGGAGCACAGCTTCTGACCAGTTTTCTTCCGAGACAAGCTCATTCCCAAGCCGTAGCTCGTACTCGTCGCTCCAGGAGCCGTCCATGAAGGAAGTCAACACTGTCTCGTCTTCCTTCACTGTGCTGAACATGCTGATGAACTCCTATGTCACTGAATGAGCCGGTGCCTCAAAATATAAGATTGAATTTCAATATTGAGACTCACCAACCATGTCTTACAGCTTCGCTTTGGCAGAAAGTACTGTTTCCCTTCGAAGTCGATCAATCGGATCTGGGACATTGCACCACCCGCTTTGGCCCTTTCAAGGGAAACATACTCCCCTCCAATATGAGCGAGGTCGTTCGGACCCATGCTTAGGATCAAATCTAGAGATTGGTCAAAATTGGTCAAAATTGACTGACTAACCCTGATCAATTCGTACATACCTTCATTGACCAGAAGCATCCATGTCTGGGGCACATGAAGCACATCCGGCACCTCTCGAACTTTGCAAACAACTTGATCTGTATCCCGCTGCCCGGTCGACTGGAAAGAATAATGACACTGGAGAAGACTTCTGACCGGGTGTATCGGTTCCGCGGAAGTGGGGTCTTGGACGCGTAGTGGCTCGAGAGTGAAATACGGAAAAGCTAAAAATGCAATCGATGCTAATTCTTTTACTGGCAGTCGTTCGCCATCATCACCCCTGGCAACGAAACTTAACGCAGTCGGATCGAGAAACCTCCCGTGCACGTATGACTTTTCATTTCGTTGCCGGAGGTATCTGAATGCTGAGCGGATAAGAGTGCTGGTCGCTTCTGGAATGTTTTGCTGACGCAGAGCTTCCATCTTCAATGCTTTAGTCGAATCTCTGGTAATATTAGCGGGGACCATACCTCAAACAGCTCGAGATTCATGTAATTGCTTTGAACGTGACTGTATTGTGCTTGTTTAGTAAGGGCTTTCTCCCGTTGACAAAATGGAGGAGAGTATGAAATCAAACATACACCCATCGAATCTCTGTCTCGGACGACGCGGCTTTCCCCTCGTAAGTCAGAATCGCTCGGTCATGCAAGTCATCCTCAGAGCGAGGGATCAGTCGTGACTGGACAATACGATAAGTCTCCAGAAAAGCTTTTTCATCTTGATTAAACGAGGATTGATGGGTGAACACCCTGCTTCCGACCCAGTTCTGTTCTTTATTTCCGCGGTTTTCCATAGAGCGAGAGGGACGCACGTTGATGACGTGGTGGACTGTGATGCGCTCGTCATTCGCATAAATGTCTTCGTAGTTTTCAAACCCGTTTGAACTGTACTGAAGCGGTGATATATGTTCCCAACCTGGCCACGCAGGTATCCTATTGGACTCAGGGGCCCGGTGCCTTGATCGGGATCTGTAACTAGACCGCAATGGACTTCTTGCTCGATGATGAACGAACACCTCCCCTTCCGATGTGGTCGCTGATGATGCCGGGGACAAGCCCGGCGGCGCGAAAGCCACCCTGGCACCTCTCTGCGGACGAGATCGCACATAGCTGTGGACTGACCCGGTGGGGGAGCCAGAAACGGAGTCAAAGCCGTCTGACCCATTTGTTGACGAGTGGGCATCCGAGTCGTGATCATTCATCATTACACCCGAAGCAGCAGTTATCAGCGTCCGAGCGAACTGTCGCGGCCAAGGACATAGGACATACTCAGGACACGAGGCTGACGAAGGAAGGACTTTGCAGTTCTCGACTCAGCCGCACGAGAGCGTCGAAAGCGCTTGTGGGGTGAGAGTGGGTGACTTCTCACCCCTGATTGCGCGACCGCCGCATTGACCCTCCTAGCTGACAGACACCCCCCATGCGGGCTCATTCAAGTCTCAGGGTTGATTGGATGCTCGGATGGGTATCCTTACTGACGCGGCGGCGGGCGAATAACTCGAAGTATTAATAAAGATAGCGCTAGTACTTATTATAGGACTAGAGTAGTTTCTCTCGTAATATTTTAAATATCCAGTTAAAAAAGTTTATATAGATCGCTTAATCCTCTAAAAGAAGATAGTTTATATAGTCCTCGTTCGATTAGATATAGTATCTATTTTCCTTTATTATTTCCCAGACGGCAGGTTAGCTCACCCGAACCTTATTTCGAGCAAATATGCACTCCTTTCGCTAATAGCGCTTAATAACAGTAATACCTAATAGCGTCCTTAGTTTAGAATTTGGAGGAAGCTATCTAAGTGAGATCCCAAACCCCGTTTGTATATAGAGATTTGTGCACATATGCCCATGTGCGGATTAAGGATAATCCGCACGGACCCATTCTGCACTTTACGGGTACTTCGGTTCCCGTACTAGATAGTACTTAGTCGTTGGCATATCCAACTTATATAAACCATGCGATCCTAGTTAGACCTTGACATTTCCCATGGGAGTCCCACCATGGGCATGCCCATGGGCTAGTGGGAATTCCCATGGGCTAGTGAGAATTCCCATGGGACTACAAACAATGCAAACAGGGAGAAACTCGTGACTTGCATAATTGTACGGCTTTATGCTGGTA